>VDFB02000017.1:16565799-16592991 GCA_007258455.2 Sequoia sempervirens
GCGAAACCTGTGATGAATTTCGGGACAAAGTTGATCTTTCCGAAGAAAGACTTTAATTCCTTCTTACTGCCTAGGGGTTGAATCTTGAGTAACGACTCAATGCATTTAGGATCAATGGAGATTCCCTTCTCAGAGATTATGTGTCCGAGCAATCTTCCTTCGGTCACTCCAAAAATGCACTTCTTAGGATTGAGAGAAACCCTGAACTCTCGGCATCTCTAAAATACTTTGCATAGGTCAGAGACGTGGTCGCCTCGCTTCTTAGAGAATACGGTCAAATCATCCATGTAGATGATTATGCATTTTCCAATCAGGTCCTTGAAAGCGATATCCATGGCTCGTTAGAAAGTGGCGCCGGCGTTGATGAGCCCGAACGGCATTCTTCTGTATGCAAACGTCCCCCACTTAGTGGTGAATGCAGTCTTGTGGTGATTCTCGTATTGTACCATTACTTGATTATACCCAGAGTATCCGTCAAGGAACGTCATCGTCTGGGAGCCGTTGACGATTTGCAGCACTTCATCTAGTGAAGGCACTGGATAGTTGTCCTTCTCTGAGGTGCAGTTTAGATTATGGAAGTCCACACATAATCTGATCTCTCCATTCTTTTTTTCAACCGGGACCAAGTTAGCCACCCACGTGGAATGCCGGACTGGGAAGATGATTCTTGCTGAAAGCAATTTCTGCACCTCTTTGTAAATGACAGGTTCTAGCAAGGCATTGATAGGGCGCTGTCGCTGACGGAATGGCCTCACCTCAGTCTTCAGAGGGATGGTGTGCGTGATAACAGAGGTGTCATACGTTTTCAAATCTTTGTAACTCCATGCCACCACGTCATGATATCTACGCAAAGCATCCATGATTCCCTTCTTTTCTTCGGGTGTGCATACCTTTCCAATAAAAACATTCTTGGTATCCTTGGCCATTCCTAGGTTGTGAGCGTTGCACTGGTTGCTTATAGCCTCCTTTTTTGTTTGTCGATCCTGATCTTTGATCTGATCCAAATCGAATACACACTCCAGCTGAACCATACATCTGGGATCATGTTGGTTTTCAGATTGATAACCCCCTCTATGTCCAATTCAGCCTCCTGTGGATTAGCTTCGTTAATTATTTTAGCTGCAAAGATGTCAGAACTTGTGATGAACTGGAGGATATGCTTGTCATCATTAAAGACCTGTAGGTGGGTAACATTATCTAGGACTGATGGCGTGGATGTTAGCTCAACAGTGAACTTCTTGAGCCCAGACAAAGAGAGGGGTTGTAACGTGCTAGCTGCTTGAGCCAAGGCGTCAGCTGTGCGATTTTGAGTATGAGGGACCAATTGTATGTTGAATGCATCTAGGCCTTCTAAAAGGTCCCAAACCCTGTGCCTATAACTGGTGAGTCTTCGATCATGGCAGGAGTACAATTTTTTGACCTGCTTAACTACAAGTGCGGAATCCCCGAAGACTTGTAGCACTTTCACATTTTTCTTCAAGGCCATAAGAAGGCCAAGGACTAAAGCCTCATATTCTGCTACGTTATTGGTGCAATAAAACTGCAATCGATGGGCAGCGAGAAATGTCTTACCCGTTGGACTGATGAGTTCAATCCCCGTTCCAGCTCCTTGCCTTGAATTCGATCCATCAAACCGGAGCGTCCAGCACGAGGAGGATTCCTTATCTTCGGGTTTGATTGAGCCTTCGTTCTCTTTCGGCTGGACGACGGGCCTTGTGATCTTAGGGGGTTTTCAAGTTCGAGGCAACGATCAATAGGCAGTTCTGCTGGTGTCTCCTTTGGTGTTTGTGTCGGAGGAGCAGCGGCTTTCTTAACATGCTCGATTGCTACTTAGCACAAGCAATAGTCAAATTCGGAGTTAGCAGCATTGTGTACCCTACACCAGTTCGGCAATAATAGGTGTTGGAAATTCATTCTAGCTCCTAGGATGAGTTGATCCCTTGCACACTTTTCCATGAAATCTTGAAAGCCATCGAGCAATCCCTAGTTATTATCCCTATCCAGCTCACCATCAGCTTCTACCAACATTCCGGTATCTGGGGGCACTTGTGCGAAATTTGCTGAGGGACTACACAACACCAACAATACTTCATCTGCACGTTCTTCTTGAAGCTCAAGCTCATTTTGGTAAGCAAAAGGGCGATAATTCCCTAAGTCGGTCTCAGCAAACAACACCTCACTAAGATTATTATATTCCATGATCATATACTTCATACAGGGTTCACGGTCAATGCGGATCTGATTCGGCAGCCCCTTCCACGGCAACGACATGTGAGAAAGGTCTGTGGCGGTGTATCCATTGAGCGCCTTGGTGAACTCCCTCCCCAGAATTATTCCATAAGCATCGGGAATGTCCGCCACTTGGATATCAACAACCTGCTACATCCGGGGGTCTGTAGCAATTTGCATGGGGATGCAATGTATTTCACCCACAATTGTGATCTTTGTTTTGTCCAGCTGGGTGACCTTTCTCTTTGAAGGCGTAGGAGTGATGCCAAGAGCCTTGCATATGGCCAAGGGCATGACGTTGACAGACGCGCCTGAATCGAGTAGGCAGTTGTGCAAGTTCTTCCTAAAGACCCTAATAGTAGTTAGGAACGGGGGAGTTTCCGGTCTCCCTTGGAGCATGCCCACGGGTGTGTCCATTTGAGCTATTTGACCTTTGTTCCTATCACTGCCTGTATCCTTGGTTTTCTTAAATTGTTGGTCCTTGGGAGGTTGTTTACTAGCCCTTTCTGGCTCCTTTTCAATGTATCTACTTGCCGGCTGATTCATGGGTATACCGTTCCTTCTTCTGGTATTGTCCTGTATCTCTTGTTCTTTCTTGGGCTCCTCAAAGGTTACCCTCTTGGCTGGGGTCTCTTGTGTCATATTAGAGGATGGAGTCCCATTTAGAACCCTAAAGAAAGTATGTCTTACGGCAGGAACCTTGAGTAATTCGAAGGCTAACAAGCTGATTTTGACCTTCTTGAACTCTTCCGCCACATATTCACCCATTTTCTTAATTTTGGAGCTGAAAGCTTGGCCTATGGGAGAACTAGGGGTTTGAATCTTGGTTTGCCCAAGCGGATTTTGGACTTGGCCCTGAGGCTGACTTTGTGGTTGGTTTTGGGATTGGTTCTTGTTGAGATATTGGGTGGGTATATGAGGGAGCCCTGGGTTATTGCTAGTATTTGGATCAGGCGAGGTGGCGAAGTTATTTGGTGGGGTAGAAGTTGTGAAGGGTCCACCCGCTTGCCTATTTCTAAGGAAGTATGGACTCAACCGCTGATGGAACATGTGGACCTCATCCACAAAGGGATCTTCTTCATCTATTGGACCATTATCTACTGAATCAAAAAGCTGAGCCAAGGTTTGTTCATTATTTACCTCCTGCGTTTTCTCATCCTCAGTAGCAGTAGGCTCGACTTTGGGCTTGTTGCGGTCTCCTCACGAAAACGGTGCCTGATTAACCACCAGACAGGAGGATTCATAAGGCTCAAATGGGACGATGTCCCTACCGTTGGCATTATTGACAGTATTTTGTACCTCCACCTGGAAGATCTCAGCAGCTGTCTAGAATTCGGGGCAATCCAGCTCAAAATGTCTGCTGGTTTTGTGAAGTCGACACCATCCAGACAAAGCCACTTCGGCCAAATACATGCCGCTGGACATTTTGTCATTGCTTTCCGGTTGATCAAATGGTGTGGAAACACACCGTTGTTAGGCTTGGTGTTCCACGTGCGATTTTGCCTTTGAGAAGGTCTTTTTTCTGCATTTTGATTGGAATTCTGCCCCCTCTCATAATTCTGCCCGGAGGAAGTACCTACCTCCCGATTATCTCTATTGTCTCTATTATCTCGAGGCTCTCGATTGGCCTGGAAGTTGCATTGGGAGGCCTGAAACTAATTATTCTCCTTTTTCAGATGCGTCATCTCTGTGGACATCTTCTTAATCATCTCGGTCAGCTCCTCTAGCTTGTCTTTCTCAGTCGCACCTCCAGGCGACAGGGCCAGATTTTGGAGAAAAGCGGGTGGGGCTGCCAGCTGATTTTGATAGGCTGGAGGAAAGTCCGGTCCCGACAAGTACAACGGTGCCTGGGGCTGTTAGGAATATGCCTACTGCTGCGGAGCTATCTGGGAATAGCTGTACTACTGTTGATGCTACAAATAAGACATCGCAAGAGGCGCATAATTCAACGGCTGCCCCGGATGTGGCACCATAGGCAATTGAGGCACCTAGTTCATGAGAGGAGTTTGATGAGCAAATGCCTGATTAAGCCCCAGAATTTGCATTGGGTGGGCGACAGGCCCCAAAGAGGGCAGTGGGCCAGAGATATTTTGTCCCAAGTCCACACTTGCAACGACGGCCTCTGCATAGGATGCCAGTAGGGTAGTAGGCGGTGTGTGCATTCTTTTTACCAATGCCGAAATGAGGTTGTCTAGGGCTGCGTAGTAGACTGGTAGAGCGGCCGCATCATTATGGACGTATGGATCCTGAAGCCTTATGTGAGCCCGATGGAAGCAATCATTGAAGGAGCCAATAGGTTCGTTGACCTCCCTTCTGATGGACATGAACTATTGATAGAGGTCTGTGGGGTTGACAAGGATCTTGTACTTCTGCAGGAAGGAATTCTTCATCAGGTTCCATGAGGTGATGGATCCCCTTGACAGATTGATGTACCAGTAGAAGGCCTCTTCTCCTAATGAATGCGGAAAAAGGCGACACGCCACATCCTCGTGATCCACCTGCATTTTGGTAATCACCGTTTTGAATATCTTGATATGCTCTTCGGCTATTCTTTGCATGTCACGTGGATGGAATTTCAAACAAAAACCCTCCAGATTCTTGGGCATGTCATTGTAAACAACAAAGTGTATCGGTGAAGGGTTATGCGCAAGCCAAACCATGGGGGGAGGCAGACGTGGCACCTGCTGTTGGAGAATAGGGATTTGGGGTTGTATTGGCAATACAACCACAATAAGGGGCTATCCTTGAGCTATGGCTGCCTAGATTGTGCTTTGGGCTGAAAGGGCCGAGAGAGGAACGAACTCCTGGCTGCCTGAGGGAAAATGTGCAAATGCTGTTTGAGATGGTTGGGCGGAAGATGAAGGCCAACCAAATGGAGGTGAGGGTGGAATGGAGGCGGATGGAGTGGAGGAAGAGGAAGAGGCGGAGCTGCTTCCTTTACCTCGCTTTGCCCTCGTGGGAGGCTGTAATTCTTCAAATTCTCCCTTATTTAGTGCTGATCATAGAATCCTTTCAAATCTTTCTGGGGAGAATAATCCGATTTGATCCAGCTTCGCTTTACCCCCCTAACTTGGTATCTTCACCGCGGCCCTCCTTCTAGTGCCAGTTCTATTGATGGTGTTTTTATGCACTTCTCAACACAGGCAGTGCGTAGGTGCACTACCTCTCTTGAAAGACAATCTCCCACAATTGAGTTGCAGAACACTATCCCAAGGTCTCTCGGGTGTCAGGTCATGACAGCGCTTAGATACCTCAGTAGTTTGATGTGATTTGTTGGAATCACAAGGTGGCCTTACGGAAGATACAAAGTGTAGACACAAAGCATGAAGTTGGATCTTTGAAAAGAAGTCCTTAAGATAGGAAGCTGATATGCATAGGCTGTAGGTTCAAACAGCAGTCTTGGACTCCATCTGGTTGTCAGATTTTGCTTTATAATGCGCAATGAACCTTGGTATTGTTTAGTTTCTAGAAAAAGTGAAAAAAGAGCGAAGGGGAGGAAAAGTTCCTAAGCCTAAAGCTTGCTATGAACAGTGACAATGGAGTTCCTGCAATGGACAATCCCTCAAAACAATATCCCACTTAACCAGGGATTTCACAGTATCATGGAAATTGTGCTATCTTCTAAGGGCTGCAACTTTTTATCCTTCGTCCACCACATACATGTATGAACTAAAGATAAGTGTTTGGGGCAGCTTTAATCAAGTTCAGGCTAACTTTGCACAGTTATCTACCTTCAGCAAACAGCAAAAAGTATGGACTAAGGGATCATCAACAGTGCAGGAATTTTCATAAACACCAAACAGCATTCCTAATATTTACTCAAATGCAATAAACAGCTAACTAAACAGCAAAGCGATCTAAGTTAAACATCTAATATTGGAGAAGTGAATCAAATGACATGAGAGAAAACAAGGAAATGCACCTAGTCAATGCTATTTCTTATAAATTTCTGTAGCATGTCTTTACAACAACTCAACTCCCTCCTTTGCAAATGAGGCGAGTGCTCTATTTATAGTTTTCAAAAGTTGAATGAGTGGCCAAGATTCGTTTCCATTGTGTGGCTAAGATTCATTACAAAATAGGGTTTCACCTACCCCCAAATAGAATTACAATTAAAAAACATCTTTTGTCCCTTCCCTATTTCGTCATCTAGTGGATGACACTATTGCTTTTTTGTCATGTAGCTAATTGCTATTTCCTTGGCTATAGCTACTCTTCTGGGAGGTCTTCTTCCTTGGCTGGGCTGTCCTCCTACTCCTCTAAAGCTGCGTGTTCTATGTACTTGAGGATTACGGCCTGGAGCTTGTCTATCTCGAGGACTTCACATCTTAACGCTTGATAGCTCCATTCTTTGGCGTTCTCTTCCAGCTGCTTCCAATCTTCATCATACTTTGAGCCATGGTCCATGAACAGCTCCGATCGATCAAAGGCTCGGGTGGCAAAACTTAGGAATTCCATGGTGATTTCTCCGGTTGTCCCGTTCTTCATCTTCTCCTCAAAGTATGACTTCACCTTCTCAGCATCTATTTGCACTGTGGGCATATCATAACCCGCCATTAGCTTAAGGTACTCAGTGCATTATGTCCGGATTTCCTTGATCCACACAACATCTAGATCCACTCTGCTTAGGATTTGCTCCATCCTTTCCCTCCGATTGACAAGGTCTCTGCGCCATATGTCCACCAACCAATGATCTTCTTTCTTCAGCTCTAGCTTCTCCAACCACGTGTCCTCAGGCATCTAGAGGATGGCCTCAACCTTTGGGAAGGTGGAGTCGTAGATCGCAGGGAAATTGGAGCAGAGCTTCCTCGTACCCTCCAGGGATTGGGTCAGGTCCAAGAACTTATTGGCTATTTGCACAGCTAAGCCGATTCCCATGTTCCCAACACTTACAACCTGTTGGAACCAATCCTCAGTGGTCCTCTCCAAGTTCTTCCTCCTTTCTAGCTTATCTATCTGCTCCTTGGAGAGTAGCTGCGGTGCAGCTATAGAGGTAGTGGGCAAGTCGTCTACTGAGGATCACTGCTGAATATAATCAGTCAGGGCAACAACCTGCGCCTTGAGCTCATCCTTGGTGACCTTGTCCTATTTGATTACATGCACCACCGTGGCCACTGACTCCTCCAATTTTTCTACCTTCTGTTCCCTAGTTGCTATTCCTAGGTCAATGGTGGAGATGTTGTAGCTAACTCCGGCCTGGCCAACAGTTGGCGCTGCTACTTGTGCTGCCCGGGAGCCAGAAGCATCCATGGTTATCTTGGAACGGACCTTAGGCTTCTTCTCCTTCTTTGTTGTGGTCAGGGATCTAGCCAAGATGGCTTCCAATCTTGACCTCAGGTCTGTCGGAACTGGGGTTGCCCTTTCAACCTATCTCTCCAGCCAATCGGGCATGGCATATTTTGTCCTTGGGTGCATCATGGTTGCCCTCACCTGTTTCAGTCAGAGGCAAGACTTCGGCCTCCCTTTCCTTTTGTGGCTCTTTCATTTCTTTAGCAGTGTCCTCCTCCTCGTCAGAGTCTTGAACAAATACGAGGTGTCTGACGCGCAGCTTGGTGGTCAATATCTGGGTGGGATCTTCTTCTTTTGTTGCTTCCTCTTCTTTCTTTTCATCAGCGGCCTCGGGTTTGGGGCTCTTCACAATATGGGTCTTGGCCCCAGTGATATCCTTTTCAGGCTACTCCTCTGGCGGCTGCCCCTCTTCACTATGTGGTGGTTGTTCTGCCTCCTCCCCAACATCCTTTGGCTGCTGAGCCAACTCCTCGTCAATGTCCTCATCGAAAGCCTGGATGATCTCTTTGTCACCCGAGCCATCCTCTTCATCTCCGCTCTCGGAAGAGCCTGTTTCTTCCCCTTCATAGGCCACCTTATCGATGGTTCTGTGTTCATACTTGGGGCGCTCGTAGTAATCATCGGCCTCTTCCTCAATTGACCTTGAGGCTTCCTACTCTTGTTCTTCCAACTCTTTTGATATTTGCATTGTGGCTTCCATCGTCGGTGGCCCTATTGGCGGTTGTGAAGGCTGAGCTGTTGCGAGGGCTTGGGCGAGGGCCGCTAGGAGTGCGGGGTCCATTAGGAGTTGTGAGAGCATGGGGGAAGACTCTGCAAGTGTCGTGCAATAGCCTCGGGTATGGTGGAAAGGGGGACAGGTGATGGTATTGTTGCTAGTGGGAGGGACGTGATGGGTGACATGGCAGCAGCAGAGGAAGGGGAAGTGGTCATGCTAGAGGAGGAGCTGATATTGATTATTGACCCGGCCGGGGGTGAAGAGGCAAGGTGGATAGAAATGTCTACCGCCTGTGGAGATGAGGCGATTGCGGCCTAAGAGGTAGGCAGTACACCGGTCGGGGGAGGGAGGAGCAAAGGAGGTTGCGCCTCTGTTGTGATCACTGTCCTCTTGAGCTTCTTGGGAGATGAGCCTCCCGTGTCCTTCGTTGCTTGTTCTTTGGGGTCCGCAGACTGTGTTGTTTCTGTTTCTTTTCTCTTCTGGACCATGGTGACGGGGGGAGACTTGGAAGTCTCACCAGCTGATGTAGAGGCGGCAACGTCCTTCGTGGCACTTGGCTCACTCTTGAGCGCTTCGTATGTTAGAGCCACCCCCTGTTGCTTTAGTTGTGCTACCTGCCCATCGACCCACTCGCTAGTGCGAGCTATCATCGACTGGGTGATAGTATCCAGGTCCTCGACCTCTTGCTTGTCCCAGTCGATGGAGGGGATTTCCAGGTCGGCAACCATAGGGTACCTTGGGTGCACAAGGGTGGACTCATCTTCCTCGAGCTAGTCTGGCACCGGAAATAGCTACACCCTTCTCAAAAACTGTACGGTCATGCACATGTAGTGTCTCATGCGGACCTCCTTGTCATCTTTACAATCTGCCTAGAAATCTTCGACATGGTATTTGTGGGCATACGCCAGCCCCAGCGCCTTCCTGACATGGCCATGCGGGTCCATTTGTGGGCGAGCCGTGTACCATTCAAAGTTATATTATTTAAGTTCTTTCTCTGAGTTTCTAGCGCATTGAGATGTTTGCAATCGATAGAGGCCCTGGCCGAGGGCCATGGGATAGGGGATCCCTACTACGTGCTTAATGCCAAAGATCGTCTGAATATGTTGGAGCTACCGAGAAAGTTCTAGGAGAATGATCCGGTCATTCGAGTATCTTGGCAACTTGTTCGGCCGTTCAGTGAATCCCTGGGCACGGATGTAAGTGAACTTGGGGAATTGCATGAACAGGGAGGCGTACTCCTTCAGGAGCACCCGGGCACTGTGGGATACCCTTCTCTCGAAGTCCCCGGCTATCAATCTGATGATGTGGCCAATGAATGCGTCATTGACCCGGCAGTAGTCCCTTTTGAAGTTACGGTATTGTAGTTGAGGGTACCGATCAAAAGGCTTGAGCCCTCGTTTGTGATCCTGATCCGGCGCCATAAATAGCCCACTATATTGTCTCTGACCTGCCAAGGAGTATACCAAGTACGAGGTCATGTAGAACTTGGAGCTTTTCTTGACATTTACGAACTTTTTGTGGAAGCAGTTGCTTATGATACTCAACCAATCGAATGAGGTCTTGGTTTTCACGTCCTCATTTCCTCGTATGATCTATTCAATGTAGTAAGCCATCCACTCTTGGAAGTAGGTGGCTGCCGGGAGGCCCATGACCCTACTAAGCATTGTCACCAAGTCGTGATAATCTTCTTGAAAGTCGCTGCGAAACAGCTCTTGGGGAACCTTTGCAGCGCTGCCCCGTTTCTCCTTTATCTAATAAATGTTAATTGACTTCTTGCAGCCTAATGGATTGGCATCCCATGCTACCTGACACTGTTCCAAAGTGGGGACCTGGATATGTGGGAATGTAGGAATGTGAAACATTTTAGTGATTCCTTC
Organism: Sequoia sempervirens; assembly: GCA_007258455.2. Taxonomy (NCBI): domain Eukaryota; kingdom Viridiplantae; phylum Streptophyta; class Pinopsida; order Cupressales; family Cupressaceae; genus Sequoia; species Sequoia sempervirens. The sequence goes on from VDFB02000017.1 coordinate 16,575,910, forward strand.
TGGAGACATGTCGGCGAGGATGTTCCCCTCCTTGTCCACGATCGTTCTGGTGTCCGTTTGGTAGGCTTCTCGGCAAGCCATTACTAATTCAGGTGCTATCAGAGATGGAGGGAAGCCGGCAGCTTTGGCGATTCCACTTTGGTGTATCAACCTGGCATTCTTTGTTTTAGGGTCGACCTTGACCCTTTGGGTGAACTCATCTATGTCCACCTGGCCGATATTGGTATCTGAGATCTCTTTCTAGTCAGTCGAGACCTTTGACTGGAGCAGTTCACCCTGAAATTGGAACTTCATCTGATCCTTATCGTCTTTTCCCCGAGCGGCTCTTCCAGATTTCTTGCCCTTATCCTTTTCGGCGGAGGCCCCTGAAGTTCCTGCAACCGATTCCATATATCCTGCAAGCAAAGGGTGAAGTCAGCACAACAAAACACCAATAGTGTTAATGTTAGTCCATATTATGAGCATATCATCTAAATAACCATTCAAATACATCATAAATTTTATCCTCAGATGACATCGATTTCATTTTAGAGCATTTGGACAATCCAGGCCCAGAGGGCCGAACTTCCCTGACAGGAATGCTGTCAAGGAGGGAAAACACGACCGAAAGTTCCCGGAGACCCCCGTTGGCCAAATTTTGGTATTTTAAGAGGCCCAAGATGGAGAACGGCATGATTTAGGACGTGGGTCGAAGTCAGATTCTGGATTTGAGTTGGTTTGGATTGATTTAAGGAGCCTCGAAGGTTTCAGGCCGGAAGGCAGTCAAGGGGTGGCTGTTGGTGATGGCAAATAGCAGGCGGAAGTTTGACCTAGGAAGTCCAGTGGAGGAAGTCCGAGGGTCGGGGCCCGCAAGGCCTCAGGACGGCCGGCAATGAGGTATGACACTTAGGCCAGGCGGCACCCGGAAACTCAGGGCCCGGTGGCCGGGAGGACGCGAGCTAACGGCCGCCGCATAATCTTCAACCATTTTGAATGGCGGGGGCGAGGAGAAGACCAGGGCCTTGAGGGCGGGGAGCCGACGGGGGTTTGCCGCTGAGGGATTTTGCAATGTGGTTCAGCGGCGATGGAGAGGAGACCTCTAGAGTCTGGCCTACGGGAGGGCATACGGTGACGACCGCCGTGAGGTATAGGCAGCGATCGGGTGACGACGGCAGCGAAGGGATCCCCGGGGCCCGAAGATCGGACAGCCAACAGGGTTCCACCGTGGACGACAGTCGAACCGTCACGGAGTTCCGAAGACGGAACTCCGGACGGCTGGGCCCGGAGGGTCCCAGGGCATGGAAAAGTTTAGGCTACCCTCAGACGACCAAGCGAAACCCGGGACCCGGAGGGCGGGCGGCAGACTCGACTTCACCGCCGAGGCAACGACTAGCCAAACGGTGGAAAAGAGGCGGCGGAACCCCGACGTCCGGGGCCCGAGCACATGAATGGAGGAAGACCCAAGTTTCAATTTTAACGGTCAGGGCGAGATCAAGGTCCGATTGGCGGGCAGCTAGGTGGCCTAGGCAGTTTGGTGCGGCGAAATTCAACAGGCATTCCGGAGATGGAATCCCGATAACCCGGGCCCGACAAGGAGAATCGCCGCCAGGCATGTCGCCACAACTAGGAATGGGACGGCAAAAGAGGGAACGGGCCGGAGGGGGCCGGTCGCCCTGCGCGAAGAATGGCCGCGCAATGGGCGAGCTCCGGATCGACAGGGAGGGTCATTCCAACCATTTTTGGGAGATTTTAAAACATGGGTTGGGGGCGCGATGGGGTGCTCTTCAATTTTATGTAATTTAATTTATTTGTTTAATTCATTTTAAATCCCCAAAATGACGAAAAACATGGGAGGGCAAACGGGAATGGCCTACCTCGGATACGCCAAGTGGGGAGGTGCGGAAACCACTGGGAATCGATGGAGCGCAGCAGACTTGGATGATCGAGACACGGGGTGAAAGCGGTAGTCTCCAGTTAATCGCTGCTCCAATTCGCCTTAATTTGAATAATGAAAATGACTGGCAAATTTGGTCCTTATATAGTCTAGGCGCCATTAATGCGATCATTTATTGCAGGTACGGACGCGCCAAAAGGTTGGTGAAATTCAAATTAGGTCGGTGGCGGCGGATGAGAGCCCGGGGCACAGAGGCCGGAGGGACGCAAGACGACGGCTGCCGCAAGATTTCTGCATTGTTTGGGTGACGGCGGCGACGGGATGCTCGGGGCCTGGAGGGCGGGGCGCCGTCGAGAGTTCGCCGTCGAAAGATTTTGCTTTGCATGGGTGATGGCAGCGACGAGCACCATCCCGGGGCCCGAGAGGCGGGCGGCAGCCGGAGAGCCGCCGTCAAAGATGGTGATCCCAGGATGGAAGTTCGGCCACGGACTTCCAGAGCCCGGGGCCCGAAGGAGCAAGGGCCGTCCGGGAAATCCCCAAGGAATTCCGAACGGAAGATGGCAGTTCGGGCTCCGGAGGGCGGAAAGACACCCGAGGAACGTCGCAAAGGGCAGCGAACGCAAAGGGGAAACCCGACAAGGGAACCCCGGAGGCCCGGGCCCGGAGGGGCCTAGGGCCGCCCCAGAGCCCAAAAATTCCAGAGGGAACCCGCAAGGCCCCAAAGGGCACCGAAACCAAAAATGGAGGCATGGTCGATTTATGATGAAACTTCAGAGCAACAACGTCCATGCGAAACATCAAAAAAGAGGGGCACGCAAAATGAGGCAGCCCCAAAAGACCCAACAAGGCGAAAGAAAAGAGGGTCCCCATTCCGAACGGGGCGTTTGTGCTGAGGGCACAACAATATACCCTATTCCAATCTTTTAGCTTCTATTTGATCACCTGCAACTTTTTGACCAGTATTAAGATTATAGATCCTCCCACCTTCCTCCCACCTTTGCTTCCTTCCACCACTGTTCTAATAACTCCAAAAGGTTTGGATCCTGCCACCACATGTTTTTAAATTTAAAGTTTTTTTTTCCAACACACTCCCACCAATTATCAATAACCCCATAGGGTAATGATCAAAGATTGATATAGGCAGTATGCTAGCAAACACCTTAAATATGGAGTTGACCCAAATGCAAGGAATCAAGAATCGATCCAATCTCTTCACAATCATGGTGAAATCTTTGCATCTATCTATCCATGTGAAGATTCCATTCCCTGTGGGACAATCCAACAAACCACTTTCTGCCACAAATGTTCTGAAATCCAAGATAGGCTATGAAATGTTTCTAATCCCATCAATTTTCTCTGATATTTCTAAAATGGCATTGAAATCACCCCCCATTACCAACTCCTCCTTGGGAAAGGCATGAAAAAATTCCAAGACTAAGTTGCAAAGAAGAGCCTTATCCACCATTTTTATCAAACCATAAATATTAATTATTGTGAAACGATAATTTAAATCTAGATCATAGACCTTTGCCACCATCCAATTTGCACAGGAGAATAATATTTCCATAGATACCTCTGCCCTCTTCCATAACATACCTAATCCACCCATAGAACCTGAAGAGTCCTGAAAAAACCCTTCCCATCAATGACAGTGTTTGAGAAATTTTGAACTCTCATCCCCTGACAAATTTGTTTCTTGTAACATAATGATACTACTTGTACTCTTTTGTAATTGATTCCTTACTAGGCATAATTTGTTAAGGGCCTTTAGGTCCCTGACATTCCAACTTATGATCTTAACTGTTTCCCAAGGGAGGCATTCCTCCATTGGTAATAAAAAAATTGGTAATGTTGGTATACTTCTTAGCCATAGCTTCCTCCTCCTACAACTATTTATAGGATTTCCTACCTCGAGAATTTTAATAAGTGTCAATTTTTCCTAGACCCAAGTGATTGATTGCTGATTGAGAAATACACATGTCTTTGATTATGTCCAGCTCATCTACAATATCTGCATTTGAGTATAGGTCCTCACTTGCCCTAGATGTGACATCTACCCTAGCATCTTATGCCCTTCCTTTTGAGGAGACCATAATGGAAATTTAACCACCCCATCCATGTTGTTAGATGTTTCCATGTGGGTATGTACCATTTCTGCCAAGTCCTTTTTTTGAGTTCCATTTGTGCTTACTTGAGACAGCCTTTCCCTGAATACTTCTAGCTTACGTTGAGTGGTAAGAGGAGAATTATTATCTAGAGGCTACTTGTTCTAACTCATTTCAATACCTATACTGCAACCCATAGTACTATGATTCTACGAGTTGTGCTTAATATAGAATTGTCTTGCTGCTTCAACCTTAATATCCTACAACCATTGCTCTCCATTCGCTAACAAATAGATACTAGGAGGAATGGAATCAATTGCCACAATGTTGACTCTAACATATTTATATAGATCACCATCGAGGATGTTCATGTCAATCTCTAGTAGGGTTCCTAGATACCGACCAATTTTCTCAAGGTAATCTCTCGTCTAGTATTCCACTAGAAGATTATAAAGTCTAGCCCATATGGTTTTATCATAAGGTCGTAGTTTGATTGGGTCAAAATTATGGCTGGACAAGGTTGCATCTATAGGATTTTTCCATCCATAAACCAAAGATCTCCATCCATTATCCTCTACTTTGTTTTCTCATCCACAAACACCACTAGGAAAAACCCTTTCAACAAAAATCTTATCAACACCTCCATTGTCCAATTTTCCTAGAGCCAAGTTTTAATTGATGCACGATCTGGTGTGCCACCAATAAAGTGACAAAAAAAACCAAAGTCCCTAAGTATCACAATGTCTTCCTTTATTTCCTCAAAGACATCAATCTCCATTTCTATTTCTTTAATCTTTAGATTGGTATTTTCCTTCACTTCCATTTGTCGGTCCTCCATAGGCCCTTGACCTAACCATCTTCCTCTCACTCTTCGTTATCCCTTTGTTTTACTTCATGCCTATGTCTCCATCCACTCATTTCAGCTTCTGGTCAACTTTTTCCTAAAAGGGTGGGTTTACCTCGACCATGGTTCCTGCCTTTCCATAGGGGATTCAGGAGTGTCATGTTGTTTCCTCACTAGTTAGCTTCCCTTTTCCAAAGGTGTGGTCTACATTCAATGGAAAGGATGGTACTTGTCCTCCCATTTCCCACCAACAAATACCCACTGCAGAGTATGATCCTATACCAGCTCCTTTGTGTTGTACTTAATTGGTTCATCTCCCCAACGTGCTCTTCCAAACTTTTCCAATTCACCCTCCTTTGCATCTATGCTAACCAATTACCTTGCTCTGCATTGCTCCTTTACCTTTGCACTAACTAGCGACCTCTCCTTTACCTCTGCACTAACTAGCGACCTTGCTCTGCTCTGCTCCATTTTTTTCATTTAATGATAATTATCAATTATTATTTCATCTTTCAATAATATTATAAATAGATTTTAATTTTATCTTAAATAAAAAAAATAAAAATATTAAATAATATAAATAAATATAAATTTATATAAATAAATACAATTTTCTATAAATAAGTATAACTTTATATTAAATTATAAATTTTAATATATGAATATTATATCAAATATTATAAATAAATATAAATTTATAAATTTATATAAATAAATATAAATTTATATTAAAATATTAATTTAAATTGTTCATAATAGAAATACCAACCAATTGTCATAAATACATACTCCAGTATGCATAGTAAGGGAGGGAATCCCACCAAAATCACTACCCTAATATATATTTATGTTTGTAGTAAATAAATTTCTCTTTTAAGAAAATTATATTATATATTTCTTATCTACTTTTCTATTTACTTGTTTATGTGTAACATTAATTTTATCTTAAATATCAAATTAAGTATAATTTTAAAAAAAAAATTAAATATTTTAAAATAAATATATTTAAAATACCTATTACAACCTTTGCTTTATTTCAATTACAGTACATCACATTAATTATTCTCAATTACACCGCAACTCTTGAAGTCTTTTCCAACCTTTGCTTTATTTAGTCGTACATCACACTAATTATTCTCAATTACACCACACCTCTTCTAAAACAAGACACTCAATTATTCACAATAGAAATACCAATCAATTGTCGTAAATACATACTCTAGTATGCATAGTAATTGAAGGAATCCCACAAAAATCACTACCCTAATATATATTTATGTTTGTAGTAAATAAATTTCTCTTTTAAGAAAATTATATTGTATATTTTTAATCTAATTTTCTATTTACGTGTTTATGTGTAACATTATTTTATTTTAAATATCAAATTAAGAATAATTTTTAAAAAATGAATATCAAATATTTTAATATAAACATATTTAAAATACCTATTCCAACCTTTCCTTTATTTAAGTCATATATAAACAAATACAAATTTATATAAATAAGTATGAATTTACTTGTTTATGTGTAACTTTAATTTTATCTTAAATGTCAAATTAAGTATAATTTTTTAAAAAGTAGTATTAAATATTTTTAAATAAATATATTTAAAATACCTATTTCAACCTTTGCTTTAAATAAATATAAATTTACTTATTTATGTTAGATTACTTTTACAAATACCTATTCCAACCTTTTCTTTAAATAAATATAAATAAGGAAAATTTTACATCTTTATATGTAACATTAATTTTATCTTAAATATCAAATACTTATTTCAACCTTTTCTTTAAATAAATAAAAATAAGGATAAATTAACTTGTTTATGTGTAACATTAACTTTATCTTAAATATCAAACACCTATTCCAACCTTTACTTTAAATAAATATAAATAAGTATAAATTTACATGTTTATGTGTAACATTGATTTTATCTTAAATATCAAATACATATTCCAACCTTTATTTTAAAGAAATATAATTAAGTATAATTTTACATTTCTATGTGTAACATTAATTTTATCTTAAATATCAAATAGGTGTTCCAACCTTTTCTTTAAATAAATATAAATAAGTATAAATTTATTTGTTTAGTTGCAACATTAATTTTATCTTAAATATCAAATACCTATTCCAACCTTTTCTTTAAATAAATATAAATAAGTATAAATTGACTTGTTTATGTGTAACACTAATTTTATCTTAAATATCAAATAGTTATTCCAACCTTTGCTTTAAATTAATATAAATATGTATAAATTTACTTGTTTATGTTTAACATGAATTTTATCTTAAATATCAAATAACTATTCCAAACTTTGCTTTAAATAAATATAAATAAGTAAAAATTTACTTGTTTCTGTGTAACATTAATTTTATCTTAAATGTCAAATACCTATTCCAACCTTTGGTTTAAATAAATATAAATAAGTATAAATTTACTTCTTTATGTATAACATTAATTTTATCTTAAATGTCAAATACCTATTCCAACTGTTGCTTTAAATAAATATAAATAAGTATAAATTTACTTGTTTATGTGTCACATTAATTTTATCTTAAATATCAAATACCTATTCCAAGCTTTTCTTTAAATAAGTATAAATTTAATTGTTTATGTGTAACATTAATTTTATCTTAAATATCAAATACGTATTCCAACCTTTGCTTTAAATAAATATAAATAATTATAAATTTACATGTTTATGTGTAACATTAATTTTATCTTAATTATCAAATACCTATTCCAAGGTTTGCTTTCAATAAATATGTAATGCCTAAAATTTCACACTAAAATACAATTAAGGACAAAACACAAATTTTAAATTTCAACCATAAACACTAACATAATTCCCAAAAGCTACTTCCTACACAAGTACCTTATGAAACCCTAGCAAACAACACCATTGAGTTGAAAATCATGGTTGAGTTTCAAATGGAGATATGGAATCCACATCACCAAGGTAGGTTGGATTAGATCTACTAGCTCAAGAATAAACACAGACTTAATTCAAGTCACAAGTTATGCAAATAAAATATATATATGAATAGTAACTTTAAATATTTAATAAGAAGACAAGCCTAGGGCCAAACCTAATTCCTTGGAGCTCGGCTTTGACAGCCTTGCCTATGTATATAATTCATAAAGGAACTGTATGTAATGCCTTAAATTTATATGTAGAGAAAAAACAAACAAAACCTTTTTTTTTTTTCTGTTAAAATTATAGACATGCAACCTAGATAAATGACATTTATGCAAGCACCTAGTCACTAACTACACGCATTGACTAATGGCTAGCTAAGTTGTCGCCCTAGAGAGGGGGTGAGTGAAATAATAAAAAAAACATTTGTGTGTAGCACCTCACGCACGCCTCTTCAAAAACACCTCGCCAGCACTAAACTAGGTGGTGAAATAACTAGGTTAAAATGAAAGGTTATAAATAATAATTTAGTAGTGCTCTTCATATTATCACTGTTTATTATTATAAAAAATACATTAATGACATTAATATAATTCCCATAGAATGTTGCCCAAACACAATATTTTTATTTACTTAACAAATATTTTATATTTAATAGACATAAATAATCCTTATAAAAAGAAACTATATAATAATTAAATTAACCTTGAAGTTATAATTTAAATTATTTTTAATAAATAAACTTTATAAAAAAATTATAAATAAAATAAAATTGATCTTAAAATTATAATTTAAATTATCTTAAGCAAATAATCTCTACAATAAAAAAGTTATATATACAATTGAGTTAATCTAAACTTTATAATCTAAAAATATCTATATATAAATAGAGGTACTTTCTAAAGGGGAAGTACCCGTAGCTAGATTAGACTCTATTCAAGTATTTATTATAAATCTAAAAGGGTAAAGTTTGTATTTGGCTTTCAAAAAAAAGTATAAGGAGCCATAACGCATGTCCCTTAGTGAATTTTTAAAACAAGACATAGCTTCCAAGGAAAGAGTCTTATTTTGTTTTATTGAGGGTACCACAACTACCCATCGTTTTTAGGTGTTATATTTTTTTAAAACAAACTTACGTTACTATATATATGCATTTTTCTTCGGCGTATCTTATTCATTGGAAAGCTAATCAAAGTATGGATTTAAATGCTACGAATATATATATATATTTTTGAACTATTTTCTCCCGTAGGAATAAGTTGAAAGCTCATTCTCTTTAGAATTTCTAACTGCACATATTTAGAAGATAGTCTTCCATTACAGTTATGTCATCTAACGGCAGTTTATAATGCCGATATGAGCATAGAAGATTTACTAATATTAGTAATAACTATTATGGCAGTAAAATCTAGATTTACTGATCTATGTACATGACTGACAGCAGCCGAGGATTTAGCATTGGAGTAAAACTATCATTCACGTTATTGAATTGTAAATTTACTTTCACTAAGATCTGCACAATCCATACCGAATCTTTGTTACCTTTTTACCAGCATTTACTATACGGCTAAAGAATGATCTAATCAATAGCAATTAATAAGATTGAAGGTGATTGATTGCTAAGAGCTTCGTACACAATAATTCACGTAAATGTAGAGAAAGGAAGGCAATCGGTTTACTTACTTCTCACGGTAATAAAGTTGTACTCGTTTTATTTTAGTTTATTTTACTTATCTATCATATCTGCTATTATTACTAACCATTTCTTTCAACCATAATCCGTCTTCATTTACTGCGCCACTTAATGGCTGGGCAAATCTTAAATGGAGTAACATAAATGATGCAAGGAAAACCCATCTACAGCATTGCAACTAGTTAGAGAAAATATATTTTAATTGCCTATGTTTGACGTGCAGCTGGAAGACAAAATCATGTAACTGCAGCCAGCAGGGGGGTGTGTTGGCACCAACTACCAAAGCGAATTTATTTGGTGCCTATTTTGAATGCAATTAGATCCTAAGCAATAACCTAATCGCTATCAGATTGCTCATCTTCTGTTCCGAGGCAGCGCACATTTCCAAGTTTGTTTCATTTTTTTTTGGAGAATACAACTCAATACATGAGGTGACCAGTTGGCTAAATTTTTACAAAGATAGATTCGTTTCCACATTGTTTACATCCAGTTTATTTGTTTTAAGGAATGTTTCCATGCTTTGTTATTCTCTAACTACATCCTCATAGCACCAGAATTTTTGTCTATACTATCAGCCTCCTTGAGACGCAGGAAGGTAGTAAGGAGAGGAGGGCAGCCAACCCTGCTGGGCAATGAATAGAACAAAATGCATTATATTTTATTTCTTTTCCTATCCAAATTGTTCTTTGTTTTAATAAACCCCTATATAAACTGTTATAATTACTTGCAGACACAGTTGTTCTATTAAGAAGGTATTTTTCTGTTTCTTTTTTTTTGGGGTTTATGTAGGAAGACATTGGAATAAATATTCCAGTTTTTACTTATTTATTTATTTTATTTTTTTGGCAGAATCCATAGTGGCATGAAGATACATGTTCGACTGTAGGGCAAGTGAATCATAAGATTGGGTGGCGATTTTGAGGAGATGAGTGTGGCAGAATACAGTTTGTAGACTAGATTCCATGTATTCATTCTAATTCACGGGGATAAAGAATGGTCATTTGAGGGTAGGCTGACAGGAACACACATATGGCTACAGTTAAATTATCGTTCTATTTTAAAATAGCACTCTATGGATTTGTAAAATTTTCCTTATGAAATGTATGCAATCCATAAAATTTTATTAACCATAGTAAGCTAGATTCTACTGTCGAATATACTAGAAGATCTATTGTAGTATTTTGTCAAAACAAACAACAGAATTTTCCGTAGTGAAATCTACAGCAAAAAAATAAAACTGCTTCTACTTAGTTCTAATACATTTCATTGCTATAGAAAATGAAAAGATAAACAGGTTTCTCTCTCCTTCTTTTTCTTGTCATATTATTTTTTTTGTTTTACATCACACTACATATATATGTATTTGCACTAAAACAATATTCACCACCAATCTATTTCTTGTCATATTATTTTTTTTGTTTTACATCACACTACATATATATGTATTTGCACTAAAACAATATTCACCACCAATCTAGTCTATCCCTTTTTTTTTCTCAGTATAAAAATAAGTACTATACTTTTCCTTTTGAAGGGATCACGTAAAACACAGAATATTGGGTTTTTTCGAAAGCTTGAATACTACTTAAATTTGCATAAATTTTAGTCACAACAATAACAATGATACGAAATCACTAAAAACTCATATTCAGTATCTCATGGGTATGTAACAGAGAATATATTACTTTTACTTTCTTATATAAAAAAAAATAGACTGTCATTTATCTTTAAAAACAGTAAATTGTAACTTTATTTCAATAGAATACAACAGAGACAACTTCTTCAGTTCCACCACATTCATATATGCAAGGACTTCAACCAATCTACTCAATATTAAATTCCTTTCATTTTTTTGTTCACAAAAGCTAGATTTCATTACAAGACTGGATGACCCACTTTCAGAAATTTCAATTTCACAATACAGTTACAAATACAAACTGTTACCACAGTCCTTTAGGATTGTTACATTTAATTCAAAGGGAAATTTTCACTTGAGGGTTACAACACAGTTTATTTCTTCCCTTGCACAAGGTGACACCTAGTTTCTTCACACCTAGTATGAAACCTACAAGTTTACACAAGATACATTTCTCTTCATGGCCAATAGGTTATGCTCACCTCCCAGCCTTGGGTTGGAAAACCAACCACCCCCCGAGCTAGGAGGTAACCAAGCTACCGGGTACACACAACAATAAAAAAAAAAAATCTAATTCCAGCCACAATATTCAACAAAAATATTTCCAACCAAGGTTTACACATTTACATAGGGATTCTTTAAGAACCCAATGATGGGGATAGAGGTGGACATCACTTCCATATGGGGAGACCTATTAGCAAGTAGAAATAACCAACAACACAATCCTTCTTTTTCTCCAATCCACCCATTCAATAAAGCTCTTCATATCATACATCCTCCATACAACAATCTTCCCAAAACACCATACTATCATGAAACAATTTTGGGTACTCATACCCTTTTTGTGCCTCTCCTTCTCAAAGGAGGAACAATCTCCCCATAGAGGTTCCTACACATTCCTATCCCCCACAAGGATTCTCTTCCCACATTGGGTGAGTTTATCCTATACAACCCCCAACCAACACAAGGAAATGCAAAGACACATAAATGGACAACAACCCATATAACTCATGTTCTCAAACTTCCATACAAAGAGGTAAAAGAATGAAAAGAAAACATACATAAAGGTAGAGTAAAACCTACCTCAAATCCAAGCCAACAATGAGAGAAGTTTGAAGATGAGCTCCAAATCTCTACTCCTCCAAGACCAAGCAAGATTTTCCTTCTCCCAAGCAATCCAAGAACACAAAACCAAGAAGAACCCTTTCTTTTGATTTCCCAAGGATTCAAATAGGAGTTTAGGGTTGGAAACCCTTGAAGGAGAGAGTGACACATGTCATTCTCCTATTCACTCCTATGGACACATCTCCCCACAAGAACTCTTGGGGAATTGAAAGGCCAAAGAGTGTTCAACACTCAACAAGGTTTTCAAATCTCATAAATGAGATTTTGGAGCCAACACTCCAAACCCATCTCCCAAAATCCGTCACCCTTCTTGATGGCTAATTAAGAAGGTTCACAACTTGCAATTTTGACAAGTTATGGGTTTGATTTGACTCCTAACCCATAGGTGACTATCCTAGGGGTTAATTAAGGGCCAATTAACCCAATTTAAGGACAAATTAAACCTTTGAAAACCCTCAAAAGAGAAATTGAAATTTTAACATAATAAAATCATTCCAACATGCCCCAAAACCCTCAATAAAAGTTTGATTGACTTTAAAAACATAATTTCAAAATTCAACATTAAATCTTTTTAATCACAAATTAAAATACAACACAAGAGACTATGGTCCATTCTTCATGGACCATAGTGGCTTCACTAGGCTAACACAATTGGGTACCCTTGGTTACCTCCAATCCCATTGGCCATGGGCATGTACTTGCACACTCAATGTCCACATGTCAAAATATCCAATGCATGATAATCAATAATTAAATCATAAATTCATATGCATATATTTAGCACAATCTAACTTTGAATCAATAAATTCAATATATATAATCATTCTTCCTCTAGCAATAACATATTTTATCAACTCATGTATAGACATGGCATAATAAAGAAATCAAATCATCACTAAATTAAATTTAGCATCCTATCAATTCCATCTCATTTTAAAACAATTGTCCATTTCAATCATGATAACCAAATCATATGAGCATATCAATAAAGGAAACATAATGTGCATATAACCATCATAGCATCATAAGCATAAAACAAGCATAATGTCAAGTGTTAATGATCATCCAAAATAGTCCAAAACACATAGAGTATCATCATGATCAAATCAAAAGATAGCCAAATGGTGTATCAAATGGTAGGCCTCACATCCTCCTCCTCTAAGAATGAACTTCCTCCTAGAAGTCATCAAAGAGGTGAGGATATAGGACCCTCAAACATGAGGCATCCTCCCAAGTGGCTGCTACCTCGTCATAGCGATCCCACTGAACCCTAACCTGGTCCAGCTCTCGGCCTCAAAGAGCCAATGTCCATCGAGCCAAAATGCGGATGGGCTCCAAGGCTAACTAGTCATCCGACTCCACCTGCAAAGCATCCCAATCCAACACATGAGAAGCATCATGCACATAACATCATAAAACTGATACATGAAACACATCGTGGATGCGTGACAAGCTAGGTGGCAAGGCTAGACAATAAGCTACGGGACCTATCCGCTCCAAGATCTCAAAAGGACCCACAAACCGTGGTGCAAGCTTAGAGCCCTTTCCATAACGGATTGGACTCTTATGTGGTTGCACTCTCAAAAATACACGGTCCCCAACTGAAAAGCTCCTATCAACCCTCTTTGCATCGGCATACTTCTTCTGACGATCCTGTGCCTTTTGTAGACGTCTAATCAAGACTAGCTGCTGCTCCATATCCTGTACCATCTCTGGCCCAATAGCTACTCTATCCTCAATCCTGTCCCAACTCAAAGGAGTCCTGCACAGTCTGCCATACAATGCCTGAAATGGTGGCATGCCTAAGGAACTGTGATGCCCATTATTGTAGGAAAACTCAACCAAATATAGATAATCCTCCCAACGAGACTAGCGATCCATCACATACATGCGTAGAATATCCTCTAACACCTGATTCACCCTCTTTGTCTGCCCATCTGTCTCAGGATGGTAAGCTGAACTGAAGTTGAGTCGAGTGCCCAACGCCTGCTGTAAGGATGTCCAAAATGTGGATGTGAAGAGTGAATCCCTATTTGATATAATCCTGCGAGGTACTCCATGTAATCTAACAATGTCATCAAGGAAGACTCTCGCTACTGCTGGAGCTGTGTAAGTCATACGCATGGGTGAAAAATGGGCTACTTTGGTCAACTTGTCAATAGTCACCATGATGGCATCATGACGACGTGAGGACAAAGGTAGACCAACAATAAAATCCATTGAAATGGTGTCCCATTTTCACTCAGGAATATCATGTGGGTAAATAAGTCCTGCTGGATGTTGATGCTCTGCTTTGACTCTTTGACACTCAAGGCATCGAGTCACAAAATCTGCAATGTCTCGTCGCATCCCTACCCAATGATACAATTGTCTCAAATTGGCATGCATCTTCTTCACCCCTGGATGTGCTACATAAGGTGCTCTGTGTGCCTCTGATAATATAACTGTGCGAAGTTCACCCACACTAGGTACATAGATATGCCCTCTATGTCGTAGTAAACCATCAGACTCTAAAGTATATCCTAAAAACTTGCCCTTAAGGGCCCTCTGTGACTGGATCTCCTACTGAACCAACATATACCGCTCATCCTCTGGAAGGTGTTGAAGAATTTGACTCCTCAAATCAATGCTCAATGTCATGGATGACAGCTCATGATGCCTCCTACTCAATGCATCTGCAACCACGTTCTCCTTCCCTTTGATGTAATGCACCTCAAAGTCGTACTCGCATAGAAACTCCATCCAATGCCTTTGGCGAGCATTTAGATTCGGTTGTGTGAATATGTACTAAAGGCTCTGGTGATTTGAATGTAGCTCAAAGTGATGACCCAAAAGGAAATGTCTCCAACGAACTAGAGCATGAACTACTGCTGCTAACTCTAAGTCATGCGTAGGGTAGTTCAACTCATGGGTCTTGAGTTTTCATGACTCATATGTGATCACTCTACCCTCTTGCATAAGTACAGCACCTAAGCCATCAATAGATGCATCTGTACAAACCATGAACTCAGCTAAAGGATCTAGAATTGCTAAGATAGGAGCGCTAGTGAGACGCTCCCTGAGGGAATGAAAAGCCCTCTCACACTGATTATTGTACACATGGACGGAAGAAATAGTATGTAAGCAATGTACGACTGAAGTAGTTACCAAATTTCTAGAAAGTTTCATTTTAAATCATTTTGGTTGCCCGTATGCTTTAGTATGTGATAATGGACTTGCCTTTGCTTCATTAAAGTTTTCTAGTTGGGTGTTTGACTATGGAATAGCTCTTAAATTCTCGTCCAAATACTACCCTCAGGTCAATGGCCTTACCGAATCCACGAATAAAAATCTAATTATTGTGATCAAGAGGCTATTAGATAGGAATCCCAAGGACTGGCATACCCAGCTCCATTTCGCTCTTTGGGCTGATCTCACCCACCACAAGGCTGCCCTTGGTGATTCTCCATTCCACCTTGTCTATGGCCTGGAACCTATATTCCCCATCCACCTGAAAATTCCTACTCTCCAGTTTATCAATGATTTTTATGAGGGAGGAGATCATAGGGAAGCTCGGTTAGCTGAGCTCTTACATTTAGAGGAAGTCTGAAACCGCACAATAGAAAATTTTGCCAAACATCAGGGTGTAGTTAAGAGATGGTTCGACTGCCGAGCCAAAATCAAGGCCTTTAAGATTGCAGATTTGGTCTTATATTGGGACAAGGCCCATGAGAAGAAAGGGGGACACAATAAATTCGACAAGCTTTGGCTTGGCCCCTTTCAGATAGCTAAGATTTTGGGAGGTAATGCCTTCCGCCTAAAGACCTTAACTAGTGAGAATGTCCCGTTGCCAGTCAACGGGCAGCACCTAAAGCATTACTTCTAGGTGTGAGCTCCTTCGAGCTCTTCATTGTAAATAATTTGTACATAGGTTAGAGCAGTCGCTTTCTTGCTTGTTTGTGTTTTGTTCACGTTGCTTTTTTCTCTCTCCCTCTCGGCAGTTTTGTTTTGAAAGATGTTTCCTGCTCCTTTGCGGTGGCCGTGCTTGCTTGACAAGCGGTCCACTTTACTATCCGTTCTTTGTGTTCTCTAGCTAAACATTCACTCTAGATTATCGATTTTTGGAAAGCTATCCGCGAATTATTTCCTTGTTCGAGCTTTGCTCAGAACTTGACCCTTAGCTGGATCTTCTTACCCACACCTCGGATCCCGCACAAAGCACATAATAATAATTTTTGAAGGACCGTACTATGGTTGTTGTGACACCCTAGTGAGTGAAAAATCCCAAGTCTACTCTAGTGACCACTGCAATCTCAAACCCATTGTAGGCTTCAATGCTTACCCGGTCGAGCTAAATGGTAAAAGAGAAGTGAAACATCAAAGCAAAAAAGAGAAAAGAAACTCTGAAAAAGAAACGCTAAAAAAAATGCTGAAAATAAATAAATAAATGACCGTATGGGTGTTCGGGTAACTCTACCGGGGCTATGGATGCCTGGCCAGCAGTAGAGCAATATCCATGAGATTGTAGCGATAACACAGTCGGGGCTATGGACGTCTGACTGGCAGCGGGGCAATGTCCAGGTTACTTTTGGTGTTAGGTAATTTATGTAGCTCACTTGGTTGAATTGGTAACCCTGGTCACTATCCCAAAGAAAGGAATGAACTCACTCCACACACTTTCGAGATGTCCTGTAAGCTGACCCAGTTAAGGATCTTGTTCTCCCAAATTCATCTTTGGAAGCCGCTCCTGGTCTGCGAAACCAGAGATTCTGGGTCCCGAATGAATATTTATCCCGAGAATGCTCCAAAGCGTTCTCCAGTGGAATCGCCATTTGTTGTGTCCTTAGCACACATGCCCCATTCGGAATGGGGACACTTTTCTTTAACCTTGTCGGGTCTTTTGGGG
>VDFB02000017.1:16593091-16633358 GCA_007258455.2 Sequoia sempervirens
CAACCGAAGGTTTTCTTCCTGGTTCTTTCCTGTCGGTATGCTCGTTTGAACCAGGTTTTGTAATATTTCCCATTTATATATAATAAATTATAGTGGCTTGCAACTTTTTCTCCTCAAACCCAATTGTTTAATTCACAAGGGTGACCTCATAGTCACAAACCTATTCCCTTTCATTTTAAAATTCAAAATTCAAACTTTTTGCTAAGTGGTGTCATTCACCCACTTTGAGTTAACTAAACACATGTTTGGCATAATTTGATGATATACACTAGCATTAATAACATACAATATATTCATTATAATCATGAAAAAATTCATTTATCTTATAGCATTGGAGTAATTAATAGTGAGACATTTTGATTCAATGCAATAAAAATGAGTAACAAATTTCTAAATACCACCAAGTCCCTAGATATTCAAGAGTAGATGCAAAGATAAACATTCATACCCTTATCAACCCTTAATTATGTTAAGTTGATTGTGTGTTTATTGATTGAATTTTATACATCCTTGTACCTCATTGATACATTTTTCTATTTAGTTTTTCATTTTTTATGTTAAGATATAGTAAATTATATTCACTTGCAATTTGAAGTGTAAATATCTTGTATTGTTACAATGAGTACTTGAATGATCATGAGGTGTTGAGGGAAATATTGTTTTCATTAGTATTCTTTGGAATGCTTTGGATATTGTTGTAATGGCATTGAATAAAGATGGTCATCAATGGGAGTCACACAACTGTTGCCATCAATGAAATTGACCATCTCTCACATGTAATGCTTGGGAGTTATATTGGGAGAAGTGGATCATCTTTCCATAATGTTATGGGTTCCTACTTAGTTGATATGTTCATGGTGGAGGGCTATCTTGAGTGCTATAATAATTACACATTGGGGTGGTTCATGGTTTTAAACTATCAAGAATGGCTTTGGTGGCAATTAATTTGGGGAAATCACTTACATGGTTTTATCTTCGTATTGCTTTGTATAAAAACTTAATGTAGAAACATTATTAGATGTCTTGAAATTATTTCAAGAGTGGAAGGCATGGAGAACTGGGTTTTGAACTAGCTTTGTACGAGCTGCGGAGTGAAAGTTGCACCACTTTGCAACTTTACACTGCTTGCATCTGGAAACTTTTCCCTCCACTGAAAAAGTCATCACCACAGGAAAATGGCTCCGAGATAGCAAAAACTGAGAGAGGTTTCTATAGATATTCCCAACACGATCTCATAGCCTTAGATGGAGTGTTTGTAAGCATCACGGTCTCCAAGAAATAAACCTTCAAAGATTGCTTCCTTTTAGCACTTTGGACTCTTAAGGGAAATCATCGGTCTAATGTAGCTTAGAGTGATTCAGCGTATTTGGGTGCAAGAGAGGACCATCCCTAGCATAAACATACCCATACAGACATGTTGGAACAATCTATTTGGTCGTATGAGCTGTGGAGTGAAATTTGCACCACTTTGCAACTTTACACTACTTGCATCTGACAACTTTTCCCTCCACTGAAAAATTATCACCACAGGAAAACGCCTCCAAGATAGCAAAAACTGAGAGAATTTTTTGTAGATGGTCCCAACATGGTCCCATAGCCTAAAATAGAGAGTCTGTAAGCATCACGGTCTCTGAGAAATAGACCTTCAAAGATTGCTCCCTTTTAGCACTTTGGACTCTTAAGGGAAATCGTCGGTCCAATGTAGCCCGGAGTGATTCAATGTATTTGGGCACAAGAGAGGACCATCCCTAGTGTAAACGTACCCATCTGAACGTGTTGGAACAGTCTGTTTGGTCGTACAAGCTGCGGAGTGAAAGTTGCACCACTTTGCAACTTTACACTGCTTGCATCTGGCAACTTTTCCCTCCACTAAAACATCATCACCACAGGAAAATGCTTCCGAGATAGTAAAAAATGAGAGAGGTTTTTGTAGATTGTCCCAGCATGATCCCATAGCCTTAGATGAAGAGTCTATAAGAATCATGGTCTCTGAGAAATAGACCTTCAAAGATTGTTGCCTTTTAGCACTTTGGACTCTTAAAGGAAATCGCCGGTCCAATGTAGCTCGGAGTGATTCGATGTATTTGGGTACAAGAGAGGAACATACCTAGCATAAATGTACCCATCTGAATGTGTTGGAATAGTCTGTTTGGTCGTACGAGCTGCGGAGTGAAAGTTGCACCACTTTGCAACTTTACACTACTTGCATCTGGCAACTTTTCCATCCACTAAAAAGTCATCACCACAGGAAAATGCCTCCGAGATAGTAAAAACTGAGAGAGGTTTTTGTAGATTGTCCCAGCATGATTCCATAGCCTTAGACAAAGAGTCTGTAAGAATCACGGTCTCTAAGAAATAGACCTTCAAAGATTGCTGCCTTTTAGCACTTTGGACTCTTGAGGGAAATCGCCAGTCCAATGTAGCTCAGAGTGATTCGGCGTATTTGGGTGCAAGAGAGGACCATCCCTAGCTTAAACGTACCCATTTGGACATGTTGGAATAGTCTGTTTGGTCATACGAGCTATAGAGTGAAAGTTGCACCACTTTGCAACTTTACACTACTTGCATCTGACAACTTTTCCCTCCACTGAAAAGTCGTCACCACAGGAAAATGCCTCCGAGATAGTAAAAACCGAGAGAGGTTTTTGTAGATTGTCCCAACACAATCCCATTTCCATGGATAGAGAGTCTTAAGCATCACGGTCTTCAAGGAATAGACCTTCAAAGATTGCTTCCTTTTAGCACTTTGGACTCTTAAGGGAAATTACCGGTCCAATGTATCTCAGAGTGATTCGGCGTATTTGGGTGTAAGAGAAGATGATCCCTAGCATAAATGTACCCATCCAGATGTGTTGGAATAGTCCGTTTGGTCGTACAAGCTATGGAGTGAAAGTTACAGCACTTTGTAACTTTACACTGCTTGCATCTGGCAACTTTTCCCTCCACTGAAAAGTCATCTCCACAGGAAAACGCCTCCGAGATAGTAAAAACTGAGAGAGGTTTTTGTAGATGGTCCCAACGCAATCCCATAGCCTTGGATAGAGAGTGTGTAAGCATCATGGTCTTTGAGAAATAGACCTTCAAATATTGTTGTTTTTTAGCACTTTGGACTCTTAAGGGAAACTAGTGGGAAACATAGTTAACTTCTTCACAAACTTGGTTTGTAGTAATTTCATTCTTTTTGTGCATTTAAAAATGGATTTTTAAGCCTTCCACCCTAAAAAGTGACTTAAATAACTTCAAACATTCCTAACTGGCCCTCATTCTTATTCATTTGTTTTGCAAACAAGCATTTTCATTTGAAGATGCTGAGCTTTGATTTTTTCTTGTTGGATTGAATGTGGACCATGACACAACTTTCTTTTTTCTAAAATTGTTCAACTACTATGTTACTTGCATCACATTCTACTATGAATGGTTTGTCAAAACTTGGTTAAACTAAGATAGGTTGGGTAGCTATCTCCCTCTTCAACCTTTCAAATCCTTCATTGGCTTCTTTGCTCCACACAAACTTTTTTTTCAGTCCTCCTTTGATGGTGTGAAGAATTGATGCACAAATTTCACTAAACCTTCTCAAAAGTTTCCTTTAGAACTGAACTAATCCATGGAAACTCCTAACTTTTGTCCCTGTCTTTGGAGTAGGCCAACTGAGAATGGGGTATCTTGATGAGTTTCAACTTTTGTACTGCCTCCTTTGAGATGACATTATCAATTGATCTTGAGTCTATGATGACCTTGCAAACCTTACCTTGTATCTTGCACTTGACTCTAAAAAGAGCTCTCATTTTTTTGTGTTCATCCTCAGTAGGTGCTTTGATCAAAATCCTTCTTAACATGAGTTGTTCTCCTTTCTCTGAGTTGTCCACCTCTAGAGTCTCTACCTCTTCCTTTACCAATTTGATGGGGAGACTTACCTTTCAATAGCACTCTTGCTCTTCCCAAGACCTATTCTCTGGTCTTCATAGGGTATTCCTCTCTACCCTATTCAGGGATCTCTACTAAACCCCTCTCACCTCATAAGACTCTCCACCAATTCCAAATTCTTCTCTATTACTCTCAATTCACCACTAGGCTTCCCTGGGCTCCAAAATGACCCAAAGTGTCCTAACCACTCTAGGGGATAGGAAAGGTTATTCTACTATCTCTTTGTTGATTTGACACCTCACTGATCCATCTCATTGGATTCTTTCACCATTCTCTCATCGCTTTCTTGAAAAACTCCATTTTAGGCCTTGTAGCCTTTTGCCCCAACTAGGCCTCCTAGAACCTATTTTCTTGGCTTTTCTCAAAAACGGTCTTAACAACCCCAAAATATTTTTTGATATTATTTCTAGTGGTACCCTAGGCTTCAATATTTACCAGGTGTAAGGTCTCCCAAGTGGCCATTCATATGATTGTCCTCATACATCCCTAATTTCAAGGGTTTCAAGGGTTTTAGCTCCTTTTTCCAACTTTGAGGGCTTCAATGACCTCCTCAACTCTCCTCCTTGCACAAACATGTCTAGAATACATGTGCCCACACTCCCATGCTCTTGATTAGCACAAACCAATCCATTTAGCAGCTTTCTTTACT
The DNA here is from genome assembly GCA_007258455.2 of Sequoia sempervirens. Taxonomy (NCBI): domain Eukaryota; kingdom Viridiplantae; phylum Streptophyta; class Pinopsida; order Cupressales; family Cupressaceae; genus Sequoia; species Sequoia sempervirens. The sequence goes on from VDFB02000017.1 coordinate 16,597,665, forward strand.
GCTATCCTCTCCAAGCCACTAGCCATAATGCACTTGCACTCGCCTAGTGCTTGATAGTTTCTTCACTTCCCCTACAAAAAAAGACTCCTAAACCTATATGTGCATTATTTACATAGTCCCCATCTTTATTTTAAGTGGCCATGAGGGGAAAGTGGTGCAAGAGCACCTATGAAACATTAGGCATTTAGGAAGTCTAGGATGCATTTATTTTGTTTTTGATGTTTATCATGAAGGTCATGTTGACCATTGAGTAGAGAAGATAGTTTATGGATGTGGTTGATCTTTAGGATAGAAGTTGAGGAAGGGTGAATGGGTTTAAAAACTCATTTTACTTAGTTTTCAAGAAAATTGGCAAAAGATGCAAAATGGTACACTTTGCATCTTTTCCACATGATAACTTACATGTTCGACCAAGGGAGCATAACTAATTAAGGAACCCTATATAAGGTGTGCCTCAACTTGAGAGTAGGGTTGGAAGTATTGGTATTGTGGGAAAGTTTTGTGAATTGAAAGAAAAATAGTGTTTTTCTGTGTTATTACTAATTTTTGCTTCAAAGCAGAGCTTTAATGGATTGAAATTGTTATTGTGTTATGTGGAGGATGTAGTTTAGTGTTTTCTCAAGATTTGTGTGCCATCTTTTAGTCTTTTTGATATGATTTCAATCATTTTTTGTAAATAGTTTTCTTTAACCCTATTGTTGGTCTGAACTAGATAGTTTTGTAGAAATGGGGTGTTAGTTCACTTTCCCACTGTACAAATTGTATGAACCTTTGGGAACAGTGACTAGACTCCATGTGTGTACATATGGTAGGTTTTAGGGTTTGTGTGAGCACAAGAGCTATTGGAAAATTCTTGCCCTAGGTGGGCTAGGAAGAGTCTGGCTAGGGAAGACAAGGAGTACAGAGCACATAACTTGCAGGGGTGATTGAATTTTGTTGAATTTCCTTTTTGTGAAGGTAGATGTGAGTCTTTCCAAGACTTTGTTTTCAAGAGGAAACTCCATCAGTCCATCTGGTGTGAGAAACACTTAGTAGATTGAAAGCAGCCATAAAAGGCTTAAAAACCCTAGTTTTTGCCGATTTTTAAGTGGAGGCGTTGTACGGGCAGTTAAAACCCAAGACCTCAAAAATCCTTGAGAGGTGTCCATTTGAAGCAAGAACCTCAAAGAAAGATTGGGGTTTCTTTGGAGAAATTGAGAGAGTCAACCAATTTTCTTAGAGAAGGAGACCTAATTGGAGCTTTTAGGCTAGTAGGATTTTTAAGACCTAAACAAAGGTTTGTTGAAAGCGACCAATAAATGGGGCTAGGAGGATACTCAAGAAGAAAAATTAGATGGATTGCAATGAATTGAAACACCTCCACACCCCTGCAAATCAAAGTTCAATATTTGGAGGTATTGTTAGTCTTTAGGGCAGATTAAAGGCTAAGGAAGAGTTAGAGCTATCTCACCAAGATTGACTTGGTTGGTTGAATGGTGATGGTAGTGGGATTGGCCAGGAGAACCAGGGCTACCTAAACATGAGAAGGGACCTATAGGTTAAGGTGGTGAACCAAAACACCAAGGAGGTCTTGCAAGAAAGACCTTAGAGCAAGAATCTGTGATTGATTCCTTTGACCCCTCCCTATCAAAAAGCCACAGGAACTCAAGTGGGACTCATTATTCACAAAACTAGCCCAAACCGGCAGTTAGTCCAAAAACCCAAAAACTTGCAAAACCTTAACTAGTTGGTCTAAATGACTAATCTAATGCTAGGTACAGTAAGTAAATGAAACAAATGAAACACTCTAAGCATTAGGTTAGTCCTTTCAATCCATTCTTGACTGGATGAAGGCTCAAACACAAAAATGCACTGAAAAGCTATTGAATTCCAATCACACAAAAATGCTCTCCAAGTCTCAATTCATGAAAATGAACTTCCAACCTAGGTATTAGGGTTTGGATGACCTTATATACCCTTCTCCCATGTGCTAGGACCCTTGGGTCAGACTTATAACAACATTAATGCTATTTTCCAATATTTAGGCCAAATTGCCAAGGCAACATTGCCAAAATGCTCAAATTGCCATGATTTATCTAGGAACTCATAAAGTTCAAGACTCTAAGCCAAACCTACCCTAACACACTCTTAAAAACAACCTAGGTACTTGATATCATAGTCCTTATTCCCTTGGTGGTTGGCTAGAACCACCTACATGCCAAAAATCACTAAGATCTTTCAAAAGACCTTAAGGTGCTCCTACACCAGTTTGGAGGATTTGTGAGGGAAATTTCACATAAACGTTGCATCTATATGCCAAGCATAGTGGATTTTAGCATCCCAATATTTTTCTAAAAAAAAAATTGATCATTGTAATCTTGGTTATGAGCAAACAATTGAAGCAAAAAAATTGTAATCATCAAGTGAGTTATTTGAATTAAATACTCTATTCCAACCAACTTATATGTGTAGATCTATTTATCATATGTGAATTTTTTAGATCTAAATATCTTGTTTAAATGTTTTGGCTAATTTTCATTGAATTATTCCAAATCTAAGAAATGTGTATGAATAATTTAGTTAAGGATCATTGAATTATTTGAAATGTATGAAATTTGTAGGGTTAATCATATGAGTATCTAGTTGTTACTTATGCAATGTGAAATAATGCTTTGAGTTTGAAAGATGTGCAATGCAATGTAATCAACAATATGAATATAAACTACATAATATTTAAATCTCATTCTTTTATGCTGGCTGTACAATGACATTTAACCGTCAGCCCAAAGTTAGGTTTAATGGCACACGAGGAGGTTCCGGCAATTTTGATTGTCAACCTCTGTATATATATCAAATTATCCAATAATCAAGTGTATGTCCATATAAAAAAATGGCATCAACGCCAACTCAAACAAAGTTTTACAATATGTGGCATATGCTATCTCAGTATCTATTCAAAATTTTCATGCCAAAATGTCTATCTCATCCTAAACTACTGGTGGATCATCAAAATGGAGCCTCTTTGAAGCACTCGTTGGCTCTAAAGGTAGGTGCACAAGAAAAATTGAAACCACAATTGAGATTAGATATACTATATAATTTAAAATTGAATAATTAACATAAAAATCAATACACATTGAATTATAATTGAACTCTAAAATTGAAATCTTAATTACCTAAAATATACGTCTCCTCGAAGCGTCAAGAGTCCTAGAATATACCCCTCTCAAAGAACTAACCAAACTGACTTTTGTAACATCAATTTATATATGTGAACAAAAACATGAAATTGATCCAAGTTAGCATAGAATTGTTAGTAATAAGAACATATTTACCAAGCACAAAAATAAAATAAACACATACCTCTTTAAGTTGATCTTTTTCTGTATCTCCTTTAGGTGTCTCAATAGCTCCTCCTTGAGGTGTTTCAACACCTCCTCCTTCAAGCATTCAAATACCTACTCCTTCAGGTGTTGTGGCACTTATCAACAATGATGTATAGCTCACAACCACATGTACATAAAAATGACAAGTACATATGAAACTATAAATCTATGTCATTGTATGCATAATTAATAAAAGATTTTATAAATTTTAATTCAATCAAATTTGAGTTCAATTACCTTTCCCTTATCCAACACTGTGCCTCCATAGTCTAGAGAGCATCGCACCTCACTCACACTAGGCATTTGCTACAAGTAGAGAGTAAGATAAAAATATAAGTTAATATATAATTTCATTATTGACAATTCAAATGACAAGCAAATATACAGTAAAAAAATGTAAATGAGTGAGTGAGAAAATACATACTGTGTGCATGTTGAGGCCAAATGAAATGGTCCTAAGGGTGCTATCCATCACCTGTGTGAGCTCCTCCTTAGACATTAGCTATTAAATAGACCATGTAAACAAATATTAGTACTTGATACTATCTCTTATTAATATTCATTTTTAAAAAAATGCAATTGATGAATTTACACCTTAAATGTTACCTATGTAACTACTCCAATGTCTGCCTCTCTAGTAGGAGAGGACTCTGTAGGGTGTGCTCTAGTCCCCTGCGTGTGATCTACTATAATCTCCACATCCTGGATGTCATAATCAAAAGTGTCTAATGGATGCGCAGGGGGCTATACAATAGGATGCAAACATATTTGCTGGCACGTATTGCAAATATATGGCAAAAAATATATGGACCCAAGGAGGATGATGCAACAACACTGGATCCATCACCAAGATCACCAGACTATGGCTGAGCTACTGAATAAGCATGGGAAACCAAAAGACCACTCAAAGAGTGAATGGCCTGGATAGTTTGTGTGGCTGCATCCTCCGTAATATCTGGATGTTGTACTAGAGGTGATGGAGGAAGGGGAGGATGGGGAACATGTGGACGCCTAACTACTCTAGCTGCCCCTGGCCTATCCTAAGGCATACCTCTACCAATGCCTTGGAAGGGTTTAATGTCAAAGTAATTGACATGATGCCCTAACAAAAACTCAACATATAATTTTTTAATAAAGTAAAAAGGTACATCAAGATTATTGTTGGGTGGTTTATCAAAAACCATACATGTAATGCCCCACACGACGCTTGTTTTGGTCTTGTGTGTAAGTTTCTATGTGTGCTTCATTAATTCCTATGTTATTTGATTGTGTGGAAAATATAATATGCCAGTAATTATGTTTAAATAATAAATTTAAATCATAAGTGATTTGCAAAGTTATTTAAAATATGATTAGAAATTAAAGTAATAATCAATTAAATTAAATAAATTAGTTTTATTAAATAATAAGTAAAGAGTTATTAATAAATAAATAAACTATTTGTTTTGTAAAAGTATTCTTTAAGGAAATTCGATAATAATTAATAATTTATTAGATAATCATTATAATAAGGAATTTGAATGGTTAAGGAGATAGGAAGCTGAAATGTTTTGGAAGTCGAAGAGAATTGTAGAATATGAAAGATAAATAATAGCTATATTTTGCATATGGAGGGGGTTTGTTCAAAGGGGGGGTAACTAACCAAGAAAGAAAAGAAGAAGGAAGAACGAAGGAGGAGGACACTCTGCTTGAGGAGCATTCTCACCTCATTTGAACCCGTAAGCATTACTTTTATTTCGTAATAATAGCTTGTCTCACGCTCAAGAATCTAGTAGCTATAAACCCTCAATAATTTTGTTATGATTTTCTTTGCTCTTTATTTTGTAAAAAGTCTGAATAAGCAACTGTAGAGAGATTGGTTGGGTTTGTCTCCTTTAAAGCAAAATATGCTTGATAGGGTATCGTTTCATTCTGCCAGTAAACTTTGTTGGTTGGTATGATCATTGTGGGCTAACAGTTCCTAGACATTGTTTCTTCTGCGTACGTTTAATATCCCAGCTTTTCTTAGGAAAGATTTGTAATTGTAGTTATAATCTTCTGCACATCGTCAAAATTGTGTCTCATTGATTTGTCAATAATGATTTTTCTATAAAATCTAATTTATGCATATCTTATGTGGCGGCACTCTATCAGCAGATTCGCATGTCCTGCCATGTCTTTACATTTCAAATGCTTGTCTCCCTGCGCACTCAATGACCAATTATAATTTTATTGTGTTTGCTTGTACTTCGATGGATGCCCCTCCTTCATCTCTGGTTATCTTCTTCTGTCAATCTATTGCGGTTGCAGCCCTTGAAAATATGTTAAATAATGCAATTAGATGGCGACATTTCCATATTCCAATGTTCACTTTCTAATATACTGGGCAACCTGTCACAGTTTCAGCGTTTAGAGTTGAGGCGTGGTACAGAATTAAATAGCCTCGCTGAAACCATTGGCATACCACCACAGCTGCAATGTTTAGACTTGCAAAGGTGCAGTAAATTAAATAGTCTCTCTGGGTTCATTGTTCAACCTGTCATAGCAACTCTCTTGAGCATGGTAGGGTGTATAGATTTAAATAAACTACTCTGATTTTTATTTCTCAAAATCCCAAATGTTAGCCATAAGACTGAGGGAAAATGGTTCCTCACGTTTTTGCAACCGTAACCATCTCAATCTTGGAGGAAGCTTGGCTCGTGTGTCTTCTCTGATGCCGTCAATAAGCAGATTGTTCAAGTGAGGAAATTGAGGACCAATGAGCAGATTATTTAATTCTCTTGGTCTGCGCAATGTTTCAAGCCTTTGCCAATTACCTCCGTTCAGTCGAAGCTGAGAGAAATTGATGTTATTGGATACAGTGTTTAGTTGAGCTCCTTCGCATAGTCTGGTAATATAAATTTATATAATCTCCCTAATACTGTTGGCAACCTATCACAGCTGCAGTGTTTAGACTTTGGATCGTGTGCAGAATTAAATAATCTCCCTGAAATCATTGGCAACTCGTCATAGCTGCAAATTTTTAGACTTCATAGTTGTAGAAAATTAAATAAGCTCTCTGATTTCATTATTAGCCTGTCTCAGCTGCATACCTGAGCATAATAGAAAATTTAAAAGGTTTAAATAACCCCTCTGATTCCTTTGTTAATCTAATGCGGCTGCTGCACTTGAGCGTAATAGGAAGTTTTAAGATTTACATCACCCCACTAATACCACTGGCAATCCATCACAGTTGCAGAAAGTAAAATATTTACATGACAGAGAGAGTAGGCAGAATTTTAATTTCCAGATTTCAAACTTGAGTGCATCTCTGGAACTCGCCACCAAACTGGAATGTATTAAATTCAAAAGAGGAAAAAAGTTGCACATTAATTCTATCATTTAGCATGCTCTATTGGATAGATGAATATATATACGTATGCAAATATATATATGGATGTTTAGTTATTTGAGAATATAGGTTTTATAAATAAGGAAGTTAGATAATTCTTTTGTTTATATTTATACAATGAGAATTTTAATTTAATTACCATTAATGACTTAGAACATAAGTTGTAGCATTTGAGGATCCAACTAAAAAGCAGTTTTGCTGGAAATGCCCAGTCTATACTCATATATGGTCCGCAGGCACCATGGGTGTCACTGGTCTAAATAGTTGTTAAGTTGATATCATTTAAAGATAGATGATAGTTAATTTGATAGCTCTTAGTAAATGGAAATAGGTGGAATTATAATGATAAAATAAACAAGATTAATTATACTTTTGGTTAATGTGCTTGAGTGTTTGTATAGGATGTAGTTGATTTCTTAGGCTATGTGTTAAACCTTGAAATTAGGTAATTCTATTAACGTAATGTATAATCCTTGAGCTTGAGAAAATTTGTTAAAAGAATTAGTTAATTAAGAGAGTGAATTAATTAAGATTAAAGGAAGATATTAATTATATTAAATTTATTCTAGTCTTATATATATACATAATATATGGAATTTAAAATTGGAGGACGCTGATAAAAGAATTAAATATGTAAATTGAGTTGTTATAAGACATTTGATCAATGTATAGATTTTGATTACAACTTACCTAAGCACATTATGTATCGTAATTCAATTGGGAATGTTTCTTTGAAAGATAAATAAATATTTATACATCTTTAAGTTTAGTAGTAATACTTTTAATGGGTGCATTTTAATGCTGTTATATGGTTATCAAATAACCTTGAATTCAATGGGACAATGCTTCATTAATTCCTAAGTAAGTAGCATGAGTTATACAACCTTTATAGTTGAATTGTAAGATTTTTAAGTGAGTTAATTAACTAGGAAATTACATTATGATTGCCTCAAAATGTTTATTGGATAGAGATGACCTTTTTATTTAATTTGAAATGCAGAACCAAGAATAATTTGTTATAAATACTACTTAGATAATGTTTTGTGAAAAAGTTTAATTACTGATATAATCTTATTATGAATATGAAAATAGGTCTTGAAATGATTATGAAATGTGATTACTTAGCATCCTTAGTCACTTAAAATTTCTCTTTCATAAACGGATGGATAGAACGTGGTTGTTTGTTTATTGTTCATTCATTAAGTGTATTCACGTGTTTAACGATTGTTAGGATGAATTTATTTTGGGGTGTCTACCTATCTCTTGAGTTGTTTGGTTTCAAAGGTGATTTTATTCATTGAGTTCGCATTTGATTAATGAATGAGTTTTGATGGATCTTTATTATTTTGGTCGCCCATTTGAGTCCTTTTGGTTGAGGAGAGTTCCATATGTTTTCTTTTGTTCTTTACCCTAAGTGGTAAATTGGATTATTGTTGTCATTGTCATGTTGCTGATTTTTATGATGGTGATTTACGTACCACTCTAAGGGATTCTTGTGAGGAGAAAATTGAGGTCTCCCATGGAATACCTAGTTGGTGGCTTTTGGTTTTATTAAGTGATGTTGTTGAATTGAAGGTTGACTTTTCTTGTGTGTTTCCCTATTTGAGGTGTCACCATTGTTGATTTGTGGATGGGTCTTGACGAATCTTCCTTTTTATGGCTTTCCGGAGTTAATCTCGTGTTTGGCGGAAATTTTATCCTTGTGTTGAAATTATTGGAGAAAAACTTGTGTTGCTTCATTTTACCCTTGTTTGTGGGTTTTCATTCTTTTGGCTTCCAGAGGCTTGAGTTGATTGTCAGTTGATGTTCTCTCTTTATGTGCCCTTGATGTGGCAAGTGTTTTGGTTTCATTATTTTAAAAAGGGTTGTACGGAACTTTGTAAGACTCTGATGTGGTACTTGTTAGCGAGATGAGTAATGCCTCACATGCTTTTATGTTGTGATTCTTTGTTCAAATTATGATGGTACAACCCTTGATTTTTATGTTGTGGGGTCTCTAGGGAGAGTGGCTCCTCGTGGGGGCCAGCGCCCCGTTTAAGGGGAAGGGCTCAGGATAACCCACGAGTGAGTTAGTAATCAAGTGAAAACCTAATAATTAACTTAGGAGGGTTGGGTAGTAATATCATTATAAGATTAATAAAATGGATGCCTCATCTTCATTAGTGCTTCCGTAGGCTAATGGAAGGCTGAGAAGGCCGTGGTTGGCAAGGTCGTGACCTCGTCTTCACGAGAGGTCTACGGCTCCGCATGAGTCACCCTATGGACCGGCACCTCCAATTGGGAGGAAGAGCACAGGACAGCCATAGATGGGACCGGCGCCTCCAGTTGGGAGGAAGAGCACAGGACAGCCCATGTAGGACTATGCGATGACACTCTCCCCTAGTTGCCCATGTGTTTTACTTTATTGTGTTCCTCTGGAAGTAGGTTGTGGGAGTTGGTTTAGATTGTTGTTGTTTGGACTTATATTGATTTATGGATTATTGCCTTGATACATCTTTGGTGTACTTTGTGGTCTTGTATGATCTCATTGATATTTGACTTATGACCTTGTTCTCTTATGGTACTGTGATATGATGTTATTGTATTGTTTAATTAAAATTTGGAATTGTATCATGTTTATTAATTCAGTTTGATTTGGAAGTATTTTATGATCATCCTTTGGTTACTTGTTTACTGATCATTGCTTTGTTTTATGTGATGGGATTTATGACTTTAAGTTATTATGTTGCTCTTGGATGTTGTTGATTATGTCATTAGTTTTATGATACTTTTGTATGGTGTTGAGTTTTGTGGTTCCCTATTTGGATGTTCTTGGTTGCGGTCTCTTTCTTGTTAGCTCCTAGCACGGGGGGTGGGTCTTCGGACTCACATGGTCAGGTGGAACGTGCCAAGCACCCCATTGGGTCCCCAGTCGAGGATCGAGAGGTGCGGATTGGTGTTGTTGCAGCGACTCCAGAGTTGTATCCGTCATGGAGCCAATTTTCATCTATTCATTTGTATCATGATTCTTGTTGTATGGTTTCCGTGTATATCGGAAACACTTTTGTATCATTGTACTTCTTGAATATTGAATTGTATTGTAACATTAAACCTTATGTGGCTATTTGCAGTTGATATTCAATGTGTTAAGTTAATCATGTATATGTTGTATTTATGTACTCAAATGGTTTCTTATCAATGATTTTCATATATGTGTTATATTTGTTAATGTTTAATTTGCTATGGATTATATCTTTGGATTTTATTCTTTATTGTCATTGTGTGGATCTCAGTCTCGTAATGACTCCTTGTGTACCCCAAGGGATGTATATGTTAATGAATCTGCTTAAATGAAATATATGATATGACTTAATGTGTATTACATGTATGTTATGTTATCTTTAAAAAAAAAAAATTGTGCTGTAATTATTGTTTAGTTGTCCTTTGGGGTTCGCACGACAGGGCGTTACAATGTCTACTTGATCCCAAAGGATTATCTACTATGCCCTATGTGTGAACCATTTTATAGAAAGTTTTGGCTTGGTAACATTAGCAGGGTTAATAAATAAAGAGGCTATTTGGGATTTTGTTATTTGGATATCTTTCACATCATCATAAGACATTCCACATGCATAATATTACCTCATGGTTTCTTGCCATGAATGAAATGCATTATGTTGGGTGGAGAGGGTTTCTACATTTGTAATTATTCCTATCAATGTGGTTGACATATGGGATAATCGAGGGATTTTCCTATAAACATCACAAATTCCCCTCAATTGCTCCAATTTTTCATGAATTAACTATTCAATTGATGGCTGCGAGGTGGTGGAGCATTTGGCATTTCTGCATTTTGATTCTCAGCTGGTGGATTTTCATTTTCAACTAGTGGAATTTGTGCATTTTCATTCTCAGTAGCCATAATGCCTGATTAAAGTTAAAAAATAATTAATCTAAAATTAGACAATATAAATGAAACACTATTTTAAAATCAAAATCCATTAAAAACATTCATTTTTTTATCAAAATCTATTTTGAACTCAATTGTTTCATAAAAATTCAATCAAAAACCCTATTTTGAAAAAAAATCCACAAAAAACATTCATTTTTTTATCAAAATCCATTCTCAATTCAATTTTTTCATAAAAATTCAATCAAAAACCCTATTGTGAAAAAAAATCCACAAAAAACATTCATTTTTTTATCAAAATCTATTCTAAACTCAATTTTTTCACAAAAACTCAATCAAAAACCCTATTTTAAAAAAAAATCAACAAAAACCATATGAAATTATTCAAATCTAAATCAAAATTGAATCAAATCAAATGAAAATAAATAAACTTACCTTTCCAAATTGAATTTAGCCTATATCGGATATCCATTATGCGAACAATGGATGAACAGTGCGCCCTACGGGTTCTTCTCAGCCGAATGAGTTCAAAAAAGAGACAGAAGTGTTTAATATATACTTTTTATAAATTGGATATCCAATTTGGATCGGATATCCAATGTGTAAAAGTAGCTTTGGTGTTTGGTATGGTGACACCCGAGCCTACAAAAAGTCAACATGTTCTTTTCGCATTTTCTCAGTCAATGAAAGACGTGGTTTTTCCCTCATTGCCACTTTTTGGCCCACCATTAACCTACACATACCCATCTATGCAAACATAAAGCATATTAACATAATCATCATGCATATAATGTGTCATCACATCAATATAGTCTATCATCACTCCACTATCAGTGATAGAATAACCATAACATAAACATAATCCAACAAAGTATCTGAGCTATCAAGAAAACATAACAAATAGGAGGGTGTTCCACGAGGTATAAATAACTAGGATGTCATTGTACCTAGTGCTTCCGTGATCAGGAACTGAACCAGCTCTTACGCGTTGAGATAGCGTGAAATCGACGGCGGCCACCATGCAGCGTATTTCCAACGGGTCCCAGAGCTCCCACCGTCGCCGACCTAAATTTGAAATCTCACCAACTTTTGGCGCGGCCGTACTTGGCATTTAATGTGGACATTAATGGCAGTTGGGGTATAAATTCCCCAACCCGCCAATGTCATTTTCATTATCTGAATTGCAGCAAGTTGGAGCAGTGATCATCTGGAGCCCACCGTGATCAACATCGTCATGATCCTCGACATCAACATCACTCCGTCGACCCCCCAGCAAATCGCACACCTCACCACTTAGCGTATTCGAGGTAGGCCATCCCCTGGCCCTCCCATACGTCTTTTTGTGATTTTCATAGTTTTAGAGGAATGAACAAATCATTAAGGGCTGGTAAAACGATAGAGCACTAAATTCTGCCCATTACCCATCTTGTGAAAATCTCCGGAACCCATCGGAATTGACCTCCTTGCCAAATCGGGACCTCTCCCTACCGCGACTGTTCTTCGCGTAGGGAGAATGTCCCTCCAGGGCCCGAAACCCGTCTTCGTCATCGAAATCAAACTCCGAAGCATCTTGGCGGAAATCCACCTCTCCGGGCCCCGTCCGTCGGATCTCCTCCCTCATTTTCTGTTGGCCTTTCACCGCGCGTTAATGACCTAAACTACCCTATCTCCCAGACGGTCGAATCCCAACCAGGGGTTCGCCGTAGAAAATCGAACTTAGAGATTCACCCTTTGGTTGTCCCAGGCCCAGAATCCTGGGGTTCTGTGTTTGGGGTTCCACAAGTGTTTTTCCTTCCGCAGCGGCAGATGTTGCCCATCACCCCTGTCTCCGGGGCCCGCCTTCTGTTCCGCTGTCGGCTTTGTTTTTCATGCATCGGCCGTTCGCTTCCTAGGTTTGGGCTCCCGGACTTTCGTCTTCAGAAGTCCGGCTCTCTCCTACCAAATCTCTGCCCTGCCCTGGGACCCTCCGGGCCCGGCCGTCAGGAGTTCCATCCCCGGAACTCCGTGATGGTTCCGCCGTCCCTCACGGCGGAACCCTGTCAGCTTCCCACCCTCCGGGCCCTAGGGCACACCTCGCCATAGCCACTGAATAACGTGCAAATATTTTGATGGAAAACCCCTGCCCGCTTCCCACCGTCCAAGCCCTGGCTCTCTCCTTGCCGCCGTCATAACAATCAGTGCAAAACCCGGCGGCGGCCGTCACCTTGCGTCGCCCCGGCCGCCAGGCCCTAGCATTGCCTTCACTGTTGCCTAACCTAAATGATAAGTGTGCCCCGTCCGTCCTTTGGCTCCCTGGATCCCGGCCCTTGGACTTCCTCGGCCAGATTTCCACCTGTTGTCCGCCGTTGCCAGCGACCGCCTCTTAACTACTTTCCAATTTGCTACCTCCGATGCGCCTTGGATCGATCCAAACAAACTCAAAACCACAATCTGACCTCGACCCATGTCCTAAAATTTGCTATTCTCCATTATGAACCCCTTAAAACATTGAAATTCGGCCAAGGAGGGTCCCCGGGAACTTTTGATTGCGTTTTCCCTGCCTAACAGCATTCCTGCCAGGGAAGTCCGGCCCTTTGGGCCCAGATTGTCCAAACGCCCTGAAACAAAGATCGATACCATCTAAGGATGAAATTTATGTTATACTTGAATGATTATTTAGTTGTTATCTTTGAAATATGGACTAACATTAATGCTTTTGATGTTTTGTTGTGCTAACTTCACCCTTTGCTTGCAGGATATATGGAATCGGCTGCAGGAACTTCAGGGGCCTTCGCTGAAAAGGATAAGGGCAAGAAATTAGGGAGAGCCACTTGGGGAAAAGAAGATAAGGATCAGATGAAGTTTCAGTTCCAGGGTGAGCCGCTCCAGTCAAAGGTTTCGACAGACTGGAAGGAGATCTTGGATACCAACATCGGCCAAGTGGACATAGATGAGTTCACCCAGAGGGTCAAGGTCAACCCTACTACAAAGAATGCTAGACTAATATGGCAGAGTGGCATAGCCAAGGCTGCCGGCTTCCCTCCCTCTCTAGTGGCACCCAAACTAGTAATGGCTTGCCGAGAAGCCTACTGAGCAGACACCGGAACAATCGTGGATAAGGAGGGGAACATCCTCACGACCATGTCGCCGGAAGGGATTACCAAAACATTCCACATCCCCACATTCCCACATATGGAGGTCCCCACTTTGGAACAGTGCCAGGTAGCGTGGGATGCCAATCCATTAGGGTGCAAGAAATCAATTAACCTCTACTGGCTTAAGGAGAAATGGGGCAGCGTTGCGAAGGTTCCCCAAGAGCTCTTCTGCAGCGACTTCCACGAAGACTATCATGACCTAGTGACCATGTTAAGCAGGGTCATGGGTCTCCCGACAGCCGCCTACTTCTAAGAGTGGATGGCATATTACATTGAGCAGATCCTGCGAGGGAATGAGGACATTAACACCAAGACCTCATTCGACTGGGGAGGCATCATCAGCAACTGCTTCCATAAGCAGTTTGTCAACGTCAAGAAGAGCTCCAAGTTTTATATGACCTCCTACCTGGTGTACTCCCTGGCAGGCCAAAGACAATATAGTGGGCTATTCGTGGCACCGGATCAGGGACATAGGCGAGGGCTCAAGCCATTTGACAAGTACCCTCAACTCCAGTACCGAAACTTTAAGGAGTACTGCCGGGTCAATGATGCCTTCATAGGCCACATCATCAGATTGATCGCCGGAGACTTTGAAAGGAGGGTTTCCCACAGCGCCAGGGCGCTCCTGAAGGAGTATGCCTTCCTATATATTCAGTTCCCCAAATTTACCTACATCCAAGCTCAGGGTTTCACGGAATGACCAAACAGATTGCCGAGGTACCCAAATGACATGATCATTCTCCTGGAGCTTTCCCGGTAGCTCCAACACATCCAGACAGTCTTCAGGAACAAGCACATAGCAGGGATCCCCTATCCCATGAGCCTCAGCCAGGGCCTGTATCGACTACAAACTTCCCAATGTGCCAGCAATTCTGAGAAGGAGCTCAAAGAATATAATTTTGAATGGTACACAGCTCGCCCACGAATGGACCCACATGGCCATGTCAGGAAGGCACTAGGGCCGGCATATGCCCACAAATACCATATTGAAGACTATTGGGTAGATTGCAAAGATGACAAGGAAGTACGCATGAGGCACTACATGGGCATGACCGTATAGTTCCTAAGGAGAGTACAACTGTTCCAGGTGCCAAACCAGCTCGAGGAGGATGAGTCTACAATTATGCACCCAAGGTACCCTGCGGTTGCCAACTTGGCAATCCCCTCCATAGAATGGGATGAGCAAGAGGTTGATGACCTCCCGGCTGGGTCAATAATTGACATCGACTCTTCTTCTGGCATGACCACTCCCCCTTCCTCTTATGCTGCCATGTCTCCAATTACATCCCTCCCTCTGGCAATAATAGCATCGCCTATTCCCCTTTCCATTGTACCCAAGGCTATTATGCGGCACCTACAGAATCTTGCCCCAAGCTCTCGCAGATCCGAATGGACCCCGCTCTTCAAGTAGCCCTCGCCCAAGCCCTCGCAACAGCTCAGCCTTCACAACTGCCAACAGGGCCGCCAGCCATGGAGGCCATAATGCAAATTTCAAAAGAGTTGGAGGAGCAAGAGCAGGAGGCCTCAAAGCCTATTGAGGAGGAGGCCGATGAATATCATGAGCACCGTGAGTACGAGCATCGAACCATCGATAGGGTTGTCTATGAGGAGGAGGAGACCGACTCTTCTGAGAGCAGGAATGCAGAGGATGGCTCAAATGCCAAGGAGATTATCCAAACTTTCGATGAGGACATTGAGGAGGAGTCGGCTCAATAGCCAAAGGATGTTGGGGAAGAAACAGAAAGGTCACCGCAGGAAAAAGAGGGACAGCCGCAAGAAGAGCAGCAGATAAAAGATATCATCGAGGCTGAGATCCATGGTGTAAAGAGCCATGAGGCCGAGGCTACTGAAGACAAGAGGGAAGAAGAGGCCGCGAAGGAAGACATTCCCACTTGGCAATTGTCCACCAAGCTGCCCGCCAAACGCCTCGTGTTTTATCGTGACTCCGACAAAGAGGAGGAAGCTACCAAAGAAAAGGGAGAACCCCAAAGGAGAAAGAGGCAGAGGTCTTATCTCTAGCTGAAGAGGGTGAGGGCATCCATGATGCACCTAAAGATAAAGCCACCATGCCCGATTGGTTGGAAAAATAGCTTGAAAAGGCAACCCCAGTGTTGAAAGACCCAAGGGCAAGATTGGAGGCCATCTTGGCTCGATCCCTGACCACAATGAAGGAGAAGAAGCCTAAGGTCCGATCCAGGATAACCATGGATTCTTCCGGCTCCCGAGTATCACAAATAGCAACACCAACTGTTGGCTAGGCAGGGGTGAGTTACAGCATCTCCACCGTTGACTTGGGGACAATAACTAGGGAACAAAAAGTTGAACATCTGCAGGAGTCGGTGGCCACAGTGGTGCACCTAATCAAGCAGGACAAGGTCACCAAAGACAAACTCAAGGCATAGGTTGCGGCCCTAACCGACTACATTTAGCAATGGTCCTTAGTGGACGACCTGCCCACTACCTCCACGGCCGCACCACAATTGCTCTCCAAGGAACATATAGATAAACTGGAGAGAAGGAAGAACTTGGAGAAGACCACTAAGGATTGGTTCTGATAGGTTGCATATGTCATAAGCATGGGAATCAGCAGGGCTGTGTCGACAGTCAATAAGGTCTTGGATTTGATCCAATCCCTAGAGAGCACGAGGAGGCTCTGTACCAATTTCCCTGTGACATACGACTCCACCTTCCCAAGAATTGAAGCCATCCTTCAGATGCCGGAAAGCACGTGGGAGGAGAAGCTAGAGCTGAAGACAGAGGACCATTGGCTGGTGGATGTATGGCGCAGAGACCTCATCAATCGGAAGGAGAGGTTGGAGCAAATCCAAAGCAAGGTGGATCCAAATATCAAGTGGATCAAAGAGATCCAGGCAAAATGCACCGAGTATCTCAAGCTGATGATGGGCTGTGATATGCCCATGGTCCAAATGGATGCCGAGAAGGTGAAGTCATACTTCCAAGAGAAGATGAAGGACAGGACAGCTAGAGAAATCACCACAGAATTCCTAAGTTTTGTTGCCCGTGCCTTCGATCGATCGGAGCTGTTCAAAGACCAAGGCCCGAAATATGTTGAGGATTGGGAACGACTGGAAGAGAACGCTAAAGAATGGAGCTATCAGGTGTTAAGATGCGAGATCCTCGAGATCGACAAGCTCCAAGTAGTCATCCTCAAGTATATAGAGCACGCGGCTTCCGAGGAGCAAGAGGGCAGCCCAGCTGAAGAAGATCTTCCTGAGGAGTAGCTACAGCAAAGAGAAGACAACAATTAGCTATAGGACGAAAGAGCAATAGTGTCATCCACTACATGACAAAATAGGGAAGAGACAAAAGATGTTTTTAAATTGTAAATCTATTTGGGGGTAGGTGAAACCCTATTTTGTAATGAATCTTGGCCACTCAATTGTAATGAATCTTGGCCATTCATTTAACTTTTGGAAAGCTATAAATAGAGCACTCCCCTCATTTGCAAAAGTGGGAGTTGAGTTGTTGTAAAGGCATGCTACAGAAATTTATAAGAAATATCATTGACTTGGTGTATTTCCTTGATTTCTCTCATGTTATTTGATTCATTTCTCCAATAATTAGATGCTTGACTTAGATCTCTTTGCTGTTAGTTAGCTGTTCATTTTATTTGGGTAAATCTTAGGAATGTTGTTGGCTGATTGTGAAAATTCCTGCTTTGTTGATGATCCCTTAGTCCATACTTTCTGGTGTTTGCTAAAGGTAGATAGCTGTGCAAAGTTAGCCTGGACTTGATTTGAAGCTGCCCCAAACATTCATCTTTAATTCATGCACGTATGTGGTGGATGAAGGATGAAATATCTGTAGCCCTTAGAAGATAGCACAATTTCCATGATACTGTGAAATCCCTGGTTAAGTGGGATATTGTTTTGAGGAATTGTCCATTGCAGGGACTCCATTGTTACCATTCATAGCAAGCTTCAAATTTAGGAACTTTTCCTTCCCTTCGCTCTTTTTCCACTTTTTTTAGAAACTGAACAATACCAAGGTTCATTGCACATTGTAAAGCCAAATCTAACAATTAAAATGGAGTTCAAGATTGCTGTTTGAACCTACAGCCAACACATAGCTGCCTTTATCCCAAGAACTCCATTTCAAAATCCAACTTCATGCTTTATATCCACACTTTGTATTTTCTGTAAGACCGCCTTGTGATTCTAGCAAATCACATCAAACTACTGAGGTATCTAAGCACTGTCATGACCTGACATCCGAGAGACCTTGGGATAGTGTTCTGCAATCTAATTATGGAAGATTGTCTTTCAAGAGAGGTAGTGCACCTACGCACTACTTGTGTTGAAAAGTGCATAAAAACACATCAACACCTACCTTTAAGCTCAGAGACGACATAGTTCAGATTCAATGCTTTTGAATTTTTTTGAATTTTTTAGTGTTTTTGGATTTTTGATATGTTTTGAATGTTTTTGGATTTTTGCATGGTTTTAACAATTTGGATATGGATATGTGTGATGATATCAATGCTTTGTTTAGGATTTTACTGAAAACCAAGCTAAGGTTGATTGATCTGATTGATGAATTGATGATGATAACATTGTCGAGGATGCACAACAATGCAAGGATAGTGTCAAACAACACAAGCATTAGGATCGATATCCCAAGATGATGAGGGATTGATATGGATAACATTGTTAAGGATACACAACAATGCAAGGATAGTGTTAAGCAACACAAAGATGTCCTGAGATGATGATTTTTTGATTGGATTTGATTGATCATGATTGATGAAGCTTGATTTGGAACAAAAGTTGTTCAAATGATTCGATGTGACATTGAAGTGAAAATTAAATGCAATTGAAATCAATTGTTTGGATTGGTGTTTGATGAAAGATGAAGCATGATAAGGAATGTCTTCTCTTCAAAATGTGTCATGGGCTAGTGCTTTGAATTTTTGCTCACAAGTGGTTTGATCAATTTGATTTAACATTTTCCAATGTTCAAATCACCACATAAGTTGGAGGATATAGATCAAGATTTATTCCTAAACCAAGATGCAAATATCTACCCCTAATTTCTAGCAATGTATGGAATGCCATGGATGGATGCTCAGATAGGTGTATGGGTGGATGGATATGGAATATCTTGCTATAAGATAAGGTGTTCAGATGAAGGAATGCTTTATTGGATAATGCTTCATGACTCAGATTAGTGTTGGGTAGGATAAGATCAATAAAAATGAAGCATGTCAAGATGTTGATCATAAGCAAGCATAAAGTGTGCCCCAAACTTTCATCAAGATCAAGATAATTTGTACTATGGATGTAGATGGATGAAAACAGATTCGATAACTGGTTCATGGATGGATGGATTTATTATGGCAGAGATGGATGGAATTATGGCTTTATTACGGATGGGATAAGATGCTTCCTCTTGAACTAGTGTATGCAAATGCTCAATTCTACACATGATGCATGTTTGCCAGATTTTCATCATGGTACCTATCCAAAGTGCCATCATAGTGGTTTTCACTAGAGGATGATTTTTATCTATACTGTTTTCATGATTTTTTTATTTTTTTGGATTTTTACAATTTTTTTATTTTTTTGGTTTTTCTAAAAGATTTTAAGCTCATGTCAAACCACCTTGTGGTTTTGATGTAGACAATTCTATCATAATGTTCCATCGATAGCCTACTTGAAGAAGTTGCTTTGCTAAGATATGTGAACTTGAATACAACTTTTAGATTCATAATCTGCTTTGTTGATACTGGAGTTAACTATCTTTGTGTGCACATTGCAATAGAGTGCCTTCTGAATCCTTATGATGAAGGGTGGCTTCCAATACATGGTCAATTTGAGAATTGGATATCATGCATGTAGGCATGGGTGGAGTGTGTTTAGGGATAGAAGATGGATTGGTTGACAGTTTGGAACCTTTGACTCTCCAAACTTGGGAAGATGAGCAATGATGGGTGGATACAGAAGTGCGTGTGGAATTAGGACCAACTGCTTGATATACTTTGTACATCACTTTAGAAGCCTATTTTTTCCTTTGTTGACATCTTTGATGGATACTTTTCTCTTTTTTATTTTTCCCCATAGTTTCTTTGACTGATGGAGTTTGATAGGGACAATCTTTCTTTGTATTCTTCGGTACCCATGTGTATTTTATTTGTCCATTATGCTTTGTTGTTTCTTCTACTTTTATAACATTCCTTATGCTTTGATTCAATTCTTTCTTTTGAAGTTGGTCCCAATTCATGGATGGGATGATGGGTGGATGAAGATTCATGATGTGGCTAGTTTGGTATTGGTTTCATCATAAGGATTCTTAATGCCCATTATGTGGACATTTGCTTGAGACATAGTTTCCCCCAGTATGGTGGTAGTGGCACCTCTGTTCCTTGGTTCTACTTGTTTTGATTTTTTTTATAATACATTCTCTGATAAATGACCACTATAGATGATGCTATTTCAATTTGTTGTTCTACTGACTCTAGAATATCTTGCTCTATCTAACCTACTTCCATGATTGGATTATGTTGGATATCTTCATATATGATGTCCTCAATCTGAATTTTGGATATATCTGATCCTACTATTGATAATTTAGTTTGACTGTAGGAATCAATAACCTGCTCTTTTTGTGTCATAATGTCAAGAGTACAAGAATCTTGTTCTAAATGAAGATCATCTACATATCCATCTATAAAAAGCATCTCATGGGTAGATCGAGGAGTATGTGTTATGGGGATATGATCATCATTTGTGACATCATGTATAGATAGGAGAGTGTCCATTAGATCATTATAGCATCTTGGAGATACAAATTCTTGATCTTGATTTATTTTGGGATTGCTTTTGACATGTTTTGGATTAGTTTCTTGACATGGGTCAATTTTGAAGGATGGATTTCTTATAAAGGGTTCTTGGATGTCATCTTTAGACATGGTGAATGGCTCAATATCCTCTTGATCTTTGAGTGGAATTGGATCAACTATTGGGTTGAGAATTCCTTTAGTATCTATAACCCTAAGGTCAAAGGGTGTCAACATGTCTTGGAAATGACCATTGCTAGACCTTGGTGATAGATGTTGATCATTCTTTCAAATAAATTCTTGAGATATGTCCTCTAACTCATCGGGTGATGTAGAGACATTTTCAACATGAATAATGGTCAGTGGATCATGCATTATGTCAATAGAATCAAATAGTTCTAACACTCCTTGAAATAGATCACTAAAAGGTGGCCTTGATGTATGGTGATTTGATCATCAGATGGGGTAGAAACATCTTCAATGTGCTCATTAATGGAGAGATCTTGAACATTGTTTTCAACAATTGTGGCAGAGAGATTGTTAATGTCTTCAACCATAGAGTCGAGTGATGTTGATATTTCTTGAATTGGATCATTGTTGAGTATTGTTGGTGGATTTTGATCATGATTGAAAAGTGACTCTTGACCTATTTTGATTTGATCTTTGTATGAGATAGAGACATCTTCAATGTGCTCTTTGATGGATAGATCTTGATCATTTCTCTCAACAATTGTGGTGGGGAGATTGTCAATGCTATCACCAGTGGTTGAATGTTCATCGTTATCCCCAATAGTGATTATCTTTTGATCAATGAGGTCTTGGATGAGATTTTTGAGTCAAATACAACTTTATGTTGTGTGTCCCTTTGTTTTGTGAAAATCACAATGGTGCTCCTCGTTATAGCTCGGTGGTTTAACTAGGGGTTCTTGATAGTTACCATATATGGGGAGCTTGGTGAGATTTTCTTGTACCAATTGTTGCGAAACCAATTCGATTGTTCTACGTAGTGGTGTGTATTTTATTTTGTTACCTTGTGAGATTTTCACTTTGAATTGCACTTATAGTGATTGATCTTTGACATGTGGTGATTGATCTTCAAGATGTGAGGGTTGGATTTGTTGATGTGGCTAATATTGATATCCGACTTCTTGACATTGGAGATATTGTTCTTGATGTGGTTGTGGACACAACTCAATGCTTTGATGACATGGATTAACCAATGGAAGAGTGTATTGATTTTGGAGTGAAGATATCTCTTGGCTCAATAATTCAATTAGTTTGGCAAGTAAAGCAAGTTGTTTTAGAGAAATTTGATCTTGATTTTGAATTTGACTCCCTTGATTTGGATTTTGTTCAAACAGATTTGGGATGTACACTTGTGGTGTTTGCATGGGATCATGGAAAAATTGATTTTGGACAATGTTCTAACTTGGGATGATGTTTAGATTTGGCATCACAGGTTGAAATTGATCATTGTTTTGTTTGGGAATCACATTTCCTTTATTTTGCATGTTGTTACCTAGACTTGGATTAATAGACTGAGTCATTAACATCTTGTTTGTACTTTGAACAAAATTTGTATGATTTGCAAACATATCCATCCCTAAGTTTACCAATTATGGATTTGAAATGTTCATGTTTGGAAAACTTGTACTTGGTATATTCACATTTGGCATGTAGGGATTTGATGGGATGATGTTGTTCATTTCAAGACTCATGCATTGAGTGTTTGGTTGATAGATTTGTAAGTTTAGACTTGGATTTAAATCTATTATCGGGAAAGGTATTCCAAACTTTTGACAAGGAATACTCACATTTGTTGTAACATCAAGGTTTGTAGGAGATAATGATCCCATGTATGGATTGTATAGATGTGAGTGTTGATAATCAATCGGCATTGTAAGGCTTTGAGATTTTGGTTGGTTTGGATTACTCATGATGTATGGAGCAAGTTTATATTCCATATTCTTCTTGTGTTTTGACCTTGTTGCAAAAGTGACCTCTAAGGTGTTTAGGACCAATGATGAGATGAAGGATGAAAAGAGGTGAATGATATGGGTGTAGAACTTTTCAGGAACCTCAGATCAATGCTAGACTTTAAGTTTTGATATTGATTGGTTTGATTTGGATAATAAAATTTTAAACACAAAGATGTTAGATGCGATTGTAGAATGAATTTTTTCAAGGGATTGCTAATTTAACTAAATGTATGATAAATTATGCATTCCCACACACCTAACTAAACAAATTATTTTTTAAAGGATGTACCCAAGTATAGATAATGATGTTTCCAAAGTTCTAAAGTTTTTTGTGGGATGGATTTTGATAGATGTTTGGAATTTGGATGAAGTGTTTGATTTGATCTTAAATGAACCTAGGAAGGACTTGTTTATGAGACCAAGATAGTGAAGAACATGCCTTTCTCTAAGAGTAATTCAAAATCAAAAGACCAATGTTTGCATGAAAACCATATGACCAAAAGATTCCAAGCACATGTGTGGTGTCCAATTGATTCAATATTTGCTTAATGGATTCTTTTTACCACAAATACTTCTTGATTAGCTTTTGAAACTAGATGTCCAATTTCCTAATTCTCTTTCATCCCACAAAGTTCATTGTGTGGAAATTGAGGAAATCAAGGAAAAGGTTTCCTAATGTTGAACTTAGTAGGAGAAAATTGAAATAAAATCCAAATGCTTAGAAGCCTCTAAGGATAAAATCCCAAGGGAAAGCAATAGCACATAAATTCGTTCAAGGATATTTGCTTCTCCTAAAGGGTTTGAGATTTTATGCTCATGTTGAATGTTGGTTTTCCAATGTTTTTGATTGAGCAATGTGTTTTTATTTCAAGAAAAAACAAAACCTTATGGATATGTAAAACAATATTTATTGAGTCCCCACTTTGACAAGTCCAGCTATGTTTATCTTTAGTGAATGGTTAGATGCTTGACCCCACCGGCTACCCTCCATGACACTCACTTATATGGGGCAGCCAAGCATCAACACCCATGAAAATCCCATGGCATGATTTCCATTTCTACTAAAGACCATAAAAGTGTGGGGCGGCTTTAGAATGACCGTTCTTGCACCAACAAATAGATAGGGATTTTGGCCTTTCTACAATAAGGGTTTTAGTTCAAACTTTCCAATTGTAGGAGTTGGCCCAACGTGGTGAGAAACCATTGTTTCCCTTCTCGTTGGATTGAACCATGTGATACTGGCATTTATTCCAATACCCACATTTATATCCTGGTTGGAAATACTCTCGGGTTCAAAGTGTTACTGGTTGAGTTGTTCCCCTGGATGAGTACTTTTTCCCCAAGGTAGGCCCTCTAATATAAACAAAATCACATAGACATATTCATTGTTCAATCAACCTTCATTTAGAAACAAAGGGAGAACACATGCAATAGGTTTACTCACAATCGTAAGATGTGTTCAATTTTATTCCCAAAATTTAATATGGAGGTAATTACTTTACCCAACTTAATATCACCAAAAGGCCTTTTTGATTCTCAAGATAGTTGTGAGGTGTGAGAGAAGCATATACTTCCTTTTGATGGTATTACTTTGAGTAAGAAATTATGAAACAAAGAAACACTTGTTCATTTTAAGTACACAAAGCAATGATTTTGATTCATCTTAAAGCACCAAAACGAGATATGACAGTTCCTTTGTTCAATTGTTAAGACCAAAAAGCAATGTCTGTTCTATTTGTAATGTTCAATTTTAGCCCAACCTCAAAAAGAAATTGAAACAATGATTGATTTTAAACCCAAATTTAAAGTGTGTGGGCCTAAAACAAAAAATAAAAACAACAAATAAAATGCTCTAGGCTATTTCAATAAGCATTAAAAGATGATTTTTCAAATTTGATGCCCAATTCTCCAATATAAATTTGCTTGTTATTCTTTTAGTTTTTTCTACCTTTCTATGCCATTATCTTCAAAAAAAAAAAAAAAACCTACAAATCAATTATCGACATATTCAGATATGCAAATCGTTAATCAATATATTCAAGAAACATCTAAAGATAGATCACTTAAAAATAAAAAGGGATGCTTTAGAAGTGATAATTCAATAATTCAATAGCTCGCTAATTCTATAGTTTAAAAACAAATGCTAACTCAAGTGCCATTGCAATTATTTTTTGCTTTTAACGATTCACTAGAAAAGTCATCCTAAACACTTGAATACATATGTATAGCATTTACTATGAAATATAGCCTAATAACCACCCTATGGAAACACTAATTTTCAAACTTTCTTGTCAGCTTAAAATATAAAAATATTTTATGGTTTCCCTTGCTTTAAGCCTGACTGGAGAATGGTTTGGTGACCATGTTTAATGAATTTCATCATGGTAGTGTTTGCAACAAGTAATGTGGCGTATTGAAGGAAAAAATGTTTGTGTAGAAAGATTGAGATCTTGGTCACCAAATTTGCATGAAATTCTCCTAGCCTTTCTGACAAATGCAAGCACAACCTACTTCAAGATCTCGTGGAAATATTTGATTTTGATGATTTGATGTGTGCATCCAAACATGTGTAGCAAGGTTGATTGTGATGATTTGATGTTCCAAATGAAGGCCCAACCTGCTTCAAGATTTTGTGGCCTGTCTTGCATGGGAATCCAAGAACCAAGCCCATGTGGGAATTAAAGGAACACCAAGAAAAGACATTATTATGAATGCTTTGAATAGTTCATCATACACCAAGCACATTTTATCACCTCCTATTTATCTCATGAGAGCATAGAGAATGTGTAGAGATATCTGCCAATTTAAATATGAGACACACTTTCTTCTATAATGCCTTTTTGCTGCTATTGGTGCAATGAAGGTTGTAATTGTCCATCAAATGTTGATTGATATGCTGGGAGGGGCTGCAACATTCACCAACACAATTTCCCTGAGCCTTGCTTGATAATGACATGCCACCTAAGAGGAAAACAATAAAAATTAAAGTAGAAAGTAAAGATATGTGAGAAAAAATAGTTTGGCCAAAGAGATGAGAGAGAGAGGAGACTGCACAACCCTACCATTAACAGGGAGACCAAGTGACAGCAAAGAGAAAATTTACAAACCACCATCACAAACCCCCAACCCTTTCTATGGAAAATTCATGGCAGACCAAAAAGGATAAGAACATTGGGGTGCAGTGTGCAAACTAGAAAAGAAAGGGAGGATTGAGTAGCAAGTCGAGTATAGATGGAACCACACTACTGCAATTTTTGGGAATTGAAACTAGGCTCAGCTGCAGAGAACAATGCTCGACACAAACCAAAAAATGTCAAGTGATTATTTAGTAAGGCTCTTTATCTCATAAAGTAAAATCTTCAATTTCGTTTGAATGCCAGCTGAATAGTCGAGTCATAATTGGATTTCATCTCTATTAGGGAAAACACCTTTAAAGCTATGGGCTCTTTAAGATTGCACATGAATGACCTTATCAAAAACATAAATTAGTACAACAAACAAATAAGAACATTCCAAATTTTTTATTTTGGAAATTCTATAGTCTGGTGTGCATTTTTTTTTCAACGATCACATATCCATGTCATTTTTTACCTCTTCCACAACCCTGCATTTGGTTAAATTATCATTTTTGACTTTCATCTCTCTTTCTAGTTCCCTATAGCCCACGTACAACAACTCTTTGTCAGAAATGGTACTTCACATGTAGCCATTTTTGTGCATGTTTTTCTCCACAACACAGTCACTTACCTCTATTGAAGAAAGGAGCCTAAGAAAAACATACACAAAAAGAATGATTCAAAAAGAAAAAATTATTCAAACACAAACAGAATCACCATATCTTCAACAAGAAAATGAAGATATACTACTATCTAGACATAATAGTTCCATATTATGTGCATACTCTAGAAATATATTGTATATCTTAATTAAATGACAGATACATTATGAGTTTAATTTAAAATGGTCTAAGAGAGAGATTTTCTAGTAAAGGAAACTAGAATGCGTAAGATTAATTGTAGAGGCTTTATAAACTTTCAAGCAAGCATAGTTAATATGAGCAAAGCCAATAGAATAACAGTGACAAAACATCAAATACTTCATGAGATATTTCCTGAAGCCCTCCTATCACCATTTTGTGGATGTGAAAATCTACAAATGGTTAAAATACTAACACACAAAGCATGATTAGTATTTTAAAACAAAACCAATAGTCAACATTCCTATGAAATAACTCAACATGCCTCATAATGCAATCAAAAACAACAAAGGATTAGATAAATTAATTGAAAGCATGTACAATAAAACATGAAGTAAATCATATCTCATAGTGGATTGGTGCTTCTATGGAAAAAAACCCTTTCCCAATCCTTGATAAGCTAAATGATAAAATACCTTGAAGATGGAGTGAAAAGGGAAAAACTAGTTCCCAATTGAAGAGAGTAACTTTGCATAAGATTGTGGATGCTAAGATGAAGAACGAGTCTTCTATTTTAGAACCTCAAGTTGAAAGAGTGCCCAAAAGAGAGCAATGTGGGATAAAGATTTTTCCAATAAGAAGGAGACACTTGTGACCTTGTGAGTGGTTGAGGAATGTGCAAGTTTTGGTCAATGTTACAATAAATAAGATTGGTTGGCCTTTTGAAATTCAAATTTGGCTTGTTGCAGGGAGAAAAAAAGACTTAAATGACAAGTGGGGGACATGTAAGAAGGGAGCTATTTCCATGTTGGAATGGACGAGTCAACATGCTTTCAAATTCAAACTTGAGGAATATTCTCCAAAGATTCCTTGTTGAGGAAAATTGAGGATTGTAATAAATCAATAAACTAATTTATTTGTGCAAGTGGGAAAATCTATAGGATGTGATGGGTGATTAGATTAGATTAATCAGGATTAGATTAACTTAGTGAGGGATTAGGTGATTTTGATCCATTTGACTTAGATACTTTGATTTATTTAAATCAAAAGGGAGGAGTATGAATTTGAGATTTAATTAAATAAAGTTTGGTTTATTTAATTAAAAGGGGGGTTTAAGATAAAGGTTACTTAATTTGATGGAGATGAACTTAGGAGATGATTTATAAAAGATGGAATGTTAGGATATGATTAAAATTGATTTATTTAATCAAATGAGGTAATGAATAAAGTTAATTTATTCAATTTAATTGGATGATCCTTAGAGATTTATTGAAGTAGATTTGATTTATTTCATGAATGGATTTAATGAACTTGGTCTATTTAATGAGTGGATGAATGTGAATGATGCTAATTTCATATGTCTATAGATGCATAGGTGATAGATGAAATTTTTATTTTTAAAGGGAAGGAACATTTAGTTTGTAAATTATAATAGTACGATAATTTTGGTACTTTTGTATAGGGTTTGAGATTTTTAGGAGTGATGAGGATCATTGTGTTTATGTTAAGACTATTGATGAGCATATTCAAATAATTTTCATGTATATGGATGACATATTGCTTATTAATAGTAGATAGGTGATTATTAGAGAGATCAAAAGTTAAATTGTTGGAAAATTTAAGGTTTAGATTTTATAATAAAGTAATAGAGGAAAAGCCACATTTTATAGTAAATTTTGCTAAATCATTGATTGAGAAGTAGCATAGTTTTTGTAGGACAAATAAATGATACTAAAAATTAATTCACAAGAAAAAATGGTAATCAAAGTAGAGAGTACAAAATTCAGAAGTCCAACATGAGAAATTCTTAATTATAGTATCATTTGGAGCCTACCAAATAATAGATAAAGTGTTGACCATGTGGAGTTTTAGGTAATAAATTATTATTTTCTTGACCATTTTATTTTGAAGTGGCACTAAAGGTGACAATATTTTATAAATATATTTTCTTATTCATTTCTATATAGTGTGTGGTTAAATTGGGGGGTAAGAGTTTAGATTTGATTGCATTGAAGGGGTCCATATTTTTAAATGAAATATTTGTAAGGGCATATTATTGGTTGAATCTAAGAAATTTTATTTGACTACTTCACATAATTCTTTTCTACTTGATACCATCAATGACACATTTGATAATGGTTTCATATATTTACATGAGGTGTCGAATAGATAATGTGTAACAAGGCCAAATTAGAGGCTAGAGGAATTAGAGACATGAGGCATAAAATGAATAATGTGTACAACAAGGTCAAATTAGATTCTAGAGCAATTATACATGGGGAACTTTATCATCTCAAGTTACCTTCTCAATCAAAGATGATACACTATATGAGAAGAAACATCAATTTTAGCTATCTTGTTATATGGTTCCTGTTCATGTTGGGGGACACTTTTGTATCATTGTAATACTTGAACATTGAAGTGTAATAAAATGGATGTGATGTATTATTTTACCTATGGTAAAATTTGTGTGAATATTGATCCTTACCAACTGTTTATTAAGGTGTTGTATCTATGGAAATATGCTCCATTAAGTTCATGTGATGATAGTTTGTTTATCATTATTAAGATTAAGTTAATCTTTTATATGCTGTGTTTTTCATATGAGGATGGTTTCTTATTGATGAATTTTAATGTATGTATTCTACTATATCATACACTTTGTAATGTTTTTTATTTATTTTGGCTTTCATCCTTTATCATCGTTGTATGGGTTCAAGTTTTGTAATGTCTCCTTGTGTACCCCAAGGGACATAAGTGATAGTGAATTTGCTAAATGAATTTCATGTCATATCTCAATGTGCATTTCATAAATGTTGACTTAGATAAAAAAAATTGTGCAGTAATTGTTGCATTAGTTGTCCTTTGGGGTTTCCACGATGGATCATTACAACTTGGTATCAGGGCATATGTTCATACACTGGGCACTATGTGTGCTCACTATGTAACCTTATGCTTGGATCCCTCGAGTTTTTGTTTTCACCCTTCGGTTGTTCTTACTTACCAATTTGTGTTTGTTCCTTGTGGGTGTTAGTTTAATGGTGTAGAAAATGGGTGTAAGGATACGACCCTCAGTGTAGTGTGCAACGCACCAATATCCTTCCTATCAGGGATGCACAATGGACCCTTTTGTGTGCATGATGTGGTTTCCAATCGTATGAGTTATGTGTGTGAATGTGTTGAGTGTACGTAGAATTTGCAATTTGGTGTTTTGGAGTGATGAATTATGTTTCCTTGAATCTATGAAGGTGTAAAATTTTGATCTATTTGTTGAAATTTTTGTAATATTTGGTGTTGAATAATGATTAAAGTGGAGTGTTTTATGTGAAAATGATGAGATTTAATGAAACTGTGCATTGTTGTGGATAATTATGCTATGATTTTATGGAAGTGTAGAATTTTGTGGTAAAGAATTAGGTTGAATTCTTGATACTAATGTGTTATGTTCCATGGTAGTTGGTGATTTTTGGGTGGTAGTATCGAAAAATCCGTGATAAGGTAATGAAATAGAGATATATAGAGATAGATATTTAAAGTGTCTAGTAGTAATCCATTTCAGATATGGCATATGAAATAGAATTATGATTAGAATCATTATCTAATTCTTTTCCTAACTGATAAGTAGCAAATGATTTACAAATTCTTAGAGTTATTTCAGTTACTGTATGTGGTATGGTGAGAGGGACAGTGTAGTATCACTCACTTGCGAGTCCCCTACTATGCTGTGAATTCCTCTCATGGTGTGTTTGTGATATATATATATATATATATATATATATCACAAATACAATGTGAGATGAACTAAGCCTCAATTCAACTTGTATTGTCAGGACAGGGAAAGCATCATAACACCCAATGGGTTTGACATGGAGAATAGGAGCTGACAAGAAAGTTTAACATTCTTGATCATCACCTCATCCTTGTGGCCTATTGTCATTTATTTTCTTTGAATATTGTTTAATTTCCTCGCACAATTAATGGCGTATGATTGTGGATATTGTTGTTAGTTGTTGTATTATCATACAAATGCTTGAGGTCGACTTCCAGGAGTAAGTCGATGCCTAAGGGGGAGAGGATGTAGTGCCCCTCCATTTTGATCGTCCTTGGCATTCAAGCAAGTTGTTTGTTGGTAGTCAAGTCGTTTTCACTTGTTAAAAGTGTATTTGAGTAGGTGTGATTAGTTGATTTGAGATGTCTTGTTGGTTTCTTGGCTATATTGCTTTCAAAATTATGTGATTTATTTAAGAATGTCACTTGATTTATTAGGAATTAAATAAAAAATTAGATTTAATAATAAATGTTAGCTGTATTATCATTAGAAGTTGATTATTTAAAGATGAAAGTAATACAATTGTAAGTGAATGAAGTAAATGGAGATAAGATAATTACTCAAACTAAGTAGTTTGAATAAATTAAAACATGAAATATTAAGTGTAAAGTTTATTATTAAATAATTAAAATTAAGTTGTAAAAAATAGTATGGTTTTAAAAGGTAATTAATAATAATTGATAACCTATATTTATGTGAGGACAATTATTTAGTAAGAGAAAATAACGTGATTTCCAATAAGTCTAGAAATTAAAGTGGTAATTAAATAAATTAGTTTTGTGAAATATTAAGTAAATAGTCCATTATTAAATAAATAAATAATTTTTTTTTGTAAAAAGCTTTGTTTTAATGGTATTTGATAATAATTACTAATTTTTTAATTTTTTAAGGATAATTGATTAAATATTGAAAATAATGTGATTTTAAATAAATTCTAAAGAATAAGATTTCAAACTGAAGTAAAAACAAGTGAAGTTAGGAAAAAGATAGCGAAGTTAGGAAAAAGATAGAAAAAGATGAATCCGACCCATGCAAGGCAAGGCTTGGGACTAATTTTGAATTGGAAACTGACTATTTGTGTGAGATTTTGCTAAAAACATTTAGCCTTCGCTGAATTTATAGGGCTAGTTTTGGAAAAAACGGGGGGATAATTTTGGGATTCTTAAAAAAAATACCTTACTCTATAATCATAATTCTAAAAACCATGGTTTTATATTGACGTTGTTCTAAGTGGATGAAGGTTTTCTATAAGTAGCCGAATCTAGGGAGATTTCATTAAGAGGATTTTCATTTTAGTCATGAGAGAGATATATGACCTTTGGGAAATGTAGATTGCTAGTGGATTGTTGAGACGAAGTAGGTATTTGGTGAACGTAATGATGGACTTCAGTACCGGATCTTCCGCTCTTTGTAACAACTTGGATTAGGTAACCGATGGTGATATTTTGTGTTCTACATTCATCCTTGTATCTAGTAATTTTTTAGTCGATGCCTCCTAACATTTGATTTTAGAAATTAAGCCTATGAATTGTGAGGCTGCATATTCGCCTCTTTCTCATGCGAAGTCAGAAAAGGGCTGAGTTGTCTATGTTTTACCTTTAGAAGGTTAATCTTTGTGCTTAATTTGTTAGATAATGCTTTGGGCTAGGTAGTGTGCCCCATCTAAGGGTTATAATAGTCGCTACTATTGCACCATGAAGTACCTAATGTATATGTTCCACAATGGATGATTGATGCTTAAGTATCGAGGGAATCCAATTTTATATCTATTGTTAGCCTTGTTACTTCCAGTGTTTCTTTGGGTTGTGCATAAGAAAATTTCATTATGTCGAGTCTTTGGGTGAATTTATTATCTACATCATACCTATATTAGTCTGGTCTTTTAATCAATCTTGGTTGTTGTTTAGAGCATGAGGAATTATATTACATGCTTGGCAATCTCTGCTTTCATTGCGTCTAGTTTTTGTGTATTAGACTTAGCATTGAATATATCAAATTTTGTCTCCTATAACCTTAACATCACAACAAATGATAATATTTTGGAAATCTCTATCGAATCCTTGAGTATTATGTAAATCCCCTTCTTTAGTAGTTTCTTTAAGGACCGATTTTTGAATCATGCAGCTAATAATATTATTGTTGCCTCTGTAGTTATATTCTAGAATAGTGGTCTTGTGTTCAAATCATTCTAAATCATAGGCAGGTTGTTATCGATATATGCATGAAGCTAATACTTTTGTGATACATCAACTCATCTTCGTTGAGCTGTTTCGGTGAAATTCCTATTTTGGGTTAGTCAAGTCTTATTGCCTCCATATAGTGGTGTTTGTTGTGATATTTCTTCTCACCTCATGTAATCTAGTTTCCATCAACGAAAAAGAATGCTCATTAAACATTCAATTTGGGATAAGCATTTAAATTGCAAACTATGGGCTTCTATTTCCTAGCTGTAATTTATTGAGTGGATTTACGGTCGTGTCTTTGCCCTTACTTCAATTAGTATCTATGAGATTTAGCATTGAATTGAGGTTTGATCTTGGGGTTTCAATTTATTGTTCACTATTTTCATTGGTTGTAATAGAAGTAACCAAGCACTAGAATGGTTCTTGTATTATTCCTAAGACTTATAACATATTTATGTTTTAGTGAAACTTTAAGATGATTTGTTTCATAAAGGAAGTAAGTAGTATAGATAGAGTTTGTAGTGGAAGTAAGTAGTATAGATAGAGTTTGTAGTGGCATTAATATGTATGTATGTATGTATGTATGTATGTATGTATGTATAAACATATGTATGTATGTATGTATGTATATATAAACATATATAATGATGTGTGCACATAAGTAGGAATGTATAAATAGCTATGGGTTTAGACGTATCCATGTTATGGGAGTATAATTAAGAGTAAGTTCGGTGAGAGAAATACAAAGTGTAATACTAATATATGTATTCCTCTCAACTCATTAATTATTAAAAGGGAATCTATGACAAAATGTTAGTTTATTGCTTAGAATTCCCTTTGATATAGTTGCCTTGTTTACATAATGAAAAAAAAGAAAATAATAATAAATCAGCCATATGAATTTTTAAGAGGAAACATATATAAAAATTATATATATGGATACACATGTGTATGTGAAAGTGAGGATATATATATGTGTTTATTCATATATTAATTTGCAAATATTTAATGGATTAATCTATGGGAGAAAGATATTTAAAGTGAAAGAAGGATGATTGTTGTAGTTAGATAATAGAATGAATCGAAGGGGAGTATATCATTGGCTAATTTATTGTATTATTAGAGCCTAATTAATTGAATCATCTAGTGATAATTCTTTAGAAGAAGTTATTAGCGTTGAGTAGATGGAGTGATGAAATAGTATTTAATTATGATTTGTACAATGCAAATAGAGCATAGTTACTTAAGTGGTGTTATGTTGTGACTTTACATGCTTCCTTTTAAGGGTATTGTTGTCAAAAGGAAATGGATTATTGGAAAAACATCTTGCTTGTTGGCACTTCTTCTTGTCCTCATAGTGAAGGGTCTTTCCCATTAAAATTAATTTCTAAAGCATGTTGGAAATTTAAGTTTAATTGCTACATTCCTATGTTTGATTTCGCTTTTCCTTGCATTATTGTCATTTGGAAGAGATATTGGGTTGGTTTTATAGTTTTTCTAACTCATGTTGTAGTAAAGATATTGCATTGAATGAAATATTTGATTATTCATTTGGAAGAAATATGTAGAATTATTTGGTATACTTCTATTCATTCAAGGAATGGATAAAATGTGTTCATATGTTTATTATTCTTTAAGGTTTATGTATTGAGGGAATTTGTGTGTTTAAAATTTGATTTGATGTTTCATTTCATAGTGTCTATCTTTTTGGGTTGATTTTGATTCGAGGTGTCCTTATTCATTTAATTGGTGTTGTAATTTAATTGGCAACCCGTATTGTTGTTATGAGGTTTTTGAGTAGTCATTGTTATTGGGATTCTAGAGGCAAGGATAATCTTGTTTCACTTTGATTCTTCATTGATTTGATCCTTGTCAAGATTTAGATTGTAAATTTGATTTTGAATTATGAGTGGGTTGTACCTAATTTCATGAGCAACCTTTTTTGTGGCTATTGGCGAGATGGTATATTCCTTGCGTCTGTTTCAATTTTGAGATTTAGTGCTTTTACAGTATTGGTACAACCCCTTGATGATTTGGTTTTGTGATTTGGGTGTCTAGGGAGAGTGGATCTTCATGGGGGTCGCACCTTAGGTAGAAGGAAGAGCTAGGATAACCCATGCAAGAGTTAGAGTAAAATGTGAAAACTTGATTAAAGAATTTAGGGGGTTGGGTAGTAACAACATTAATAAGATAAGTATGGATGCCTTGTCCACCCATTAGGGCTTTCGTAGACTAAGGGTGGGTTGAGAAGGTCATGGTTGGAAAGGTCATTACCTCATCCTCATGAGAGTTTAACGGCTCCACATGAGTCACCCTATGGAGCTGGCACCTCAGGTAGGAGGAAGAGCTTGGATAACCATAGATGGGGGTCGGTGCCTTAGGCAGTTAGGAGAAGCTAACGCCTATAGAAAGGGCTAGGATAACCCATGTAGGACTATGTGATGACACTCTCCCCTAGTACCCCTTATGATTTGTTATCTTTGCAAGCCTCTAGAGGTGGTCTATTGATATTATGACTTGATATTTATTGATGATATGTTTTGTGACTTATTGTTGTAATATTTCGAAAGTGATTTATTGTTGCTATGTTTTTGGAAGTGGTTTATCGCTGTTATGAAGTGATTTATTGATGTCATATTTGGATGTCATATTTTTTATCATGGTTTATTGTTGTTATAATTATCCTTGTGTTTTTCATCACTCTTGTATGATGTTGAGTCTTGTTGATCTCTTTTTGGATGATATTGGTCAAGGATTCTTTCTTATCAGCTCTTTAGCATGGGGGTGGGTCTTTAGATCCATGTGGTTGAGTGGAATGTGCTAAGCACCCCACTGGGTCCCCAGTCAATGATCAAGAGACCTGTGGATTGGTGTTAGTTGCGGCAACTCCAGAGTTGTATCTGACTTGGAGCTAGTTATGATACTTGTATTCATCTACTCAGTTGTAACATTTTATCTTGTTATATGGTTCCCATTAATGTTGGGGGACACTTTTGTATCATTATTTAATACTTGAACATTGTAGTTTAATAAAATGGATGTGATGTATTATTTTACCTATGGTAAACTTTGTGTGAATATTGACCCTTAGCAACTATATATTAAGGTGTTGTATATGTGGAAATATGCTCAATTAAGTTCATGTGATGATATTTTGTTTATCATTATTCAGATTAAGTTAATCTCTTATATGTTGTGTTTCTGTATGAGGATGGTTTCTTATTGATGAATTT
>VDFB02000017.1:16633458-16815183 GCA_007258455.2 Sequoia sempervirens
AAAATCAAAAGACCACCAAGGAAGAGTCAATTTCTAAGGCTACAAAGTTACCTAAGAAAACAAATTAAGGAAAGCGTAAAGTATATGTTGATGCGCTCAAGGATTCCATCAATAGTAGCACCAAGGAGGAGGGAAGTAATATCCTACAGAAGAACAACATTCCGTACAGAGACAAACATGAAAGATTTAGAGAATCATTCCCTTCAAGACAAGCACCAATGATCAGGTTCAATCACTCTTTTTATGGGTATTGCTATTTATGCAAATCATTTTGGTCATAAAGCAGTGAATTGTAGAGTACATGCAACAAATGATTTTGGGTTTTCAAGTAGGGACTACAACTCATGTGTTCCTTTAGTGGATTACAATGTTACATGTTACAAGTGCAACGATTATGGTCACATTACGGACTTTTGTAGAACTGGTTTTTTTTGAAACCACCTAGACTGAA
This sequence comes from Sequoia sempervirens, assembly GCA_007258455.2. Classification (NCBI taxonomy): domain Eukaryota; kingdom Viridiplantae; phylum Streptophyta; class Pinopsida; order Cupressales; family Cupressaceae; genus Sequoia; species Sequoia sempervirens. The sequence continues at coordinate 16,633,910 of VDFB02000017.1, forward strand.
CAAAAAGGAGCATACCATAGCTGAACAAAAGGGAGAACCTACAAAAGTTTGGAAGAGGAAACAAGAGCAAGAGAAAGAAAATCCATGCTTGTGCACCATGGAAGACCGCTTGTACTAGCATGGATTTCTCCTTCATTTCATGCTCCCTCCTCTTTTTTAGTCAATGAGAGCATTTCAATCAGGGGGAGAAGTATGGTCCTATTACATTCCAAGATTACTTCTTAGCAGGGTTGCCATTAATGAAAAAGAGGGAGATTGTTGATAAAATTATTGTCATTGATGTCAAAGATGTTTTGGTGGTGTTGGTGGCCCCAAAAAAAAATTCACTCATGTTGGTTGCCCCCCTTGGAGTTTGGAAGATACACACGAGGTCGTCCCTCCCCATGGTGCTGCCCCATGTTGGGAGATTTTGAAATTAAAAGAATTATTTTATTTTTGTGGGACGACCCCACTAGAGAGGTGTTCCCAACCTTGGGCAATAAAATACAAGTAAATAAAAATTATTCTTGCTAGTGGGCCGACCCCTTAGAGGAGTCACCTCCCTTGGGTGAAGAGGTGTGTGTGGACAAGTATAAGTGAAGGTTTGAGAGAGAGGGAAAAGTGTTGGTGTAAATAAAGTCTTGTACCTAGTTAATTCATTACTAGGGGACTTATTTACATGTTAAGTTTACTTAGGTCCTAGGAAGGAATCTTTCTAGAAGGTGTTAGTTGTCATTAGTTGTTATCTTATTTTTTGACTTGTAACACATGTGAACGTAGGTAAGTGTGATTAGTTGTCTCATGTCATATGATTAAGACACTTGTTATAATCCTATGGCATCTTGTATCTCACCTTGGCTAAATAACCAAGGGGTTTCTACTACATTCTACACATCATATCATTGAATCATATTGATAAGAATACAGTTTATTCTTGTCACATTCTATTCTCTCTCTTTATGCTTTCCATTTAGTCTCAAGATCTTGGCAGCCATAGCCAATTCTAACAAAGGGCAATCAATTTCAAGGATTATTATTCATACGAATAGCATAAATAAAAAGATATTTGAACAGATTTACAATAGATATGTGAGTAGATTTATGAGAGATTTTTAACATCAATTTTGTGAGAAGAAAAGAAAAATAAAAGCAAGATTATGGCGTTTCTATGAGCATAAATATTCAAGACTATATTGCAAATTTGTGAGCAATTGTTAAGGACAGATCTAAGAGGAAGTTACAAACAACTTATCGTGTTATTCATTTGGATGTTGAAACTTTTTAATTGAGGAGATCGACAGGCTGGTGCCACTTATTAGAAAAGATTGGCATCTCTTGTTGGGTTGGTGCTTAGTGGTGGGTATTGGAGTCTCTAGTGGGTTGGTGCCTATGAAATCTGTAAGAAGATTTATGCAAGGAATATTTTTTTGTGGTTTTCTCCCGTAAGGGTTTTCATGTAAAATCATGTGTTCTTCTTGTGTTCTTAATTGCTAGATCTTGCATGTATGTTATTGCTATGGATAATTAAGTTTTGAGGTAATATTGTTGTGCTTGATCAAGTTGAGAAAAAAAAGTTTGATCTATACTGATTCACCCCCCTCTCAGTATGTGTATGTTTCATTAGGGCCTACTGCATAGTGTTATTGGAGTGGGAATATCACTTGAGCATACCCCTACTAGTGTTAAGATGTCCTTGGGAAGAATTGAACCTTGGTCTTGTTAGCCTATTTTGACAAATAGTCTAAATAGTCATGCTAAATAGTTTATTAGAACCTGGGTGGGGGTAAAATGTTTCCAAAAGGTAAAAAGGTGTTTCAATGGGGTGTCATTTGTTAATCTCAAGGTGAAAATGTAATAGGTGCCCCTAGTTTATTAAATTCTTTAAGCCATGGTTTATCTTTTAGAAAGGTTTTAAAAAATGTTAAGGTTTCCAAAATGTCTTGACTTGGTCAAAAAGCTTTATTTTGTCAAAAATGGAGGAAAACTTAATGTTTTGAAAATGATCACATAGCATGAGTTTAGGGTTTTTGGTTGTTGCATTGAAGAGGCCTCTTGGCATGGCTCAAAACCAACATTGGTTTTTGGAGTTTTCTACACGAATGCATGGAGGTTGGAGAAGTTTTAAGGATTCATTCAAGCCTCACCCACGTAGCAGATAATGGAGACATGGATATAATACATTGAAGAGGTCAAGGAAGTCCATGGCATGGTGTTTGACCAACATCTTGTTGCACTATGAAGCACCACGTTGCAGACAAAGGGCTCATTTTGTTTCACCATGTAATAGAGATCAAGTGCAAGATATGGCACATGGAGGACAAGAATTAGGATAGGTTTGTTTAGTTTCAGTTCTATTAAATTTCTTGTTATGGGAATGTGCCATTTTTTCCATGTAAGACACAATAACATTTATCTCTTTGCCCACACATATGCTGTTTGAGTTCTCCATGCTAGTCTATTTGTTAGTATGATGAAAAAGCAATGACATAGGGCTTGCATTAGATGTAGTCTACATGAAGGAAGTTTCCTATAATAAATTAAGCAGCACATAGAAAGATACATACCTTTGAGAATGATGAATATATTTTGAAACATAGGGTGAAGATAGGATTGGGGCATGTAGTGAACTGGAGAAACATGGTTTGAAGCTATGCAAGAGAATTTCTTCATTATGACAAAGTGCTAATGTTCTCTACCAAGCTCTTCCATTTGTTAATGTTGCTGATAAAATTATGCTAATATGAGTAAAAAAAGCTAAAGGAAGTCAAGTAAATAGTTTTGGAGGATTAAGTACACCAAAGTCCCTGCAACTTGATATGTTTTTTGAGCTTGCAACAATACAATAGTAACATCAAGATACCAGATGCAAAAAAATCGCCAACTGTAGCAACATCCACAATAACAATTATAAAGGTCTCAACAACAATGTTCTTATTCAAGGACATTGGACTATGTGAAGAGGCCAGAGGAATATGGTGAGAAGTGTATAAGTCATAAGCTAAAGTTGGATATACTATGAAGGATTTATCAAATGAAACAAAAGACAGTCCAAGGGCACCATTTCAAGGAAGATAAAGTGCCAATGGTTGATCAAGTGGTATGTGCAGCAGGGAGGGACTTATGTGACATGTTAGAAGATTATTAAAATCCTCTTGAAGGCTTTTCAACAATTAATATCATCCTTCCATCAAGGTATAAACTGTCTTTGGAAAATAACATATATGAAGGGATAGTTGGAAGAGGAGCCTGGCAAGACTCATACACCATGGGAGCTAAGGGAGGGTCACCCTCCTCAGAGGAATCATTTGAAGAGGGAGAGCCAACCGTGAGATGTTCCAAGAGAGCATTCTTCCACCAAGTAGCAGCGCCCTTGCGGCGAGCAAGAGGGCAACCAAAGGCCAAATGACCAGTGGAGAAACACCTTCTGCACCAAAAGGGGAGGCCCTCATAGTCCAACAACTGCGTCCAAGGTTTGTCCTCCACCATCAAGACCACATCACCATGGAGAGGTTTGGAGATGTCTAAATCAACTAAAATACAAGCCATCATAGTGTGCCCTAGATCCCAAGTCATAGAGTCCACCTTCAAAAAACATCCAATGGTGTTGCCAATAGCTTCATAACAAGAATCCTCCCAAAACTGGAGAGGGAGATTCAACAGACAAACCTAAATTGGTCTAGTATTTAGCTACTTAGTAAGAGGATTGAAAGAGCGAGACCGAGGCTTGATGGACAATGAATGAATACCCCACATCCACCCCCTATCCAACACATAGTCCTGCTTCATAGAGGAGGCAAAGGTAGCTAATAAGAACCCCCTAGAGCTGGGATATAGCTCAATCTGCTTATAGACAATAGGCTTCCAAGAGATAGAAACCCAATCATGGAGATCGGGAAGGGAGGGCCACAAGCCATTAAACCTATAGACCACCTCCTACTTAGTAATTCTCATTTTCAACAACTTCATGTCCACAAACCACAATAGGGGAAGTGCGAACACAGGGAAAAGGTCTAACCCTAGCCGTAGCAAGCATAGATTGAGCACAATCCTTTGAAACTGCCTCATAAAAAGACTTTCGATGACCACTAGAAGGGAGACCACCAAAAGCAAGAGTAGAAGACTACAACACAAAGAGAAAAGGAGTAGAGGGGACGATCACATCCAAATGCGCAACATCAACACAACCACCACTCACCCGCAAAGTAGCATCATTCACCCACAATGTAGTAGGGGGAGCCCCAACTAGCGGCGGAGGACCCCCACAGGCCACCCGACCACCCCCAGTAGACCGTGGCACTAGAGAAGTCTCGCCCACACCCAGTGCATCGTCGTTCAAAGTTGCTTCAAAAACAACATAATAAGTTTGAAAAACCTTTTTGGTGTATCACCTTTTAGAGTTTAGGTTCATTTTCAAAGTAGTCCTTACTCTTTTCCTTAGCCAAGTGTTACCCTAGGATTGTTGGAAATGTTGTCATTGATGTCAAATATGAGAAGACAAATGTTGTCATTGATGTCAAGTTGAGAAGGTAGAAGATTCATATTGTTATTGTTGTCAAAATAGAATGAGGACATTAAGCATGACTGTGTTAATTTATGTAGCTTGGACAGGTGTCTCCATTGTCTAGAAGTGTCATTTAATTATTTAATTATTTTCTAGAAACCTCCAGAAAAGGGCTGAGTTGTCTAGATAATTATGTAATTAAATAAATTGATTCTCCTAGAGACTTCTAGAATCCAGTTAGTTAGGGTTTTAGAGTCTATTTAATCTTAGCCATTGATTGAGATTAAATCATGGCCATTGGTTTTCCAATGAGAAAAGTATAAAAGGGGATCAATGGGCAATTGGAGAACACAACAACAAGTAGACTTGCAGTGATAGCAAGTAGAATTGCAGTGAGAGCAAATAGTCTTGCAGTGTTAGCAAGGGCGCAGTGATAGCGTTGGGGATAGCAGCTGTGGAATTTCAGCAGGAGAAAGTGAGGGAAGAATTTCCGGAGAAGAATATTGCGAACTCGCGATGAAGCAAAGCGATTTGTATTCCTTAATTTGCTGAAGTTTAATATAATTCCTCATCTGCGGAAGTGGTTTCCCTTGAGGTTTTCCACCGGACAATTTGTCCAAAATATTGTATTCATTATTGTGAATGTTTTCTTCTCTATTCTTGTGAGTTTTTATTGGTGAAGTTGCAGTTGTGTTATTTTTCGATATTTGCTGAGAATTAATTTTCAGAGTCAAATAATCTATGTATTAGATAGGAGATTAATAATCAGTAACTGCAATAGAATTTTCACAAAGTCCGTCTATGTTTTACCTTTAGAAGGTTAATCTTTGTGCTTAATTTGTTAGATAATGCTTTGGGCTAGGTAGTGTGCCCCATCTAAGGGTTATAATAGTCGCTACTATTGCACCATGAAGTACCTAATGTATATGTTCCACAATGGATGATTGATGCTTAAGTATCGAGGGAATCCAATTTTATATCTATTGTTAGCCTTGTTACTTCCAGTGTTTCTTTGGGTTGTGCATAAGAAAATTTCATTATGTCGAGTCTTTGGGTGAATTTATTATCTACATCATACCTATATTAGTCTGGTCTTTTAATCAATCTTGGTTGTTGTTTAGAGCATGAGGAATTATATTACATGCTTGGCAATCTCTGCTTTCATTGCGTCTAGTTTTTGTGTATTAGACTTAGCATTGAATATATCAAATTTTGTCTCCTATAACCTTAACATCACAACAAATGATAATATTTTGGAAATCTCTATCGAATCCTTGAGTATTATGTAAATCCCCTTCTTTAGTAGTTTCTTTAAGGACCGATTTTTGAATCATGCAGCTAATAATATTATTGTTGCCTCTGTAGTTATATTCTAGAATAGTGGTCTTGTGTTCAAATCATTCTAAATCATAGGCAGGTTGTTATCGATATATGCATGAAGCTAATACTTTTGTGATACATCAACTCATCTTCGTTGAGCTGTTTCGGTGAAATTCCTATTTTGGGTTAGTCAAGTCTTATTGCCTCCATATAGTGGTGTTTGTTGTGATATTTCTTCTCACCTCATGTAATCTAGTTTCCATCAACGAAAAAGAATGCTCATTAAACATTCAATTTGGGATAAGCATTTAAATTGCAAACTATGGGCTTCTATTTCCTAGCTGTAATTTATTGAGTGGATTTACGGTCGTGTCTTTGCCCTTACTTCAATTAGTATCTATGAGATTTAGCATTGAATTGAGGTTTGATCTTGGGGTTTCAATTTATTGTTCACTATTTTCATTGGTTGTAATAGAAGTAACCAAGCACTAGAATGGTTCTTGTATTATTCCTAAGACTTATAACATATTTATGTTTTAGTGAAACTTTAAGATGATTTGTTTCATAAAGGAAGTAAGTAGTATAGATAGAGTTTGTAGTGGAAGTAAGTAGTATAGATAGAGTTTGTAGTGGCATTAATATGTATGTATGTATGTATGTATGTATGTATGTATGTATAAACATATGTATGTATGTATGTATGTATATATAAACATATATAATGATGTGTGCACATAAGTAGGAATGTATAAATAGCTATGGGTTTAGACGTATCCATGTTATGGGAGTATAATTAAGAGTAAGTTCGGTGAGAGAAATACAAAGTGTAATACTAATATATGTATTCCTCTCAACTCATTAATTATTAAAAGGGAATCTATGACAAAATGTTAGTTTATTGCTTAGAATTCCCTTTGATATAGTTGCCTTGTTTACATAATGAAAAAAAAGAAAATAATAATAAATCAGCCATATGAATTTTTAAGAGGAAACATATATAAAAATTATATATATGGATACACATGTGTATGTGAAAGTGAGGATATATATATGTGTTTATTCATATATTAATTTGCAAATATTTAATGGATTAATCTATGGGAGAAAGATATTTAAAGTGAAAGAAGGATGATTGTTGTAGTTAGATAATAGAATGAATCGAAGGGGAGTATATCATTGGCTAATTTATTGTATTATTAGAGCCTAATTAATTGAATCATCTAGTGATAATTCTTTAGAAGAAGTTATTAGCGTTGAGTAGATGGAGTGATGAAATAGTATTTAATTATGATTTGTACAATGCAAATAGAGCATAGTTACTTAAGTGGTGTTATGTTGTGACTTTACATGCTTCCTTTTAAGGGTATTGTTGTCAAAAGGAAATGGATTATTGGAAAAACATCTTGCTTGTTGGCACTTCTTCTTGTCCTCATAGTGAAGGGTCTTTCCCATTAAAATTAATTTCTAAAGCATGTTGGAAATTTAAGTTTAATTGCTACATTCCTATGTTTGATTTCGCTTTTCCTTGCATTATTGTCATTTGGAAGAGATATTGGGTTGGTTTTATAGTTTTTCTAACTCATGTTGTAGTAAAGATATTGCATTGAATGAAATATTTGATTATTCATTTGGAAGAAATATGTAGAATTATTTGGTATACTTCTATTCATTCAAGGAATGGATAAAATGTGTTCATATGTTTATTATTCTTTAAGGTTTATGTATTGAGGGAATTTGTGTGTTTAAAATTTGATTTGATGTTTCATTTCATAGTGTCTATCTTTTTGGGTTGATTTTGATTCGAGGTGTCCTTATTCATTTAATTGGTGTTGTAATTTAATTGGCAACCCGTATTGTTGTTATGAGGTTTTTGAGTAGTCATTGTTATTGGGATTCTAGAGGCAAGGATAATCTTGTTTCACTTTGATTCTTCATTGATTTGATCCTTGTCAAGATTTAGATTGTAAATTTGATTTTGAATTATGAGTGGGTTGTACCTAATTTCATGAGCAACCTTTTTTGTGGCTATTGGCGAGATGGTATATTCCTTGCGTCTGTTTCAATTTTGAGATTTAGTGCTTTTACAGTATTGGTACAACCCCTTGATGATTTGGTTTTGTGATTTGGGTGTCTAGGGAGAGTGGATCTTCATGGGGGTCGCACCTTAGGTAGAAGGAAGAGCTAGGATAACCCATGCAAGAGTTAGAGTAAAATGTGAAAACTTGATTAAAGAATTTAGGGGGTTGGGTAGTAACAACATTAATAAGATAAGTATGGATGCCTTGTCCACCCATTAGGGCTTTCGTAGACTAAGGGTGGGTTGAGAAGGTCATGGTTGGAAAGGTCATTACCTCATCCTCATGAGAGTTTAACGGCTCCACATGAGTCACCCTATGGAGCTGGCACCTCAGGTAGGAGGAAGAGCTTGGATAACCATAGATGGGGGTCGGTGCCTTAGGCAGTTAGGAGAAGCTAACGCCTATAGAAAGGGCTAGGATAACCCATGTAGGACTATGTGATGACACTCTCCCCTAGTACCCCTTATGATTTGTTATCTTTGCAAGCCTCTAGAGGTGGTCTATTGATATTATGACTTGATATTTATTGATGATATGTTTTGTGACTTATTGTTGTAATATTTCGAAAGTGATTTATTGTTGCTATGTTTTTGGAAGTGGTTTATCGCTGTTATGAAGTGATTTATTGATGTCATATTTGGATGTCATATTTTTTATCATGGTTTATTGTTGTTATAATTATCCTTGTGTTTTTCATCACTCTTGTATGATGTTGAGTCTTGTTGATCTCTTTTTGGATGATATTGGTCAAGGATTCTTTCTTATCAGCTCTTTAGCATGGGGGTGGGTCTTTAGATCCATGTGGTTGAGTGGAATGTGCTAAGCACCCCACTGGGTCCCCAGTCAATGATCAAGAGACCTGTGGATTGGTGTTAGTTGCGGCAACTCCAGAGTTGTATCTGACTTGGAGCTAGTTATGATACTTGTATTCATCTACTCAGTTGTAACATTTTATCTTGTTATATGGTTCCCATTAATGTTGGGGGACACTTTTGTATCATTATTTAATACTTGAACATTGTAGTTTAATAAAATGGATGTGATGTATTATTTTACCTATGGTAAACTTTGTGTGAATATTGACCCTTAGCAACTATATATTAAGGTGTTGTATATGTGGAAATATGCTCAATTAAGTTCATGTGATGATATTTTGTTTATCATTATTCAGATTAAGTTAATCTCTTATATGTTGTGTTTCTGTATGAGGATGGTTTCTTATTGATGAATTTCACCTTCCCCCATGTCTTTTATCAAAATGTCTGCTAGGTCTACTAATTTGTAGGTATATATTGTAGTTGAACAATCCACCGATGTACACAATCCCTAATGAAGTGATACCTGATGTCTATATGATTAGACCTATCATGAATCATCAGCTTCTCAAACAATTTGATGCAACTCCGATTATCGCAGTGTATCACCATAGTCTCAACCCTCTAACCAAACAAGGCTAGCAACAATTTTTGAAGCCATATTGCATCACACATCACCATGCTAACTGCTATGTATGCTACCTCTGCAGAACTCAAAGCCATAGAATTTTGCTTCTTGTTGTACCAAGAGACAACTCATGATCCCAAGCTAAAGCAACACATTGAATTGCTTTTCCTATCCACTATACTACCTGCCCAATCTATGTTAGTGTAGCCTATCAACCTGATCCCATACTCAATTGTACCATACAAATACCACAAGACATGCTTTCCCACTCTCCAATGCACTCTCTTCGGCCCAACCATGAAATAACTAAGAGAGTTTACTAGAAAGGATATATCTGGCTTGGTGTTGGCCAATTACATGAGACACTCAATCAACTATCTGTATAAGGTGGGGTCTACATCCTTCTCCTTGGATGAGTCTACCTTCTTCTAGTTCATGATCATAAGAGTAGACATGCCTTTGTAATCTTCCATATTGAACCTGCTCAAAATTTCAATGCAATATTTCCCTTGTCCAAGGAAAATCTCTCCATTCATCTGCCATACCACCATGCCTAGAAAGTAGAGCATAAACCCCAAACTCTTCATCTCAAAATCTACTAGAAGGTCCCACTTGCACTCCTCTGTGAGCCCTAGTGAACCTATTAAAAACAAGTCATCCACATATAGAACAAGAATGATAACCTCACCCCCAACCACTAAGTATTAGGTATTAGCATCTACTTCACTCTTCACAAGCCTATCCCCTAAAAGTATATTTCAATGCACTCATACCATGCCCTTGGATTCTACTTAAGTCCATACAAATACCTCTTCAATCTGCACACATGGGTTTCACTGATGTGTGCTACAAAGCCCTCTAGTTGCTCTATATATACATCCTATACCAATTCACCATTAAGAAACACCATCTTGACATCCATTTGATGGATTTTCCATCCCATTTTTGTTGCAAGTGAGAGCATGGATCGTATAGAAGTATACCTGGCCACTAGACCAAATGTCTCATCATTTTGTATTCCCTCCTTTTGAGAAAACCCCTTGGCCATGAACCTTTCCTTGTATTTCTCTATGCTAACATTTGCACCGTGCTTGATCTTATAGATCCAGTGTGATCCAACCACTACCCTATCTATTAGTCTAGACACAACCTCCCACACATCATTCTACACTATTGAGGTATATTCATCAACCCTTGTATCTTTCCATACCTATTATTATATGACCTCTTGATAGCTAGAAGACTCACTATCCACAACATACCTAGCTAGTTGTCTCTACTATCTACTACTCATCCTAGGAGCTCCCACAAACTACCGAGTATCCCTATCTTTTTGTTGGTTTCTGCTACCAACTATAGAGGATGAAGTATCAACCTTCATGTCTCTGAAATGCATCTCTTGTATTTTTTGCATATGTTGCTGCATACTCTACAAACTCTTAAAGCACTTGAGCCTATGCTTGTACTAGTAACTATACTCGAGCTTCACTTCCCCTAATATGATTGAATGAACCTTGGAGCTTTTAATGGCTGCTTACTCTAATCATCTGCTAGTAAATCTCTGGACCTCATAAATGCCTTGTCCTCTATTAACTTGACATCACACCTAACTAGAATCTTCTTGGCCCTTGGAATAAATATATGATTTTCCTTTGATGTTTCACTATACCCCACAAAGTACCCTCTCTCTATGATATAATCTAACTTGGAACATGTCGACCCTGGAATGTGATAATACACCAAACTCCCAAATATCTTGAAGTGGCTGACATCTGGCTTCTTCCCTGAGAATTCCTTCTATGGTGTCATCTTTCCAAATACCTTATGTGGAACCTTGTTCTATACGTAAACTATTGTACTGCATGCATCTACCCATAAGTAATGTGGCATATCCTTGTCATACAACATAGCCCTTGTTGCCTCCGATATAGACTGATTCTTCCTCTCAACAACCCAATTTTGTTGTGGGTTGTAACAAATAGTCCACTCTCTCTTTATTCCTTCCTTGTTATAGAACTCCTAGAACTCTTTCCCTTTGTACTTTCCTCCATTATTTGACTAAAGAACCTTTATCTTCCTACTTTTTGAATTCTCCACAAGACCTTTGAACTCTTGGAAGCAACTAAAGACCTCATCTTTGGTCTTCAAGAAGTATATCTAGGTCTTCCTAGAGAAATCATCAATAAAAGTAGAAAAGTACTTGTATCCTCTGAGAGAATTAATTGAAATTGGTCCACATATGTGTGAATATACTAGATCAAGAACACCATTAAATCTGGTGTCACTCCTTGGAAAAGTTTCTTTCACAAATTCCCTAATATACATCTATTGCATACATCATCATTCTCTATGCTCACCTCTAGAACATCTGTCACTATCTCACAAAGCAGTTTAAGTTCTCCATGATTTATATGGCCCATCCTCCTATTCCTTAGCTCTCCTTAATCTCTATAATTATTGTTTCTCATGAGTGCCTTATGAGTATCAAACTACAACTTATAAATTTGGTCACTGATAACTCCAATAGCTATGGGTGAATTCCAATCCTTATGCTTGATTAACACATGTACCCCTCTAAAGAGTACATTGTATCCTTTATCTTGAAGGAAATATACAAAAACTAGATTCATACCCAAGCTTGGCATATGCAACACATCATGAATGGGAATTAGCTTGCCATTCTCCCTCTAAAATAGAATAGTTTATATCCCAACTAGGTTGAGTCTGGACAAGTTCCCCATAGAAATTTGTATATTGATGTCCTCCTCCTTATAACTAGAATAGTACGCTCTAACTCCTATCATATGAAATGACACCCCACTATCTATATACCAAACATCCTGTGAGGTTTAGCTAACCATACAAGCTATGAGTGGAAACTCATCCTCCATTCTACTAGAGAGCTCATCTACACTTGTTGGAGCTATTGTGTACTTCTTTCCTTTCTTTTCATTCTTCTTTGTGGTAAATCACTGACATAGTGGCCAAACTCATGATAGCCATAGAATTTGATATTAGACAAGTCCTTCTACTTCTCACTTTGTGGATTTGATCCTTTGCTAGGTCCCTTCTTCACTTTCCCTTTTCTTGCTAGGGAAATGTTTTCCTATTCTACGTCACTTTTTGACTCTTACTGCAAGTCCCACTAACAGGACTTAGTCTAAGCTCCTCCTTAGTGAATTCACTCCATAGTCAATCCTAACTGGCAAAGGTGTCTCGTCCATTGAAAACTTGAATAAAGACATCCCACTGCTTCGTAATCCTATTTAGGGTTATTCATACTAGCTCATCATCATATGGTTTAGCTCTAATAGTCATCAACTCATCCTTGACTAGCTTGAGTCTAGTGAGGTAACTTGTAATGTCTTCTCTCTTGTTCGTCTAGGTATTCCTCGACTTTTCTCTGAGAATCAGCTTCTAGTTAGTGGTATCACTCTAGTATAGATTCAAAAAAATGTCCCACATCTTCTTCATTGTATCTAACTCTACAATATGCAACACAATATGGTTCATGACACCATCTAGAATCAACCTCCTCACCTTGGCATCTTCCTTCTTATGGTAAGAGTTGTGTTGGATCTATAGGTACAACTACAACACTAGTCACATTTTGTTTGATATCATTCTCTTCCAGTAATAAAGAAATTCTAGCTTTCCAGAAACAAAAATTTGAGGCTCCATCCAATCTATCTTGATCTCTTAAACCTGTTAAGGCCATCTGAAAAGATAAAAGAAGTAATAATAATAAATCGAAAGAGGTAGAATTGGGTTTTATAAACCATCGATTGTTCCTTCTTGTGCATGCACTGAGCCTTTTCTTTCCTTAGATCAATTTTGATATCATGTAAAAATTCTATTGCAATTACTAATTATTAATCTTCTATCTATATAGATTATTTGACTTCAAAAATTAATTCACAACAAATATTGAAAAATAACACAACTACAACTTCACAAATAAATCACAAGAATAGAGAAGAAAACATGCAAAATAATAAACATAATTTTTTGGACAAATTGTCCCTTGAAAAACCCTGAAGAGAAAACTAATACCGCAGATGAGCAATTCTGTTAAACTTCAAAAAATCAAGAGATACATAAACTACATGCCTCTTACTAGCAAAGCTCTGACACTATTATTCTCCAAAACTTATTACCTCAATTTCTCCTGCCAAAATTCCACTGTTGTAGTCTCCAACGCTATCACTACACCCTTGCTATCACTGTGAAACTATTTGCTATCACTGCAAATTTATTTCCTATCATGACAAATCTTTTTCAAGTGCGTGTTCTCCAAATGCACATTGATCCCCTTTTAAACTCTCCTCATTGAAAAACCAATGGTCATGATTTAATCTCAATTAATGGATGAGATTAATTAGACTCTAACAAACCCTAACTAACTAGTTTCTAGAAGTCTCTAAAGGAATCAATTAATTAATTAATTATTTTGACTCTAACTAACCTCTTTCTAGAAGTCTCTAGAATATTCAATTAATTAATTAAATATTCTTAGGTTTGGAGAGACCTATCCAAACTGCAAAAATTAATAGTATGTGCATCATAAGAAGGAAGAAAATAATATGTATCTTTATCTAAGAAGAAATAAATTTAAATCCAAATAAATAGAGAATATCATAAGAGTAAGCTAATGTATGGTGAAAAAGAAAGTGATCCTTACATCTTATTTAATAGTTCGTTTTAATTGAGAGGAAATATAGAGAGTAGATAATAAGTAAAATGTAAACTAAAATATGACCAAAAAAATATTTCTTCTATCTTAATTAATGATTGAATTTATATGGGAGAACACAATTTTAAATTCAATATAAATTTAGTTATTTCAGCTTCCATTGTAATTTATTATTGGATTCATATCCTGGATAAAACTTTAATTATAAATAAAAGAAATGGGAATATATAATAACAAATTAATGTATGATGAAAAAATGCCACTTTTATTTTAAATAATACTTTGCTTCATACTAAAGAATATAATGTTAATTTCAAGTAAGTGGTGAAAAATATAATAATCATAAACTATAATATAACGAAAAATATGTTAATCAAATCTTAATTAATGACTAACATTAATAGAAGATATTATTTTGAAATCAATGGGAGTGTCTAATTATACTTTATTTAAATTCTTAAATTTTAATTAATTTTGTATAATTCAAAATTGCATATCCATGATAATTATCATTTGGATGTATGTATATTTGTATAAACATGCATATTTATGAATAATTTGAAAAATTAAATACTAAATAAGTCATTGGCATATTCATGTAACTTAATCTTTTATAGATAATAAATATATTATATGTTATGGTTGTTTAAAGTTGTGTAAGTTTCCTTTTAAGGATGTAATATGGAGAAATGGTGGAAAATATTGAAGGGATGAAAAATCAGCAATGCCAGTAAATGCACCGAGATGTCGTATACCATAACTCATTAAAACAGAAAAACAAGAGAATTGCACAAGTATTGCATGTCAGTACTATATAAAGGACAACATATATTTTAATCAACATTATTTAAAAGTGTTATTAATTATAATCAAAATTTAAATATACATTATAAAAGGTTTGATAAGTAAATTAAATAGTTGCTACGAAGTAAATTTATTTTAATAAATTGTAAATAGTTTCACTTTATTTGTAGTTATCTAATTCTTTGATAATAATTATATATTTTTTATATATATTTAAATAGTTGATTATTGAAAAGGTAATGTAGGAAAAAAAAGTTGTAGTTATCTAATTATTTGATAATAATTATATATTTTTTTTATATATTTAAATAGTTGAGTATTTAAAAGGTAATGTAGGAAAAAAAATTAAGATTGTTTATTTGTTATTTAATTTAGTTATCATTTCGTAATTTAGATGATTAGTAAACATTTTTAAATTATTTAATTTAAAATCAATATACTAATTAATTGTGACATACATTAATGTACTATAGGTTATTAATAACTATTTCAATATATTTTTAATTATATTTTAAAATATAACAAGTAAATAAATCTCTTCAAAAAGTGTGTAGATTAACCTATAAAATAATATTTTCTTTCCTTTTCTAAGCCTATTATTACAATGTCAAATTGACCAAGAAAATTAATGATTAAATGTATTGTCAATTAAATTAGTTTTATTAAAATAGCTTAAAATAGAATGTATTTTTCATTTTATTTTTTTTCTTTGTACTTGTTATTTTTAGATTATTGTTTTATTATATTATATTAATATAATATAAAAATGAGAACAATATTTAGAAAATTATATTAATATAATTATGTTTATATGGTATTACTAATGTGTAAAATTATTGTATAATTATATATTTAAAAATAATGTTTAGTAAAATGTCGATAAGGGTGTGGTTCGGTGGTCAAGTCGCTTGGTTGTGGTGATGGCCACTAGGGTTCAAACCCTCACTGGGCCAAAGTTCTCCGATCAAAAGCATTTACCCCTAATAATATAGGTACATTGCACCTTTTCATTAAAAAAAAAATGTTTAATAAATATTATTAAATATTATTATTATAGTATTATGTTTAATTATTATTCCATTCACAAAAATAAATAATTCACTTAACACTTCACACCATAATAGAAACAACCTAAAAGCAATAAAATATAATATCGACCATATCATTAAGCATACTTATGTAACTAGTGTAGAATTTTTTAGATTAATTGCAAGTTGCATAACAGATTAAACCCAATCAACAATAGAGCACAAAGGAAACCAGAACCATAAAAATATGAAACAAAGTCACCTAGTCTTCAAGCCTCCATTGATTGACCTCTACTGGCCTTCTCCATCTTGCTGCAAATTGTATAATTTCCCTCAGATTTGAAGTGCAACTATAGCCTATGACCAAAACAAGCAAAATATTGAAGAATTGTATGCTCAAGTACTCAATGTTCTCAAGCATTATGTGTATGTATCAAATTGACTAGAGAGGGACCCTTTCTAACGAATGCCAAATTGAAAATGGATGGTCAAGATTAGAAGTTGGTAAAGCCTTACGATCAAAGGATAGAATTCAATGTGATGAGGAGCAAGGTGAGCAAAGTACTTCATAGCTTCTCAAAAATATGAAGCTAAAGAATGAAAGCATCTTACAGGCCCGCAAACTTGCAATGAGGTAACCCTCAAGATCTTTCACATGGAAGAAGCCTCGATAAGCAAGTGCATTACAACTTCTTAGGCCTACAAGGAAGGTATCGTCCAAGATCTCTTGCATGAAGGAAACCAAGAAAAAGTGCCTTACAGACTTGCAGATCTGCAAGGAGGTGTCCCCCAAGATCTCTCACATGAAGGAAGCCAAGGAAGCACCTTACAGACCCACAAATTCTCAAGGAGGATATCTTTCAAGATCTCTCACATGAAGAATACCCAAGGAAAGCACCCTAAAGACCCACATACCTATAGGGGAGCGACCCACAAGATCTCTCACATGGAGGAGGATCAAAGGAAGTTCCCTACAAGTTCTCAGACCTACAGGGAGGTATCCCTCAAGATCTCTCACATGAAGGAAACCCAGGAAAGAAGAATCTATAGAGTTAGAGGCAACACCATGTTTATCCTCAGATAAAACATGTTAGAAATTGGCCATGCAGGCAAGTAAGTGGACAATCACGCGGACCGTCAAGTTGGAAAAATTTTAAAGGGTTCCCTAGGGAACCTAGCATATAGAAGGGGTCCACTTGAGGGATGCACTATTTGAAAGATATGTTTTCATTCTCAAATTGATTCGTCATCAAGGAATCACCTTATCAAGGAATTCAAAAGGAAGAATATGCACCCACGCAAGGGGAAGATTAGAGCAATTTCCACTTTGGAGGAGGGTTTTCAAATTCTTTCAAAAGGATCCCTTGTTCCAAATATTGTCTTCAAAAAATGAATTTTTGTAAGGGTCTTCGAGAAAAGATCCATTGTCAAGGAATACATTTTCTCAAAATCAAAGTGTTAAACAAGTGGTCTTGTCACACATGAAAGGGACAACTCAAGCAAAGAAGAGAGAAAGATAAAGAGAAAGCAAAAGAGAAAAAAAACAAACACATGGCACAAGGGTAGCCTAATATTTTGGGATCAGAACTAATCATAAATATATATATAGTATAATAATAGTATATAAATGAACTATCATCAACCCACTACTATATCAGACCATGTGAAGAATGCATGAGAAGAGAAAGTAAAAATAAAAAAATTGGGTCAACATGGAATGGAAGCCTAATGCCCCCAACACTTTGCATCATCCCCAATTTATCAAAAACCAAGGACAAACATGGAAGAATGATGATACAAATAAAGGAATGTTTACAACACAAAAACCATGCCTATATCCAAGCACCAATAGGGGTGACAAGGGTCATCGAGGAACACATAGCACGATCACGAGGGAAACACATCACTATTGGATGTTGTGGTTGTGTTGTTGATATGTGGTTGTCATTGATGTCAACACTATTAGCATTGATTGTATTGAAGGTCGTATTTGTTGAGGATATTGAGAAAATTATAAAAGAAAGTGTTCCAGGTTCCAAGTGGAATTGTGTAGGTCATGAAGGCATCTTGTTTTGTACGTTGAAAATTAGTTGTTGTGGAAGGGTTTATTTTTTAGAGTAGCTAGATCATCTATCAGAAGTTTCAGAGGTCCGCATGTAGATTTCATTGTGTTTTGGTCTGATAGTATTTTTGTGGTATCTTTCAACATTCCTAAGTGAAGATTATGTGATTATGATAATTTTAGTTGTTGCAAATGTTTCTCTATTGTTTCCTAGTGTTCTTGGATGTCTCTAGATTATGCTCTATCTTTGTGGTATGTCCATATTGATCCATGTGCTTGTGGTCGAAGACTTTCTTGTGTACATTCGAGTTTTCATGTTCTTGGCCGACATGATGGTGGCAACATTTTGTGGATCCTTCAAAAGTAAAATTTGAATATTTGGCATGCTCGTGAATATTTTTTTGGGTTGCATCATTGTTTTGGCCGACAGTGTTTAGATCCACATTGAAAATTTAATTGTAAATTTGGGCCGACATTGCAAATATGTTTTATTTTTCTGGCCGACTAATTTGTTGATGTAATCCATGATGCGAATATATAAGAACAATTTTTTCATCAGTTTAAAGTGTGTTGGGTGTGCTCCTATGTGTGTATGTGTGAATATCATTCGATTAAAAAGTAGAGTGTGAAGAAGATTGAGCAATGTGTGAAGTAGTTTGAGTGAAAAGTAAAGGATTTTTCTATGCTTAATTGGAACTGTAATGAGGCTTGTGTAGAAGCTATTTTGTTTGTTCGTACCCTCTAGATTTAATCCTAATATGTATTTTTTGGTAGTGAGTCCCTTTTTTAACTGAGTAGTGAGCTCTAGGCAATGTGCCTGAATGCATGTGCATTCCCTTTATTATTTTCATTATACTTTTAATAGGGTATAATACTGTGGAATAACATCCACTGTGGTTTTTCCCCTAACAAGGTTTCCACAAAAAAAAAATCTTGGTGTTCTTTGTTTCTTTGATGCGTTAATTGTTTGTGGTTAATTTCTTATTCATCAAATATGAGATTAAGTTGAGTAAAGTTTGAAAAGTTTGTTATTTTGTGACAACTAATTAACCCCCCATCTTAGTTGTTTGTCCTTGTTTTCCCAAAAATTGGTATCAGATCAGGTTCCTCTGAAGAGGTCTAAAAGCTTGAGGTGATCCAAGATGGCGTCATACAAGAAGGACAGTCCTAGATTTGATGGAGCTAACTACTCACTGTGGAAAGTCAGGATGGAATGTCACCTAAGGTTTATTGTTGAAGATTTATGGAAGATTACAAAAGATCCATATGTTATTCCTCAGAATGGTCCATCCACTATTGATGAGATCAAAGAAGTTGAAAATAATATCAGGGCTATTTAAGCTTTGGTGAGTGCTTTGATAGATCCAGAGATGGAAAATGTGATAGGTCTGAAGATAGCTCATGAGATTTGGACGAAGCTAGAAAATTTGATTGAAGGAGATGCACAAGTGAAGATGGCTAAGCTACATAGTCTAAAATGAAAGTATGAGAATTTGAAGATGGGTGAAGATGAAAATATCACTTCTTTTATGCAAAGAGTAAATGAAATAGTGTTGGGTATTATATGTGTCGATGTTTCCCTAGAAGAGGATGAAATTGTGGCTAGAAGATACTCAGATCCTTGCCTCCCTCCTACAAAGTGAAGGCTCATGCTATTGAAGAGCTCAAATTAGTAACTAAGATGTCTAGAGACACGTTAGTTGGTAAGCTTGTTGCCTTTGAATTAATTGAATTTGGTGAATTTGTAATGAAGACTGAATCTGTATTCAAGGCTACTATATCCATAAGTAACAGGAAAAGATATGGTTTGGGAGAGTGTTCTAGAAAGATATGCAAGTATGATGAAGAACTGAAACAACTTGAAGATAAAGAAAGAGAGGTAGAAGAATTGGAAGCACTGATTGCAAAGAAAGAAGGCAGAGGAAAAGGTAAGTATGAAGATGTATTTCCTATTAAATGTTTTTTCTATAGTAAAATATGTCATTTTGCATCACGATGTCTTGAAAGAGTTCCAAGATCTAATCCTAGAATAAGTCTAGATTCCAAAAGAGATGTTACTTTGCTAAAAAAGCAGTGACTAATGATGAGTCTGATAAAGATAATGGAAATGAAGATGAATGGGTTTTCATTGCTACCATTGAAAATATTCTTGTGGCTATTGAATCTACTAAAGATGAGAAAGCTCTTGCAGCCCGAATTGAAGATAAGGATGAGTGGGTCATTGATAGTGAATCCTCTCATCATATGACTGGTGATAAAATAAAATTTGTAAGTCTAGAAAAGTATGATGGTGGGGTTGTAAGATTTGGAGATAACAATTTGCCGGTGTGATTCGTGGTAGAGGTTCTATTTTTCTTAGTGGTAAGCATAACACTAATGATGTTCTTTATGTTGAAGGCTTGAAGCACAATCTTTTGAGTGCTGGATAGATGGTGGACAAAGGCTATGATCTTTAGTTCAAAAATGGAAGATGCAAGATATGTGGAAGTTATGGGAATATGATTGCTTCAAGTAAATAGACAAAAGGTAATATTTTTTACCTAAACACTGCTAGTGAAAGTTGTTTAATTTCTCAAGTAGATGAAAGTTGGTTATGGCATAGGAGGTTGTGTCATGTGAATTTTGATAACATTGTCAAGGTAAGTTCCACTCAAGCAGTAAGAGTTTACCTAAGTTAGTGAAGGCCGCTAACACAATTTGCAAGGAATGCTAGATGGGTAAACAAACTAGAGTCTCCTTCTGGAGTAAACAATTTCATTCAAATGATTTTTTGGAGCTGTTACATACTAATCTTTGTGGTCCCTCTAGAGTCAGAAGTATTCATGGAGAAAGGTACTTTATGTTGATTATTAATGACTATTATAGAATGATATGGGTTTCTTCCTTAAGAGAAAAATGTGAAGTACTAGAAAAGTTCAAAAGTTTCAAGGCTATGGCAGAGAATGAGAAAGGTCTAAAAATAAAGTGTCTGAGATCTGATAGAGGTGGTGAGTTCACCTCTAGGGAGTTCAACTCTTTTTGTGAAGAACATGGAATCATAAGACAGTTATCTGTTCCCCAAACCCCTCAACAAAATGGAGTTGCAGAGAGAAAGAATAGAGAAATTTTGGATGCTGCTAGAAAAATGATGATAGAAGGAACTGTTCCCTAGATCTATTGGAGTGAATTTGTAAGCACTGCTATGTATACTTTAAACTAGGTAAATGTTAAAGGTAATTCGGGTAAGACCCCTTTTGAGCTATGGTTTGGTTATAAGCCTACTATTAAATATTTCAAAATCTTTGGAAGAAAGTGTTATATCAAGAGATGATGATATGGGAAAGTTTGATGCAAGAAGCAATGAAGGAATTTTCCTAGGTTACTCTACTAAAAGCAAGGATTACCGATGCTATAACAAAAGACTAAGAAAGATGGTTGAGAGTGCAAATGTCAAAGTTGATGAGGAATCTGCCAAATCATCCAGATATTGTGGTTATGATTTAGATGAAGAGAATACAATCCAAGGGAAGAATTCTCATAAACAAATCCAACTTCAGATTATTCCATATGTTTTAGTAAAGCAACCTTAATTCATTCTGGTAAATCAAGTAAGTCAGGAAGCACAAAAAAGTGCAAGTGTAGAAGAAATATCTGAAGAACTAGAAGCTCATGAAAGTCCCAAAACTCCAAGGAATGTAATGCTAAATCATTCTGAAAGTAAAATTATAGGAGATAAGAATAAAGGTGTGCAAACTAGAAGAAAGATTGCAGAAGAGTATTGTCCGATTTCCAATATTGAACCTAAAAATGTCACTAAATCCTACCAAGATGAACACTAGATGGAAGCTATGAAGGAAGAGCTGACATATATCGAAAAGAATGACACATGAACATTGGTTCCCAAGCCTAAAGACAAAATGTGATTGGTACTAAATGGGTGTTTAGGAACAAGCTGAATGAACAAGGTGAAATGGTCTGAAATAAAGCAAGACTGGTATGTAAAGGGTATTCTCAAATGGAAGGTGTTGATTTTGAAGAGACTTTTTCCCATGTTACCAAAATTGAAGCTGTTAGATTATATCTTGCTTATGTTGCATATAAAGACAATAAAGTCTATCAAATGGATGTCAAGTTTGCATTTCTGAATGGAGAATTGGAAGAAGTATACAATGAATAGCCAAATGAATTTTAGTTGATTGATAAGGAAGATATGATCTATAGATTGAAGAAAGTTTTGTATGGACTCAAGCAAGCCCCTAGAGCCTAGTATGCTAGACTAGACAAATACTTACTGAGGCTTGGATTCACTAAAGGTACTGATAATAGCAACTTATATTTCAAATTGGATCATGATAAAGAGTTAATTATAGAACTTTTTGTTGATGACATTATTTTTGGAGGAGATGACAATCTATGTATGAATTTTGTTGATGAGATGAAGGGTGAATTTGAGATGAGTATGATTGGAGAGATGAAGTTCTTTATGGGATTGCAAGTTACCTAGTTAGGCAATGGAATTTTCATATCTCAATCCAAATATTTGAGAGAGCTACTAAAAAAATTTGGGATGGAAGAATCAAAGTTTGTTGGTACTCCTGTGGTGACTGGATGCAAGTTAACACAAAATGGTGATTCTCCTAAGGCAAACCAAACTAGATATAGGTCAATGATTGGTGGATTGCGCTATTTCACCTAGACTAGACTAGATATTATGAGTGTTGTATGTATGGTTGCTATATTTCAAGCTAATCCAAAAGAATCACATGTGACTATTGTTAAGAGAATCTTCATACATATGAAAGGAATGATTGACTTTGGACTTTGGTATCCAAAGTATGATGATCTCACTTTGAGTGCATATATTGATGTGAATTGGGTTAGAGATGTAGATGACAGGAAAAGTAGTAGTGGTGGTGCTTTCTTCCTAGGGAAGAAGCTAGTATCTTGGTTGAGTAGAAAGTAGAATTCCATTTCTCTATCTACTATTGAAGTAGAATATATTGTTGTTGCAAATAATTGTACTCAAGTGATATGGATGAAGTGAGTGTTAAAAGATATCAGGGCGGTATAATGAAGAGCCTATTGCCATATATTGTGATAATTCAAGTGCAATAAATATTCAAAAGAATCTTGTGCTACACTCTAAGACTAAACACATATCAATCAAGTTTCACTTCTTGAGGGAGAAAGTGAATGAGAAAGAAGTCAGACTGGAGTATGTTCCTACCAAAGAATAGATTGTAGACATCTTTACTAGGTCGTTGCTAGAGGATACTTTTAAGTATCTCAAAGGAATGCTAGGGGTGATTACCCCTCCTGATAAGAACTAAAAGATGCATTTACTTGCATCAATCCATGAGCTTCATTGCTATATTTTGATCCAGATTGATGTTTTTGTGGCTACTACTCAGGGGGAGTAGTCATATGTGTTTTTATGTGGTTCAAAGCATGTACGTCAAAAGGTAATGGTTACCTTTTCCATTGATGTCAAAGGGGGAGAAAAGTCATGTGAAAAATTGTTGCTTATCTGGGGAGAAGAGTTATGTGGGATAATAGTCATGTGAATGTGTTGAGGAACAATTGAGTCAGAATCTAAGGGGGAGTAAGTGTTGATTATAAGTTGGGTTGATGGTGTTTTTCACATCATGTGTTACCATCAATGCCAAAGGAGGAGATTATTGGATGTTGTGGTTGTCATTGGTGTCAACACTATTAGGATTTATTGTATTGAAGGTTGTATTTGTCGACGATATTGGGAAAATTATAAAAGAAAGTGTCCTAGGTTCTGAGTGGAATTGTGTAGGTCATGAAGGCGTCTTGTTCTGTACATTGAAGATCAGCTACTGTGGACTAAAGGGTTTATTTTTTAGAGTATCTAGATCATCTACTAAAAGTTTCAGAGGTCCACATGTAGATTTGATCGTGTTGTGGTCAGACAGTATTTTTGTGGTCTTTGTTAGCATTCCTGAGTGAATATTGTGTGATTATGATAATCTCAATTGTTACAGATGTTTCTCTATTATTTCTTGATGTTCTTGGATGTCTTTAGATTGTGCTCTATCTTTGTGGTATGTCCACATTGATTAGTGTGCTTGTGGTCGAATATTTTATTGTGCACGTTAGGGTTTTCATGTTCCTGGCCGACATGATGGTGGCAACGTGTTATGGATCCTTGAAGAGTAAAATTTGAATATTTTGCATGCTCATGAATATTGTTTTGGGTCACATCATTGTTTTGGCCAATGATATTTAGATCCACAATGAAAATTTAATTGTAAATTTGGATCGACATTACAAATATGTTTTTTTTTTGGCCGACTAAGTTGTTGATGTAATCCATGATGCAGATATATAAGAGCGATTTTTTCATCAGTGTAAAGTGTGTTGGGTATGATCCTATGAGTGTATGTGTGAATATCATTTGATTGTAGAGTAGAGTGTGAAGAATACCGAGCGAAGTGTGAAGTAGTTTGAGTGAAAAGTAAAGGAGTTTTTTGTGCTTAATTAGAACTGTTATCAAGCTTGTGTAGAAGATATTTTCTTAGTTCATACCCTCTAGATTTAATCCTATTTCGTATTGTTGGGCAGTGAGCCCCTTTTGTACCTGAGTAGTGAGCTCGAGGCAGTGTGCTTGAATGCATGTGCATTCCCTTTATTATTTTTTATTATACTTTTAACAGGGTATAATATTGTGTACTAACATCTGTCATGGTTTTTTCCCTAACAGGGTTTCCGCGTAAAAAAATTCTTGGTGTTCTCTATTTCTATGATGTGTTAATTGTTTGTGGTTAATTGCTTATTCATCAGATTTGAGATTAAGTTGAGTAAAGTTTGAAAAGTTTGTTATTTTGTGACAACTGATTCACCCCCCCTCTCAGTTGTCTATCATTGTTTTGCCAACAATCACAACACACACACATACACATCTAATATGAATATGAAGAAGAGGGCCTCCCCTAAAATTGATCAACCAAGAGGTCGTCCTCTTCCCACTCTAGATCATTATATGGGGAAGGAGGACGATCCTACAATGGTGGGATGTTAAGGGGAGGAGCTTCTAACCCTCCCACAACAAGGGCCAGGGAAGAGGGCACCATAATGTCCTCTTTGATGAGCTCTTGTGGAGCTAAGGTGAATGACTTTACAAAGATTGCTGACAAGGTTGGAACTTCATTCATGGAAGGAGTGATGAACACATGCACTCCCCTGGTGTCAGGCGTATTCGCACTTGTAGCAGAATTCAGAAGCGATGCAGAACAAGATTGAAGAGAAGTAGAGGGAGGGAGAGAAGAGGATGTTGCTAGAAGCCTTCAAGCATGGGTGGTCATCTTTTCTTCCTTCCTCTATGAGGTGGCTTGCTCAACAAGAATAGCCTTTCATCAGCGCTTGCACTTGCGTGCAAAGTGGTTTCTATAGCTCTTTGAAATGGAAGCTAAACACTGCAAAGGAATGGAAGGATCCTGCTCAACCATAGGAACATCCATTACAACCATCTCTAGTAGAGGAAAAAACTCCTGTATGGGAGAAGGTTGAGAAGTAGTAGGAAGATTCGACTCAAGAGCCTTAGTAGTGGGCATCTTATCACTTGCTGCTTTGGAAGCAGGAATGGTAGGAGGCCTCGGATTGAATTCCCTTTAGGAACCTTTTTGTCATATAACTAGTACCACAATCCAAGGTATTCATTAGGGCGATCCGCGATCCTGAGCTTGGGCCTATGCCAAGGAGGAATCATTGAACTTAGTGGATATCTATCGGGCTAACCCATCTAATACTCTTCCTAGGAAAGGGGAGAGGATGAGGTCATCCGGGAAAAGGAAACCTTCTCTTTTTTCTTACGAGAAGGAGAAGGATATAACATGGACTTCTCCTTTCCTCTCTGGGAAGAGGGAGCAATCGATGAAGGCTTCTCCTTCTCCTCTCAAGAAGAGGAGGCAAATAATTGTTGTATCACAGGGAGGGTCAGTTTCGGTTGTCCCTTGCCCCTAGTCTTATACTTTACATAATTCTTGTAAAGTAGGTCTGTTCTTGGAGGAAGCGGACCAACTGGGGCAGGCCAAAAGTAATCTAATGGATATCCACCACAAGACACCAAGGGTTGGTATGCAGTGTCATGCACTACATGCACAACACCTTCATGGAAGAATTTTAAACATTTTTGAATAACAAAGGAAACTCCATTCATCGAAGCTATCCAAAGTATGCCTAGCTTCATCTTGAATAGATCTTCAGAGAACATTGAAAATTGTGTCAATAGCCCTAGGTCCAACTAGGACAATTAGGGTTATCGAGCTATAAGTTTTGAGACACATACCATCATGTGTACGAATGGTAGATTTTTTTTCTTCATACTCTTCCCTCTGTAATAAATTTAATACTAATGTTTCTTCTGTAATAACATTCACACAGTTCATGGGGTCTACCAAGACCCCTGTGATAATGTTACCATTGAGGCAAGTAGGAATGTAGAGGCGAGAAGGCTTGTTGTTTAAGGGCAAGTCTTGCAATGTGAATGTTATGTTTGGAAAACTGGGTGCAGGTAAAATGGTAGAAGTCATCGTGACCATGTTAACATAGGCCTTAAGTTGAGTAACAAAATAAATGAGATCGATAATCATGAACTAGTAGAATGCGATGGAAATGGGTCTATGTATGTCTACAATTCACTATTCCCTTTCATCATTGATTTGTTAGCATTTTTTTTGCTCCCATTAAGATGAATGGTACCATCCTTGATGCAGTCCTGTATCTCATGAAGCTACTGCATACAACATTCAGTATCATTTCCATTAACTGAATGGTACTGACAATAAGTGTTTCCATCATAACAATTACAGTAAGGCTTCTTAAGAGGCTTAGGACTCGGAAAGATTACAATCTTATCCTTCACCAACTTTTGTAGGATAGAAGAATAAGATTCTAATAACTTTGTGAATTTTATATTATGTCTAAGTCCATTGTCATTAGTAGTGGATACTACATTCGTAACATTCTTACCTTTCTCAAATATTGATATGATGGAATTTCCCTCAAAATGGGAGCATGAGGAGGATCCCCTGAACTAAACAACCATCTTTTGTTACTCTCGTAGAGCCGCACACAAATGCGTGAAAGAAGGGTACTTCATAAGGGCGAACTTCTCTTGCCAAGGCCTTTGTAACTTCCCTATGAATGCCTTATGTACGTTAGAATTGGGCAACTGATATGAGATTTTTAAAAGGAGTGCTTGATAGTGGGCTATGAAATTAGTGATATTTTCATTGTCACCTTGTTTACATTAGATGAGATCCAAAAAGGTCATATTCAGCCTGATGTTTGCTTAAAATTGTCTAAGGAATTGATTTACAAGTTGTTCAAATAAGAAAATGGAATTTTCAAGCAAGGAACAATACCACTCTAGTGTTGTGTCCTTGAGGGATCAGGGAAACAATTTAGCCATCAACGCATTGTTATGGAAGAAGTTTGTGCATAAGGTGTTAAAGTCAGACACATGCATTTGTGGATCCCCTTTATTGCCATACTTTTCAAATTTAGGGATCTTCATTCCTTGAGTAAATGGAGTATTTAAGGTTGCAATCGATAACGGGCTATACCAAAACAAGGGATGAAAGATAGGTTGGGTAGATGCTTGGAAAAGACTTTCCAACTGGCTCTCCATCTTACCCATATTCTAAAGAAGAGTGTTCAGAATAGGCTCATTAGAAGATAGAGGGCCAAAGGGACCTCCTCCAGAACCATCACCAAATCAACCTCCAGCACTGTCACCAGAGTGACCCCCGCCAGAACCACCATTGAAGCCACCGCCACCAATAGGGCCTTTGCTAGAGCCACCTCTGCTTTTGAAGCTTCCACCATGACTTCTATCAGAACCACCTTCGCTGGCACCACCTCCTCTGCCAAATCCACCACCACTACCAAAGCCTCCACCACTCATCCTGACAAAACCTCCACCACTAGAGGTGACAAGGGAGTGAAGCTAAAGCCCAAGGGGACCTTGTTTACTTTAATAGTTTCAAGTAGTTCGAAGACATAAGGGATGCTTATATAAGGGACCACATCGACCACATGTAAATAGACATGGGAGGCATTGATACTCCTAATTGTCCTTCATGCTCTTCAAAATTGACTCCTTGTGCAAAGCTAAGATTGTTCGAAGGAGCACATGCTTCAACTAGACTGATGAGGGTAGTTAGCAGTTCTATGCCTATTTGATCTTTACCCATCATATTTTTTAACTCACTAATGACTTTAGCAGCACTGGCCATCTTCAGGTTTCTTTCCAAGTGATTTTCTAAGTCTTCCAATCCCTTAGCAAGGGTGGAGACATATTCTGAAGGAATATAAATGGACTTGTGCTCATCTATCGACAATGGTGTAGGATACACAAGAGGAGTGGGGACGTGATCGATCTCGTCAATGAATCTCATCTCATTCTTTGACAACTGCTCTTGTGTAGCTATACCCATAGCGAAACTAGAGAAAAGTCCTATAGAGAAACCAGTAGAGAACTTTGTTCTTTCCATTGGAAGGTGTCGTATACTTCTATTAACAATATTCCTGGAAGTTGTGGAATAGGTTGTGATGCTCATAAACCTTTACAACACTCACCAATACAATAGTCATGAAGCACATGGAAAAGGCCTCAATACCAATGGATGGACAAATGTCGGTTCACATCAGGTTCACCAAAATGTAAGGTAGGGGGACTGACCATGTGCAAGGCCTCATGTCACGAAAGGCCAAGAGCGGAGGGCTTACCTATCTTACCTCAACTAAATGGGATGTTATGGAATGTGGGACAAGAATACTGAGAACCGTAAGGTCCTTCAAGTATTATATAGACCCGAAACTCAGAAATGGGATAGGTGAGCCATTTTTTGGGTTCAACACTACACCTCAGGAAGCTCTCTGCTCAAGAACAAAAGTGCAGCCCCGGGATGACACCATGCCACGTTGGCATCTCGCAAGTGTGCTAGAATCTATAAGACCAAAGGATTAAAGAGACAAGGTTGAATGCTAGGAAATTGACTAACGACCTAGCTAACTTCCTCCAAAGGACCAAAACAATGTTATAATGTAAACAAAGTATGCTCTAATATGATAAAGTAGAAAAACAAGAGTTAATATGGTAGGACTAATCTCACAAAGAAATTGATTCGTTAACTAGTTCCCAATAGCACGTACACCTACACAAGCAAGAGGGAAATTTGGTTGGGGTTGTTAAGGTGTTTTCCTTAGTCAGACCCCCGGTTTGGTGTTCCCACCTCCATGAACAACCAAGTTTGCGAAAATGGAGAAGTAGTATGATAAAGAAAGGAAATAAAGCAAAGAACACTAAACACTACAAAATAGTAAATAGTGCTACTCAACCAAGTGATAGAGGAGAGGAATGGAAATATTACCACCTCTGCCAAAAGCACTCAAGGATAATGGGGAAGAAAATGAGAGTACTCAAGCCTCTGTTGCAATGGTGTTGTCCCACAGTTGCTCTACCGAAGTGATGGAGTGATCAAGTTGTTGTTATGGATTGTAAAAGTGCTACTAAAGTGCTTGAAGTGGATACAAGAGAGTGAAGAATATTGCTTCAACTTGTGAAGAGCTTGTAGAGGATGAAATGCTTGTTGAAAGAGTGAATTTGAAGGAGAGAGGAAGAAAACAACCATATTCGAGTCGGTCAACCGAAGAGAGAGTTACCAATCAATTGTCAATGAGAAGTGAAATGCCTCTGCAGCTCCAACCGTAGGAATCTTCTAGGGACGTAAGCACACTGCACATATGTTTGCATGTTGCGTGCACATCCCCAACATAAATTCTTCTTCCAATGCTCAAAATAGGTGCCAAGTGGGATGAAAGCAGTGAGCTTATGTGTAATTTAGCCTCCAAGCTTGGTTTTCTAAAGTGGAGAAGGGGAAAAGGGGAATTTTAATATGAGGTGAAAATTTACTCCTATACAAGTATATAGTATATACTCATTGACATCTATCGCATATCCATATTTCGCATCATTTGCATTTGTCTACCAAAATTTATCGCTCTTAGAATTTAATTGTATTTCATTATTAGAGAATTTGGGACCGACCTAGTCTAGATCTCTTAGTGCAAACCTATTCCATATCATGTAGAGCCTAAAGGGACCTCATACAAGCATCTTGGTTTCATTGGGACCTATCCTAGAGATTTGTAAGTTATTTCATTTCGTGAGGAGTTATCTTTTCACATTTTGAGGCCAACATTCATAAGTGATCATTCATTGGGTTATGAACCCTTTTAGCTAATGTAGACCTTTATCGACACTTGAGAAGTATATTTATAATAATTTATATTTACTTAGGATTCATTCAAATCAGTTAGTTTTCTATGAATAGTTAGATATTTAGATTTTACATTAACACTTCAAGGGACTATAATAAGGCCTTTGGCTAGTTGTAATGTTGAATTCACTTCTGGTAGGCCTATGATCCATGTATATTCACCCTTGAGGCATATGTTGCATGTAAAATTGTCAATTCAGTAAAGAAAAATATTTGTAGGTCATTTTCTTGTGTTATTTCTATTGTGTTGACTCCAAGCCACATGGTTTGGACTATTCTTTCTAAACCCTCCATTTGTGACTACACCATTTGGTATTAAAGTGAGTTTGTGATTATTGAAGGAATTCCTTGTGGTAAATAGATCACTAACTTGAGGTATATTGTATGTGTTTTCAACTAATCACCGATTGTGAGGTAGTTGATTGTAGCTAGATCATCAAATTAAGGCAATTGCATTAGATTCAAGGGAAGAGATACCACCAAGGAGAGCACCTATTATGGAAAATTTTGTTGGAAGAATGGATGAGATGTTGGAAATGATGCGTGAGATGCAAGTTCAATTGGATGTAGTAGAAGAAAATAGAAGGTGAGGCCTAAACCCTAGACATGAGGATGAAAGTGATGATGAATCAGATCATATTTCCAACTAGATTACAAAATCCCCAAGGGAAGAAGAAGGAGAATCAGATCAGATGAAAATGGTGAAAGCTATTTCAAGATTCGGAAAGGACCTAGAGTTGAAATTCAAGATTACCTGATAAATTTGAATCCTAAAGAATTGGCTGATTAGATAAATTAAATGGAAAAATACTTTGAATATGAAGAAATTAAAAATCCAAAAAGAATCATATTTGTGAAAAAAAATTGAAAGGTTAGGCTTCTTTATGGTGGAAAGAAGTTCAATTTGATAGGAATAGGAGAGGGAAAGGGAAAATCATCAAATTGGATAGAATGGTGACAAAATTGGAGAATAAATTTTTCATACTAGTAGACTATAAGCTTGAACTATTGTTCAAAGATTGCCGAACCTAAGACAAAAAGAGAGATATGTGAAAGAGTATACTGAAGAATTCTACAAGATGATAGTCAAAACTAGTCATATTCAAGCAAGAAAAGAAAACGTTGCAAGATATATCAATTGACTGAGAACTGAACATTCAAGAAGAATTGAGCTTGGTAAAGATGAAATCAATTGAATAAGCATATCAATTTGCATTTGAGGTAGAAGAGAAGTTGAAAAAGAAATTTGAGCAAAGGAAAAGAAGTGCAAGAGGAAGATTCTAGAGGAATGGACCCCAATTAGGAGAAATAAGAACATGGAGAGAGGAACAAAGAAGTAAATCCCTACTGGAGTGAAGAAAATAATTCCAATTCATACCACAGAGGCAAAGAAGAAAAAAATTCCTACCACAGTGAGAAAGGTCATAATTCTAACTACAATGAACGATATCAGATACATAAAGGGAGATATGAGAGAAGACCATTGAAAGGAACCTATTCAAAGTGAGGTGAAGGACATAGAGCATTTGAGTGTCATCAAGGAAGCATTAGCAAGAAGCCTGAGCATACGAGAAGAACAAAATATGTGGATGAGGAACCTATTGAGTCCCCTAATTCAGTTGGGAATCCTGAGAAAGGAAAATCATTGGTGATGAGATCTTTAATGCTTGAAGAAGTAATTAAAGAACCACCACAAAGAAAGAATTTGTTTAGAACGAGATGTAAGTCCTGAAGAAAGGTATGTAAAGTTATTGTATACACCAAAAATCGGTCAAGACATTTATTTAATTAAATACTAACTTTATTTAATTAATATTTCTTCTACTTAAAAATAAATTCTCAATTTATTTATATAGTTCATATTTCCTAATTCTCTAAATCTAAAATCAAATTTCTCTAATTTAATTAAATAAGCAAATTTCTATAAGTTTGTTTTATTTAATTATTTTTCACTAATCCCAAATTTGGAATTCAAACACATGTTTACAACTTTTCATGCCACCTCACCAAGGTAACATGAAATTAAATATTTTTAATTTTTAATTAGAATTATCTTCAAACACATGGTTTTTTCCTCACACACTTGATACTCCCACCCATTTGGCATTCAAACAAATGGCTTATTCCTCACATACTTGATTCTCCCATTCATTTGGCATGTTTCCCTTGGTCAAGGGGACATTGTCCAAGATTCTTCCATCTTAATTGTCCATCCCTCATGCTTGAATCTGGAACATCGATCGCTGCGACATCACAAGATGTTTGAAAAATCTTATAAATACAACCCTTTGCTATAGTATTTGGCATCACATATTTGAGTAGAGTTATTATGCATGAATAACTTTAGAGCATTGGAGCATTTGGAGTTTGAATATTTAGCATTTAGGAAGTTTACATTGTAGCATCATGTTAACTTAGAATCATGTTTTGCTTTATAGTTGCATTTTAGTTCATCATATCAATGGTTATTTGAGCATATGCATAATCATTTTAGCTTCTTATCACATCATTTTAGCATCATGACATTTATCATATATTTTCATGTAGGAACTTAGATTTCTTGCATTTTTAATAGCATCTCATTTCTCGAGTTGTCATTTTAACAATCATAGTGCACAACTAAAATATGAGAGCCAAATGATTTAATAAATCCTTGAGAATAGAGAATAATGAAACATTTTTAGGAATTTAATCTTGTTTCAATTTGATTCAATTTTATTGATTAAATCTCTAATATAATATGTCTCATTGGTGTTTGTGTTGATTTGCTAACTCTCTCACATTTCACACACCCATAAAATGGCACCCACCATGGGGCCTAAGCCCATATTTTAACAATTTTCTAGAAAATTTCATGTAAAAAGGCTAGACGTGACATTTTAGTGCAGCCGAGAGTTCTTTCAGTGCATCTATCAAATATTTTGGCACATATGATCTATGTTTCAGTGCATCCAACCAATCTCTCAATGCATCTGGGGTCTATTGCAGTGCATACACCATTTCTTACGATGCATACAACCAATCTTTCAGTGCATCCAATTAATGTTTTAATGTGTTCAGGGAGTCTTTCAGTGCATTCATCACTTTTTTTAGCGCATTCCTTACTTCTTATAATGCATTGATCAATTTTTTTAGCAAATACATGAGTTATTTTAGCACATAGAGTATCTATTTTAGCATATATGAATGATCTTTTAGCACATTGAATGACTGTTTTAGCGCATCTGTGTAAATTTGCAAAATTTTAAAAATCTGTGAACTAATTGGTGTTTTCTACTTGCAGGTACTTTCATACACTGGTCAAAGAAAATCATATCAAGCTACTAATGATTTTTGCAATGATTGGAGTTGTTTAATACTTTCTATTAATTAAGATAGGAATCTAGCTTAATTAGAAGGTTAAAGAACACCATGTTTACAGTGCTTGATGAATGGTAGGCATATCCTCTCTCTTTAACTAGGTGACCAAAAAGCTAGACCCATTTATTTTTTATTTTTTTACCCATAGAGGGCCTGCCTTGTGGGAAAAAGTAATCACCCTTGGAACGACCCAACTAGTAACACACTAAAGCCAAGTGACTTCCAACCAAGATATAAATGTGGGTACTTGAGGAAATATTGTTTTGACAAGAAAGGCAGCAATGGTCTCTTGATGTATGGATGATCCCCCATGAATGGAATGCCTATACTAGAACCCTTTGTTATAGCAAGGCCAAAATCCTTAATCTATTTACTAGCACAGGAACGATTGTTTTGAAGTCATCCCACATTTTTGTGGCTTTTAGTAGAGATGAAAAGTATGCCATGGAAGTTTCATGGCTATTTATGCTTGGCTACCACGAGGAGTGAGTGTCATGGAGGGGATCCAGTGGGGTCAAGCATCTAATCACAGGTCTATTAAAATTAGGTGCAAATAGAGTAAAATCCAAGTGGGAATCCAGTGAATATTGTCCTACATAGCCTTAGGATTGTACATGCTTGATGTGTTTTACCAATGTGTTTTCAAACAACTTTCCAAAAAAACATCACACAATGGAAGTGAATACCTTGGTTAAAAAATCATCCATTTGAGTATTCAGTTTTCATCATTCACAAGCTAGGAACCAAACAAAATTCACATGTCAAAATATTACATCCTTGGAAACACTCTGATTCTCAAAATTCAAAGCCAAACAAATAGATAGAGTTGCCAAAAACACCATATTTTTCCAAATTAGCGCATAGACCCTCTGTTATAGCACATTGCTACAATATTTTAGCACATTTGACATCTGTTCCAGCACATCCATACACTATTTTGGCACATCTGCTACTTTTTCCAGCACATCTAAGTCATATTATAGTGCATAGAACCTCTATTATAGTGCATCTTTACAATATTTTAGTGTATCCATCCTCTATTCTAGCACATCCAAGCAATCCTATAGCACATTTTTCAAAACTTTTAGCATGTGAACCCTTTGTTCTAGTGCATCCAGGAAATCTTATAGTGCATTGGTGCAATATTTTAGCGCATTGACCCTCTATTCTAGTGCATCTCTGAAATTTTCCAATGCATTTGTCAAATCTTTTAGCGAATCCATTAAATGCAAAACTCAAGAGTTTATTTTATCCCCTGTTTCACAGTTTGAACCAAAAGTC
Source organism: Sequoia sempervirens (assembly GCA_007258455.2). Taxonomy (NCBI): domain Eukaryota; kingdom Viridiplantae; phylum Streptophyta; class Pinopsida; order Cupressales; family Cupressaceae; genus Sequoia; species Sequoia sempervirens. The sequence continues at coordinate 16,668,746 of VDFB02000017.1, forward strand.
AAAATATTTTTCCAATCCAAAATCATTTCTTAAGTACAAAAAAGTATAAAATTGTTAAAAATGACCTCTACAAGTTGAATTCTCCAACTTAAACCTATATCTAAACATCTCAAAGTGCCTACATCCTCAAACTTATCATATCCTTGATTGTTAAGCTAAGTTTCATCATCAGGTTTTATCATCCTTTCATTACGAAATGAAACTATATAATCAAATCAAACTTGGTCTCATAAATAGAATTTGTCATTCTATTTGACTTAGTTTTAATCCTTAGCACTATTCCAAACAAAGATCAAAGTTTAGTCAAAGAATAACACTTGTATGCCCATTCAAATGAGGTTACAAAAGCAAAAACTCAAGGAAAAAGAACTTGAAACCCAAAGAATCAAAACCTCAAACATCGAAACTCAAAACATTGGAACTCCAAACATTGAAATCTCAAGCATCGAAACTCAAAACAGTGAAACCCAAAACACCATGGCCAAAGCTAAAGAGAATCCTTTCCATGAAATCAACAACAATGAAGGGGAAGAAATAACTGAGAAAGATATCTAAAATGTTGAACAAGATCACAATTTCCACAAATGCTTAGAAGAGATTTTCGAGAGGAATGGGGAAAAATACTTACTAATACTAGCTAAACAAGGTGTCAAATTTCCTAAGGACTTTGGTGTTAATCAATTGAGAAAACCTCCCAAAAAGCCTAAAAAGGAAATAGAACAAGTGGTTTCCCTAACTCATCAAATGAAGAACCTTCAACAAAAAATTCTCAATATGCAAAGGGGAACATCAAAACAATATTTGATCCAAGACATTTGTCCATATCTATTTGATCAAGATATTCACATAATTCCTTTTCCCAAACATTGTGAATTCCCTAAGTATGACAAATACAACGGTAAAACCAATCCAATAGGTCATGTTAGGGAATTTAGAACCATGAGTCTTGAGTTTGTACATGAGGAAACTTACTTGATGAAACTATTTCCACGTAGCTTAGGTGGAAAATTCCTTGAATGGTTTTCCAAACTTGCACCACCAATCAAAACCTTTGAATAATTGGTCAACATATTCATCACTCAATATTCTTAAAACATCCAACATGATATAAAAATGAAACACCTTTGCAACTTGAAACATAAAAAGGGTGATTTTTTCCTTGTATTTTTGCAAAAATGGAGAAGGTTATTCGCAAGATATTCTCGTCTCGTACTTGAAAAGGAAAAGATGGAAATATTTATCGATAACCTCAATGACAAGATGAGTTATAGATTGGAATTGCAATTTTCCCCTACATTTGAAAAAATTATTGGAAATGGCATCAAGATTGAAGAATCTTTGGTCAAAAGAGGAGTCATCAAAATTTTCAATGACAACAACTCATCAAACTCCTCCAACAATTACAACAATAGTGACAAACCAAATTTTTGGCAACGAAACAAGAATGTGGGTAACAATGATGGCATAGCTAAAAACCAAAATACAAAACCTATGTTCAACTTAACAATTGTTGTCACCAAGACTAATAAAAAAAACAATCCACCCAACTACCAAAATGTCAATCAAAACAACAATCTGAGTGACGTTGGAGGTAGAACACCATCATATTGAACAACCTCAAATCGAAGAAGGTTCACACCTTTGGTGCAATCATTAGAATCCACATTGAAGGAAATTCTCGTAGCTAAAGTTATGACATTACTAGAGGCAAGAAATTGGGAGCCACAATTTAAGCCTCCATGGTGGAATAATGCTCATATCTATGACTTTCATCGAAGCAAAGGGCATAATACCAATGACTGCATGCAATTGAAGTACCTAATAGAAGACTTAATTGACAACAAGACCATTTTTGTAGGACTCCAAACAAACAATGATCATGGAGCATTCAAGAACCCTCTACCAAACTATGAAAAGGGAGAATCCTCATCATCAAACAAAAAAGGAAAAACATTTTTGAACTATGTTTATGACACAACTATTCTCCACATTGAGGTGAGTGATGATTAAACCCATGAAAAACAAAATCTTATTGCTATTGATAACCCAATAAATCACAACATCATTGAACATGAACAAAACATCATTGCAATTGAAAATTGAATCACCATGATAGTGACAACACCTCACATCAAATAAATGACCTTGTGCCAATCCATTTGATCACAAATGTTATTAAAATTAGAGGAGAGCAAAACAATTCACCAATGAACGCAATCACAAGAGGACAAGCCAAGGTAACATTGAAAGGAGCTACCCCTTCCACATCCAAAACAACTATTACACCTACAACCTAATATAACATAGATGATTAGTTGCAAAAAATACTAGCACGAATTTCCATCTTGGAATTACTCAAAATCTCACCAGTGCATAAAGAAATCCTAGAACAAGCTCTAGTTGCCACCACAATACCAAATAATTTAGAGGTTTTCCAATTTCAAGCTATGGTAGGTCACTTGAGTACATTGTATTACTTATCATTTTTCAAACATGATGATGTGTCCATAAACCATCCACATAACGCTACCCTCCACATCGAAGTCTTAATCCACAAACACTATGCCAAGTGTGTTTTAATAGATGGAGGAGTTAGCTTAAATATCTACACTCTAAAACTTGTTTGTGTACTTGGATATTCTCAAAATGCTATTGTTCCTAGAAGGAAAATCACAATAAAGGCATATGATGATGAAGAAAGGTCCTCTCAAGGATTTATTGTTTTACCAATTCAAGTAAGACTAGTTGTCAAAGCTATAACGTGTTAGGTATTGGACAAGGAGCTAACATATAACATACTCTTGGGACATCCTTGGATACATGAGACGCAAGAAGTACCGTCACCATACCATCAGTGTCTGAAGTTCCCTTTCAATGGGAAAGAATCACTATTGCAGCCGACTCCAACAATCCCCAATATTGCAATACACTTAAAATGACCCAAGACACTTTTTTGCCACACAACAGGGAAGCTCCAACTCATAATGAAAGTCAACTAAATTCCCTATCAAAGTGGGTTAAGAAAAAGGACCAATCAAAAGACAAAGGTGCTGATGAGTCTACTCTATCAAATTATGATAGTCAACTCAGTTCCTTATCAAAATAGGTTGAAAAGATCCAATTAAAAGACAAAGGCATGGGGGAATACTCATTTGAGCAATCCTTATGTTTATCACAACTTGCATCCTCTCCTAAATCATATGGAAAACCTTCAACATTAAGACAACAATCATAACAACCAACCACAATCTTTGGAGGCAAATTTGTAAAAGTTGGAAACTTAGTAGATGAATCAAATGACAAGGAAGTCTTGAATTGGTTGTACAAGGATGAAGAATCGTCACAAGCATCAACCTACCATGTATAGATAGAACAATATGGAAAAGGCAAGACAATCCTACAAAGGATGGGGTATGAGGGAAAAGGTCCTATTGGTAAGATAAAATAATGCATCATAGAACCAATACAACCTATCACAATGAATTCAAAGGAAAAAATAGGACTAGGTTATAGAGAAGAATCCAAAGAAGAAACCAAACAAGTTGTTGAGAGGATCCTTCAATTGCGATAGCTCTGAAACAAATTCTAATGAGTATGAATGGGATTCTCTCTATGAAGAGTCTTGTCATGATAAGAAAATTGATGTGGTACAAAAGTATACACCAACATGTGCAGAGGGATAGAGCTTGGGTTATAGAACACTTGAAATTGGATCACAAAATATCGATGACTCAAGTGAAGATGACCATGCTTTGAGTGAGATAGATACTTTAGAAGAGAGTACCATCCTAGACCTTGATATTTCCATTAGACATTCTATCGATATTGCCATCATGACACTTACCCCTCTTGATCTTAGCCAATTCGGTGATCCTTTGCCATTGATATACCCTGAGCTGATTGATTGGGACCAAAACGAGCCATTTGATATCCCCACCTTTTCAAATAATGATTCCATCATCAAATTCCTTTGTTCTAAGGATCCTGAAACATGTTCCACCATTGAACACCATAACGAAGCTTCCAAATAGGGGAGTGTCAAATATTTTACCTACAAAATGAAAAATATAGGAAATAGATCTAATGGTGAGAACCATTCAATGGTAGTATCAGATCCAAAAAAAGTAAAAATAAAGAGCAGATCTCAAGGTGTAAACCTCTCTAAGGCACCAAGAGATGGAAGATTCGATACTCTCCCTAAACACTACTGAGAGAGATCTTCAGTGTTGATTGAACCAACACAGTCTATCAATGTTGGTACAGGTGAAACAATGAAGACCCTACACCTTGCATCATCCATGAAAAAAGAGGAAAAACCTATTTTCATCAAGTTCTTTTAAGAGAGGTAGATCAAATTTTCTTGGTCTTATGCTGATATGTTAGGAATAGATCCATAACACTTCATGCATCATTTATCACTACCACCTAGGGTAAATCCAATAAAGCAAAAATTGAGAAAAATGCATCCCCATATCATCCTCTTGGTAAAAGTTGGACTAAAGAAGCTACTGGATGTGGGATTTATCAGACTGATTAACTAAGCTGAGTGGATATCCAATATTGTGCAGGTCTCAAAACTAGATAAAAGCATCAAGATATGCAAGGATTTCAAGTATCTCAACAAGGATTTCCCAAAAGATGATTTCCCTCTACCTAACATTAACATCACCATCAAATTGATAGCAGGACATGAAATGTTCTCTCTTATGGATGGCTTTTCAGGTTATAACCAGATCAAGATAGCACCTGAAGATCAAGATAAAACAACTTTCACATGTCCTTGGGGCACCTTTTGCTAGAATGTAATGCCTTTTGGATTGAAAAATGATGGAGAAACATATCAAAGAGTGATGACCACCATCTTCCATGACATGATGCACACTTTTATGGAAGACTATGTAGATGATCTATTGGAAAAATCATACACTAGAGATGGACACCTTCAAATTTTAAACAAAATCTTCACCAAATTGGAGAAGTTCAACGTGAGACTAAATCCCAAGAAATATGTGTTCGACATGACATCAACTAACCTCTTGGGATATATTGTGTTAGCCAAAGGAATTTAGGTGGATCCTACAAAGGTGAAATCCATCATGGAGATGTTTCCTCCTAAAAGCATCAGCCAGCTCAGATCTTTACAAGGAAGATTCCAATCTATTTAGAGGTTCATCACACAACTAGCTAATAAGACTCATCCCTTCAATCATTTGTTGCACAAGAATGTCACTTTCAAATGGGATGAGAAATGTGAAACCACTTTCAATCAACTCAAGCAATATCTAATGTCACCTCCCATACTAGTGCCACCAACCAAAGGGAAGCCATTAATACTCTATATTGCAAAAATGAAAATATCTTTGGGTGCTTTATTGGCACAAGAAGATTTGGTAGGAAAGGAGAGGGAAATTTATTACATTAGTAGAACCTTGAATGACTATGAGATCAATTACACCTTTATTGAAAAAGCTTGTCTAGCAGTAGTGTTCACTACCCAGTAGCTAAGACATTGCATGTTGATTCAAACCATTAAACTCATAGCTAAAATTGATCCCCTGAAGTATCTACTCAACAAATTTTCCCTAACAAGAAGATTAACCAAGTGGGTCATGTTATTGAGTGAGTTTGACATCTAATACATGGAAAAAAAAGAAATCAAGGGTCAAGTCATAGCAGATCAACTAGTTGAAGCACCATTGCAAGAAAATCATCCAATGAACATTGAGTTTCCAGATGTTGGTGTCCTAATGGTATTAACACAACAATGAATTTTGTACTTTGATGGCTCTTATACACAACATGGATCAGGTGCATGGATCTTGTTTATCTCACCACAAGGACATACCATTCCCAAGTCCTACAGATTGATGTTTCCTCGCACCAAAAACCAGTCGAATATGAAGCATTAATCATCTGAATCACATTAGCAGTCAAATGGAAGATCACAGAATTACATGTCTATGGTGATTCACAACTTGTCAATAATAGGTGAATGATGATTATCAAACAAAAGATGACAAGTTGATGCCCTATAAAAGAATGGTTGATGACTTCATAAATTACTTTGTGGAGATAATTACATGATTTGAATCATGTATCAATGTTCTATAAATACATGATTTGAGTAGATTCCTAGAGGTGACAACAAAGCTGCTAACACTATAGCCACCATTGCTTCTCTCTTGCAAATACCTAAAAAATGAGCCCATTATGAGGTCATGGTGGAAAACTTGTTCAACCCATCCTATGACAACCTAGAATCCCACGTAATCTACCATTTGGCTGAGGCCAATCTTTCCACCTATGGGAAAATATACACTTACCTAAAAGACAACACCCTCCAACCCGATTTATCCTTAAATAAAAAATGAAACCTTGTTCGACAAGCGACTCACCATACATTAATCGTCGATGTACTTTACTGTCGAGGTCTTGATGGTACTCTCCTTTGGTGTTTGGAATGTAATGAAGTTGAAATGGCTTTAGATGAGATTCATGATGGTATTTGTGGCACACATTCAAGTGCCCTAACTTTAGCTAAGAAACTCTCGTGTTTGGGGTATTACTAGCCAAATATGGAGAAGGAATCATTTCATTATGTCAAGAAGTGTCAAAAATTTTGAATCCATGGAAACTTGATATATGCACCAGCACAATAGTTGCAACCTTTTGTATCCACATGGCCTTTCTATCAGTGGGGACTAGAGGGTATGTACAGGATCATGATGGGCCAAAAAGTGGTGATATGATGGGTATGTGTAGGGTATGTGGCTGACAACATTTTTTTACCAAAAAATGATGAAACAAAAAGGGTTTTTAAAGGAGATTATTAGCTTTCCACCAATATAAATTATTCTTTACTTTTAATTTAATAAATAATTATTATTCATTTTCTAATTGAATTACGACTAAAGTCCTGATTCATAGTCTGATTGAAAAACATATATAGCTTTTAAATGGTATCACATTTTTTAAATATGAAATATGTGTCACATTCTATCCTTTGCATACCATAAGATTAAAAAAAATGAATTTCATGAAGTTTTGACCAAGTTAAGGTGGTCATACATACGATTTTTTATATTTTTTAAAAGTTGTAATAAAAAAATCATAATTAATTATTTACTTGGAAAAAAACTACAAAAAAATATGCATCACATCCGGGAATGAGTCCTCTACTTATATCTAAAATCTTATTAAAAAATATTATCATTTTATGTGGTTAGGGTGGTCGGACACCTACTTCTTACTTTTTCCCTAAAATTTAAGTACTACTATACTGAAATTTCAAATTTTCACCAAATAGATTTAAAAAAAAAACCTAGTAGTTTACAAACTACATTCAATTTTCTATAGATTCTATTTTTACATATTTTTTAAATAATATAGATAACTTATTCAAATTTTTATGTCAAGTTGCCTAACTCAATTTTTTCTGAATTTTTCACCACATAAGGGCCTATTTTTTCCATGATGATCCTATACATACCCTAAATCTTTGTCGGTAAAATACACCCATCCTCATCCAACGAACACAAGTTTATCATCACAGCCATGGAGTACTTCACGAAGTGGATTGAAGCTGTTTCTTTGACCACTGCCACAAGAAAACAAATTTCATCATTCATCCTGAATTATATCATCTATCGGTATGGCATTCCACAATCCATCATAACAGACAATGGTAGACCCTTCAAGAATTGGGATGTTCAAGAAATCTATGAGAGCTTCCATATATAGGATCAATTTTCCACACCATACTATCCCCAAGGAAATGGCCAAGCAAAGGCCTCAAACAAGACTATCTTGAAGATCTTGAAGAAAATTGTCAAGGATGTTGGACAAGACTAGCACGTTCAACTGAACCCTACTTTGTGGGCTTATAGAATTAGTATCTCAACCCCCATAGGAGCTACACCCTACGCTCTAGTCTATGGATCAAAGGCTATTCTACCCATTGAGGTAGAAATACCATCACTTTGGGTGTCACTGAAAGGGATCATGTCAGATGAGGATTATAGAGTATCCCGATTACAAGAGCTAGAACTATTAGATGAACGTCGTCAACAAGCAGTTGATCACCTAAAATCCTATCAACAAAGAATGTCTAGGAGCTACAACCGCAAATCAAAACCAAGAACCTTTCAGGTGGGTGACTTGGTCCTGAAATAAAATCCACGTAATCAACAAGATAGAGAGAAGAAAGGGAAGTTTGAACCTAATTGGTTGGGTCCTTTGTAATGGTATTTGTCTTCAGATCATAAGCATATCAGTTCTCCACATCAGAAGAGAATTTTTTTGATGAACCCATCAATAGCCTACACCTCAAGAAATTCTACACCTAAATCATCCAGTGCATCGAAAAAGGTCTTGAAAAAATGCAAAAACATTAGAAAAAGTCCTAAAAAAAATGGTTACCTTGATGAAAACCTAGCAAACAGGTATCTTGGTAATAGAAATATATATATATATATGTACAAAAAAATTTAAAAAAAAAAAAGAAAAAAAGAAGAGAAAAATACAAAAAAAAGTTTTAAAAAAAAAAATTCATAAAATCTGAAAAAATGCAATAAAATCAAGTAGTGAAAACCTGGTAACAAACACTATTTGTGATAGGTTAGCTTTTCCATCTATTTGAGCATGTCAACTGTTCATTTTCGCTATTTTATCTCACCATCAATTTTCCTATCATCAAAAAGCTTCATGTACATATCCTAGCATCATGGTCATGTCTCACCCTAGACTGGGGGCAAAATCCTAAACTCACTAGGGGCAATAAACTTTGAGCTTAAGCCAACAAACAAATAGTAGTAAGACAAGCACAACAAACACAATGATCATAGTGCAACACAACATTGAACACCAATCACCATCAATAACACATCAACCATCAAACCAAACAACTAAATGAATCAAAATCCAAACAAACCTCAAATGGATGATGTTTTTCTGAATCATGGCTCTATCATTGTGGTTTTGACTGTTCAACTATTGAACTTTGATTTTGTTATGATATCTTATGAGCACCTCAATGATGTATCAAACTAGAGGAGCCAGGAAGGAGTATGATTTTTCTTTTTCTGTTGTCTGTGAGTTGAACACTACTATTGTGTAAATTTTTGTGGGACATTCTCTACAAAGTATCACTAATGACATTCTGAATTTGAATAGGAACATGATTAACTCTTCTTTGTTTACGTAGGTAATGCTCATGTCATCTCGGTTTAATTATACCTATATGCTTAACTTGCAATATCAAATATCATAAAAGTAGTACTCAAGTCATCATGGTCTAAAATATACCATTGATTCTTGTACTCACTTTCAAGATTTTAAAGGCTTAGTGATGATAAAAAGCATGACTAATCGGTTGTTTCAATGAAAACATTTTCATATTAGATCTTCTTAGTTAAGATTAGGTTGCATCCATGTCAACTTGCATATATCTATGGGATTTCCAAAGTTGAAAAAACATCACAAAGATGTTATCTCTCTTATCAATGGATTGAGTACACTTGAAATTAAGCAAAACCGCATCATTTTGATATAGTTGCACATTAGTTGCATAATCATTTGCATACATTAGAAAACACATTAGTTGCATCATCATTTGCATATATTAGAAAGCATTCTCGCATCACTCATCCATCCATGCATTACATCAATATTTGTATCAGAAAATACAAAAAGAAATGCATTCCATCTCACTTGCATGATCAAAATCATCTCATTCATTATTAATGGATTAAGAAATTGGTCCATTAAGAAGATTGAAAGACATATCTAGTAGAGTAGGAAGAAAAACATCTCTATTTTAATAGGGGCATAATTGAACTTGATGCATCTATAATTGAACTTGATGTATCATTAAAATGATTTATTCCTTTAATGAAATAGATCTAGGATTTAAGATTGAAAGACATGTCCACCAGAGTAAGATTTCCAAGAAGAAAAAGTTACTTAAGAACATGACTGGTAAAGAAATAATTTCATTGTTATGAACATCTAAAACCAATACTGAAGATGAATATCTTATTACTCAAATTGAAGGCTGAGAAAGAACTAACTAGATATAAATAATCACATGTCATATGCATAATCATATCCATCTCACATAGCATAAAACATCATCCATAGAGCATGTAGAATCATCAATCATACATCATGGCATACATCATCTCATCATTGCATAAATCACATAAATCATCACATAAACGTCATCATTGCATAATCATCATGATCATCATCATATAAACAAAAAAAATCATCATTTCATCCATCAACCCTGTAGAACTTTGCATCTTGATATCAGACCCTATAGAAATTTTCCTCTTGGGGGAAACGACATATCTCCCTAAAGTAGTATGTGACACCAGTAGCCACTGCAACCTACTGTAGTCTCTCAGCAATACCCTTAGCTTGATCAAGTCATTGTCACAGAGCATCCCTCTCAATAGTCACTATGGCAATCTTCCCTTTCATCTATACATGTCCCTATCCCTGAGCCTAGACCTAGGCAAGTTGAGCCTGCACCTGTTGTACCTATTTTCTCGTAGCATCCCTCTCGATCATCAAGATCTAAACTTACCCCTAGGCCTATGCTAGAAGAGCCTAAACCTTCTCTAGTTGACCCTGCAACGTCTGAATCTATACTTGTAAACCAACAATCTACATCTATTGCTATGATGATGTAGCCAAAGCTCCACACGTCGCTTCCTACGAGGCACTCTCATCTCTCCAACACCGGACCCTGGTCCTCCACCCTCATCTCCTCCCCCATCACCTCCATCATCTCTGTCACCATCCTCGTCATCACTACTATCCTCCTCCTCCTCCTCTCTCCTCTGTTTGTACCTATGACCTACTGCCCTCCCCTCCTCCTCTAACAATGGTGTTGGTTAATCTAGAATGGTAATCTAAGGGAATGGATGTTGGAACATGTAATTTGTGCATACTCATATGATATAGGCACATCGGTGATCTCAGGATGCACCTACCACATGATTCCTTGCAACCCCATGAAATACTGCACTGTTGCATCATAAGACAAAAAAATCCCCTTAATCTATAACATCAATCCATCATCGTGCATAGTGTATGCCCTGGGGCATCCCCTACAGTTTGCCATACTATCTCAATACCCTAAGCAATAGAAACCTCTCAATAATTAATTGTGTACAACCAATCAGATACATCAACTGACACAAAAACATCTTTGCATCGTCCTCAGGCCACTACTCATAATCAACATAAGGTCAACATACCATAGACTCTAGATAATCCAAAGTCCTCCTTCGGTACTCTAGTTTTCCCAGCATAGGTTGAGCAAGTTGACTGATATACAAGTGTACATATGGCCTGAGGGCGGCATGTTGTCTATCCCCAATTAGTCGTGTAACTACTATATGCTCCTAGGCCCAAACTTGAAGCAATGTAACCACCACTAATAAACTAGCCCCTCATAGGTAGACCACTTGGTGTAGATCATGGTACAGATGCGCGAGCATACAACAACCCCACACATATTTAATCCCCTAAGCAATCATGCTCTCTAGAATCTACCCCCATCCTTAATCAAGAGTCCCTTTGAACTGTGATTAGGACAAAGGAACCCTCCAACAAATCTGGCAAGAATAGAGGGTAATGCAACATATGCATCAACCATATCCCTCCACAGAGTCTCGTAGTTTCATATGTGCTCATCCTAAAAAAATCTCCTCAGTGTCTTAGTCCTGCCCTACTCCTGAGCATCTAACAACACAAGCTTTGCAACCACAAGAATCTGTTGAATCCTATATATGTCCTCAGGAGTCACTGTTATCTAACTAGTGGGAAAATGAAAGGTATTATTCTCACTATGCCACCTCTCTGCTAATGTTGTCAATAAACCCTTGTTCACGCTAATCTGGGGCATATCAAGCAAGGATGACAAATCAAATCGTACAATGACACCTCTATCAGCTGGTGGCAAGTGTGGAATCAAATCCCATGTCTTGGAAAGCACTCTCTAATCTGTAAACTGTTCAACGACTTCTATCATCACAAAATCACAAATCAACCAATCAATCAATCAAACGACATCAATCAACAAATCAATCAATCAACCTATCAATCTAATTAGCTCTAGTGATACTTTGATCAAATCTAATGAGCACCAATCAATCCAATGTCTCCTATCATGAGGTGCATCAACCGAACAACCTCGCCTATCATGAGGTTCATCAATCAATCCAACCTCGCCTATCATGAGGTTCATCAATCAATCCAACCTTGCCTATCATGAGGTTCATCAATCAAATCAACCTCGCTTATCATGAGGTTCATCAATCAAATCAACCTCACCTATCATGAGGTTCATCAATCAAATCAACTTCGCCTATCATGAGGTTCATCAATCAAATCAACCTCACCTATCATAAGGTTCATCAATCAATCAACCTCATCTATCACGAGGTTCATCAATCAATGTACCTCACCTATCATGAGGTACATTAATCAATCAAACTATAATTGATCCTCGCCTATCATGAGGTCAATTATCATCATCCTATCATTGAATCTCACCTATCATGAGATCAATGAACATCTAATCTATCAACATCATCAATCATAATCAAAATAAAGGTTGACACAATCAAACATCATTGACATCATGGAGTCTCATTAGGAAAATCATCAATTTGGTATAAAACTTCACCAATACGCTAGAATATTCTTTCTATGTGTTGGAAAATCCTATGCACTAGAAAAATTCATCGATGTGCTAGAACAGAGTTTCTATGCACCGAACTATTAGATGCACTATTTCATTTGATCTATGCACCAGAAAAGGGTCCTGATGCGCTGAAAGACCCTATGCACTAAATCGTTTCACCTAAGTGCTAAAACATCCTATGCGCCACAATAGTTATTGAATGTGCTATTTTAGGTTTCCTATGCGCTAATTTGTTTATCATATGTGCTACATCGATGACCCTATGCACTAGAACAAACATCTTATGTGCTACATTTACGACCCTATGTGCTAGTTTATCCTATGCGCTATAATCGTATCCCTATGCGCTATTGTGGCCTTCTTATGCGCTAAACTAAGAAAATCAAATACACAAATTACGAGGCAATTTTAAGGGGTACATACCGAAGGTTCGTATGCTACTAGGCAGTTGTGTCATCACATGTGCTCGAAATGATGAGTGTGGTAGGGGATCACCATTTTGCTCTAAATTTGCACAAATCACTCTCACTCTCAAGTTTTCAAATCACAAATGCATAAATGAAGTTTTAAACCAACTTTTTTAAACTTTTAAAGGTTAATTAAGTGGCATTTTTATGGGGATGTTTTATTTTATTTTTCAAAGAGGATTAATTGATTATTTCATCACTTAGTGGTTTTAACATTATTTTTTGGGAAATAAATCATTTTTGAAGCATAAAATTTTTAGATCATCATCAAATTATCGAAAAATCATCAAAAATTTCAAAAATTCCAAATTTTTTATTGATTTATCTCTTGAGGGGGCATATATCTATCATCACCTGAAAATCAACATTTGGGGCATCAAAAAAATAAAATTCAACATTAGCAGCAAATTTCTCTTTGAAGCAAAATGCAAACAAATTACTTCAAAGATGGGAAAAATGTATACACCTAAAATTGGTCAAGACATTTAATTAATTAAATACTAGTTATTTAATTAATATTTCTTCTACTTATAAATAAATTCTCAATTTATTTATATAGTTCATAACTTCATATTTCCTAATTCTCCAAATCTAAAATCAAATTCCTCTAATTTAATTAAATAAACAAATTTCTATAAGTTAGTTTTATTTAATTAATTTTCACTAAGATCCCAAATTTGGAAATCAAGAACATGTCTACAACTTTTCATGCCACCTCACCAAGGTCACATGAAATTAAATAATTCTAATTTTTTATTAGAATTATCTTCAAACACATGGTTTATTCCTCACACTTGATTCTCCCACCCATTTGGCATTCAAACACATGGCTTATTCCTCACACACTTGATTCTCCCATCCATTTGGAATGTTTCCCTTGGTCAAGGGGACATTCTCCAAGATTCTTTCATCTCAACTATCTATCCTTCATGCTTGAATCTAGACCGTCGATTGCTACCACATCACAAGATGTTTAAAAAACCCTATAAATACACCCCTTTGCTATAGTATTAGGCATACACCATATTTGAGTAGAGTTATTATGCATGAATAGCTTTAGAGCATTGGAGCATTTGGAGCTTGAATATTTAGTATTTAGCAAGTTTAAATTGTAGCATCATGTTAAATTAGAATCATGTTTTTCTTTATAGTTGCATTTTAGTTCATCACATCAATGGTTATTTGAGCATATGCAGAATCATTTTAGCTTTTTACCACATCATTTTAGCATCGTTATCATTGTATATCTTCCATCTTATCATAGCATCATGACATTTATCATATAGTTTCATGTGGGAACTTAGATTTTTTGCATTTTGAATAGCATCTCATTTCTCAAGTTGTCATTTTAACAATCGTAGTGCACAACTAAAATTTGAGACCCAAATGATTTAATAAATCCTTGAGAATAGAGAACAATGGAACATTTTTAGGAATTTAATTTTGTTTCAGTTTGATTCAATTTTATTGATTAAATCTCTAATATAATACATCTCATTAGTGTTTGTGTTGATTTATTAACTCTCCCACATTTCACACACACAGTTATCATTGACAGTCATAGTACTAATAATCTAGTTTTAGAGGAGATGGTAACAAAGTTTAAATTGAAGAGATTGAAACACCCTAACCCATTTATGATAGCATGGATTCAAGATGAGCATATGATATTGCTGAATGAGAAATTTTTGGTAAAATTTCATATTGGATCATATAGGGATGAATTATTGTTGGATGTTATTCCTATGGATCCTTGTCATTTACTATTAGGAAGACCATGAAAATGTGATAAGAATTCTATTCATGATGGAAGAAAGAACACTTACATTGTGACATCAAATGGAATAAGAATTAAGTTGTACCTTTAGAGGAAGAGGAGAAGACTAAGTTTTGTGGCGCTATGAGACTATGCTTGGTAGATGGAAGGAAATTTTTTGATCGATTGAGGCATGAGAACATGTGTTTCACATTGATTCCAAAGAAAGGTGGTAAGCCAAAGGTAGAGAAACCTACCACAGAGAATGACGAAGTAGCAGAACTATTGACAGAGTATGAAAACATTATGTCAGAGAATGTACCAAATGGACTCCGACCAGTTTGGAGTATCAGTCATCATATAAATCTTATACCAAGAGAATGTTTTCCAAACAAGGCATCACATAAAAGGACACCAGAAGAAACTGTAGAGTTGTTGAAGAAAGGATTGATTAGAGAATGTTTAAGCCCATGTGCAGTACCTGTTGTACTTGCACTAAAGAAATATGGAGAGTGGAGAATGTGTATAGATTGAGAAATCAATAGGATCATTGCCAAGTATATATTTACATTTCCAAGAATGGATGACATTATGGATTGTTTGTGTGGAGAAAATTATTTCACAAATATTGGCCTAAAAAGTGGATATCATATCAAAATTAGAGAAGGAGATGAATGTAAGACTACATTTAAGACTAATGAAGGATTGTATGAGTGGTTAGTGATGCCTTTTGTATTGACCAATGCACCAAGCATTTTCATGAGATTGATGAATGAGTCATTAAAGAAATTATTGTATAAGTTTTTCATTGTTTACTTGGATGATTGGCATGCCCATAATTTTTCCACTAGAAAAACCCAACTATTTTTTTTTAAAACAAGGTAACTAATTCTCTAATGGTTGAGGTGTAATAGTATCCAGGTGATGAGTTATACCCTATGAGAAACACTCCTAGCTTTATTATCGAATAACACTTAGGCCTTGATGTGGCACTAATGTTTAACAATGACCCAACAATTGTCAACTTATTTTGTTGGTAACTAACACAATGAGAATAAGGACATAACGACACTTAGCACCAGTTCATTCTTTTTTTTACATTAAGATTATTAAGAATCAACTTATAATTAAGAATAGCCATATCACCAATTTTCTATTGTGACAATAATAATGAACATATTAAGCCCCTTATCCTAAATGTTTAAACAATGTTTCCACATAATACTTCTATTTGATATTATTCTCATACTAATCCAAATATATTGAATATCAGGTTAAGCAAATTTAAAACTAGATTTATAATCCCATATTAATAATGTTACACCAAAATGATAATATCTATTACTTATATATAATATATTTATTTATTTAATAATTATGGAAACCATAATCCTAATAGCCAAATTCATAATTCATAATGGTTCAATTAATAACCATATTACTGCATGACAAATGCATTAGCACCACACTTATATTTCCACCACCATACGACACCCTTAGTATTACAATAAGGTGGTTATTAATACTAGCGTTCCTCTTTAATCCTAAGGATGTGATGATTTATAATTGTTTCATTTATTTGTTACTCTACTATTTATTTCATTTTCATTGTTTATCTTTTGTGAATAGATATACACATCTTCTATATGCATATGCACTCTATTTAATTTATGGAGTAATTTAAAACTATAATAATCACAAATTTTCATATATATATAAAGAATACATATCCTCTATATAGAAATATAATCTATTTATTCTAAAGAGTAATTTTAAATCATAATAAAAATAATTACTTCTAATTTAATATATTATTTTCTATAAAAAAAAACTCAAAATAACAAAAGAAATTTACTTTCTAAAGAAAATGTAGTAATCCCTAATTTTTTTGTTACTAACCTTCCTACACATACTTTTATTTAAAAGAGAGTGGGAATATATTCTCTTTATTAAGGGAATCTTAAAAATTGAGGAATACGTGAAAACTCTTAAAAGCTAAGATTAAAATTTTAATTTATAATACTTCATGATTTTTTAAAACTTGATTTATGTCGTTCACACTAAACCTTATTATTAGGGTAATGGAATCTTTTAGCTGCACTAAAATTATGGTTTAATCAAGAACGCAAGTTTAATCTTCCGTAACAGAATAGAGATTCAACCGTCCAATAGTGATATTCGTTATAGCCATTCTTTCTTGAAAGTGATTATTGACACTAGTGAACATATGAGCATTAGCGCTACTTCTAGTATTCATAAAATAATAATATTGTTATATAATCGTTTCACTTTATTGCTGGCATAAACATTACTCCTTCTAGCCACATGAGGAAAATTCCACATACTGATATTTCATGTGAGGAATGTATGGCATGTATTACCTATTTTGCAGTAGGTTTAGTTTTTTTCTTTTTAATGAAAGTTTGACCATCTTTTTAAGGGAATGCATATTTCTTTCTCTGTTTTCACCAGCTAATTAAAGAGCAGTACCGACCAAATTTGTCATTCTGAGCAATTCTTCAAATAGAGTGTAAGCTTACATTCATCAGATAAAGCTTTTTGAACACATCTCAGCCTGAGAGCTGGTACAATACTCTTTGTATTGATCCACCATGACTGTGCTCACACAAATTATATGACTTTTTAGATCATGTGCCTTTTAATTTGACTAATGCCTTGTAGATGAAATGGTGCACAATGCGTATGGGAAAAATAAGAGTTTTGCATTCACAATTTATTGTAAAATTTGAAGTCTGCACTTTGGTTGGGGGAAATAGGAGATACTTGCAGTGGTGTATGATAGCTGAGGGAAGGTTTATTCATTTTAAATTATTTAACTTTTAGCTCCGTTATGAACAACTTAGGCCCTATTGGGTAAACTAGTGGCTAAAAACACCATAATAATTGTAAATAGGGCGCTATAAATTCTAGCTAATATCATCATGGGTTTATACATCTGCTGCTAGATCTCTCTTTATTACTAGAGATCCTACGCCACCCACTTCTATGGAATGACGTTGTGTTTGTAGGTCATTGTAGGTTGATAGAAGAAATAAGTATGGGGTAGAGACATGATTACAGAGCATAAGTAATCAGACAGTGGCTGTTGTGTAATTTTCTCTTGCATTAATTTCTTCTGAACTAGCCACCTTTACATTAGTTACTTCATACAACCTTTTTCAATCGTAGACCCACTCACCTTGGCCAGTTTCCAACACAATGATGCAAGTAGATATACGTGTCAGGACAGAGTTTTCAAAGCTCCATTTATCCCTCATAGCATACCATAGCAGACGACTACTACATGGGGCCAAGTCTGGGATTTAATGGTTTCAGCTGTACATTTTGATTTGATATCAAACTAATGCCCTAACCAACAAAGCTGACACCCTTAAGATATTTACAAACACTCTAACAATAGATGGGTAGCTAATAAATTGTAATCTATTCTTGAGCTGGAGCAGTACTGGGATGGGTGACCTCCCGGGACGGACCAGTGCTTCACCTCTGTGGGCATCACCTAGATGCAATGAGTGCTAAGTGGACCATTCGATATCATGAGAGATGGGTTCTTGTTAAACCACTACTCATGAAACATGGGTCAATGAGTTTGACTCGAAACTACATGGTTGAATCCTGATAGCAATATCATAATTGGGTAGATACCAGACTTATGATGTGTTGCATTTAAGACGGTATGGTTCACTACACTGCATCAAGTGCCAAGATCTACTTGTCAGGGTCTGATACCAATGCCAGAACAATGACAAACTATTAATAATGACACTATCTCATGCCAAAAATTTCCTCAATTCTTCTACCTTATCCATATGTCACAATTAATTCACTCGTCCAACCATTCTACTAGACTTATAACCATGGCATTACCACTGGAGTTTTCTCTCAAAAATGTGAAAGAGGTTATTTGATAAAATTTTGGACCATATTGCCTTCAACACTGGAGTAGCCTCCATGCAAGACAGTGCCTGTAGTCATTATTCAACACTGGTGTAGCTATAGGAAACAGGGGATAAAACAAAGACAAATATAATGCAGACAAAAAACATTTATATTAACTGAATAAGGATTACAAATATTGAGCTTCAACTCATACTCTTAGACTTACAGCTCTGCTCTTACACTTACAGCCAGAACTAGACTCATCGGAGAGTGAGTAGGCACATTACATCCTCCTCCATTTATAGAGGGCTTAGAGCTTTCTAGAAATCAACATATCAACATTCAAAGCACATGCATAGAAGATGGTCTGCAGGTCGGTGAGAAGTCGGTGAGAACTTTCTAGACTTGTCGGTGGCAGCGGTGGTAGAGTCAACCAGAATATCAGGAGAAACTTCTTCTTTAAGTGCGGAGCAGGGGTAGTTGGGATTATAATCTCCAACACTCCCCCCTAATCACAACTACCACAAATTCTCATTATATTATGCCTCTTTCACTAATGTTGCAGCATCTAAAATCTTCTACATCTATTGATCGAACCTAGGAAATCCCATGTTGCAATTGGGATGCTCTAACCACGAGCTCTGGCCCTCTTGGTTACCAGTCCATCGTAGGTTTAGGTGTGATTCACTGTTTTATCAACACCTCTCATTGAGTCACTCTGCGGGTGCTCGAGGATCCTAATAGACTCTTGACATCTGTCACAAATGGTGATAGGATTACCTCCAAAATATTGTTTAACTTCCTCCTAACATCTGTCACAAATGGTGACAGGATTTCATCCTCAAATTCACCTTCGATTACTCACCTTGTCGACAACACACTCATCCATGGTGATATTTTTCAGCTTGACATTTAACTTGACAATTTTCCTTTGATGGTAATCTTAGCGGCCTGCAATTTTTTTGACTATAATATCTTAACAGTAATCTCCAAAAAACTATGCACCTTATTTGACTAGTTCTTCAAATCTAATGGGGACGGACTTCATAAAACACTAGCAGGCCTCCTTTCGACTTTTAATAGTTGCAGCTTCATCCATCAATTACACCTCTACCATTGTCTTCCAACAATAGTCGGCTTAGAATTTTCTTTCTTCATAACAGCTTCACCAATACCAACGACCTCATGGACTTTCTCAGCAGCCCCAACCATCTTTGGCTCATCTCATTCCTTCAAGCAGCGTCTAACTCTATCTATGATCTTCTTAATAGCTTCAACAACACAAGAAATTCTTCAAGCAGCTCCTCTTCCGCTATGCTTCAAATCTTCTATAGATTATCTTGGTGGCTGCACATCTCTCCTACGAAAGGCAACACTTGATTTTGACTACAAACTCTTTCCTTCAGCAATTTCACCTCAACTTCAAACACTTCTGCAGCTTCATAAACATGTGCTCCCAATCCTCTGACAATTTGAAACCCATGATCCTTTCTCTGCTCTCACCTGCACTCTTCTTTAGTAACTTGACTTTCTCTTAAAAGCAGTGGCCTGCAATCTTCAAACTAGAAGACTCCCTCAGATCTCTCTGAGCTCTGATACCAATTGTAGGAAACATGGGAGAAAACAAAGACAAATATAATGCAGACAAAAAACATTTATATTAACTGAATAAGGATTACAAATATTGAGCTTCAGCTCATACTCTTAGACTTACAGCTCTGCTCTTACACTTACAGCCAGAACTAGACTCATCGGAGAGTGAGTAGGCACATTACATCCTCCTCCATTTATAGAGGGCTTCGAGCTTTCTAGAAATCAACATATCAACATTCAAAGCACATGCATAGAAGATGGTCTACAGGTCGGTGAGAAGTCGGTGAGAACTTTCTAGACTTGTTGGTGGCAGCGGTGGTAGAGTCAACCAGAATATCAGGAGAAGCTTCTTCTTTAAGTGCGGAGTAGGGGTAATTGGGATTATAATCTCCACCACTCCCCCCTAATCACAACTACCACAAATTCTCATTACATTCTGCCTCTTTCACTGATGTTGTGGCATCTAAAATCTTCTACATCTATTGATTGAACCTTGGAAATCCCATGTTGCAATTGGGATGCTCTAACCACGAGCTCTGGCCCTCTTGGTTACCAGTCCATCGTAGGTTTAGGTGTGATTCACTTGTTTTATCAACACCTCTCATTGAGTCACTCTGCAGGTGCTTGAGGATCCTAATGGACTCTTGACATCTGTCACAAATGGTGACAAGATTTCCTCCTCAAATTCACCTTCGATTACTCACCTTGTCAGTAGCACACTCATCCATGGTGATATTTTTCAGCTTGACATTTAACTTGACAATTTTCCTTTGATGGTAATCTTAGTGGCCTGCAATTTTTTTGACTATAATATCTTAAGACTAATCTCCAAAAAACTACGCACCTTATTTGACTAGTTCTTTAGATATAATGTGGACGGACTTCATAAAACACTAGCAAGCCTCCTTTCGACTTTTAATAGTTGCAGCTTCATCCAGCAATTACACCTCTACCATTTTCTTCCAACAACAGTTGGCTTAGAATTTTCTTTCTTCAGAATAGCTTCACCAATACCAACGACCTCATGGACTTTCTCAGCAGCCCCAACCATCTTTGGCTCATCTCATTCCTTCAAGCAGCGTCTAACTCTATCTGTGATTTTCTTAATAGCTTCAACAACACAAGAAAGTCTTCAAGCAGCTCCTCTTTCGCTATGCTTTAGATCTTTTGCAGATTATCTTGGTGGCTACACATCTCTCCTATGAAAGGCAACACTTGATTTTTACTACAAACTCTTTCCTTCAGCGATTTCACGTCAACTTCAAACACTTCTGCAGCTTCAGAAACATGCGCTCCCAATCCTTTAACAGTTTGAAGCCCACGATCCTTTCTCTGCTCTCACCTGCACTCTTCTTTAGTAAGTTGACTTTCTCTTACAAGCAGTGGCCTGCAATCTTCAAACTGGAAGACTCCCTTAGATCTCTCTGGGCTCTGATACCAATTGTAGGAAACAGGGGAGAAAACAAAGACAAATATAATGCAGACAAAAAAATTTATATTAACTGAATAAGGATTACGAATATTGAGCTTCAGCTCATACTCTTAGACTTACAGCTCTGCTCTTACACTTACAGCCAGAACTAGACTCATCAGAGAGTGAGTAGGCACATTACATCCTCCTCCATTTATAGAGGGCTTAGAGCTTTCTAGAAATCAACATATCAACATTCAAAGCACATGCATAGAAGATGGTCTGCAGGTCAGTGAGAAGTCGGTGAGAGCTTTCTAGACTTGTCGGTGGCAGCGGTGGTAGAGTCAACCAAAATATCAGGAGAAGCTTCTTCTTTAAATGCGGAGCAGGGGTAGTTGGGATTATAATCTCCAACAATAGCCTCCATGCAAGACACCGCCTGTAGTCAATGTGTTCCATGAGACCATATATTTGATTTATTTATTTTGTTGCATTGTTGATTGCTCAGCTTCTAGTATTAGTATGATTATCCTTTGGCTTATATGATTTATAACATGAATTTGATATACCATTTCTACTACTACAATATAGTGAGCTTTAGTTTAAATCTAGGTATGTATCTAATTCATATATTTATTTTCATTGTATATATACCAACTATGAAACCAGAATGAGACACCTATATTTTAACTAAAATATGATTGTTCATCTATGCAAAATGTCAATTTTTTCTTTAGGGCCAACATGTTTAATTTGCTAAAAATTGGTTGCTTATGTTTTAATACCCAGTTCACATACAACACAAGGATTCACTTGGGACTAAACCTGTCTAGTTGTCATAGTTCAGATGGTAAGTTTCCATAGTGATTCAATTCTATAAAGGTCTTAAATAACACTAATGAACTTAGCTAATCTTATCATTGGATGGGTTGCATAAAGAGCAATATACATCATTTCAATTTTAAATTGACCATCTCTTTGATTACAAACTCATAAGATAATTTTTTTCTCCATTCCACAAGATATTAAGCTTCTATTATTACACTAAAGCATAGAAACAAATGAACATGCTACTGAACTAAAACTTCTCTTTCCATCATTTTGATTTACAAGAAAATACTAACTTTCAACAATGAATAATGTGCTAATAGACAAAGCTTTCTCATTCTCCATCTTCTTTCAAATTACAACCACTAGTTTTCCATATTACAACTAATTTTAAGAAATACAATGAATGACATACAACTAAATAATACTTGCTCTCCACCCTACCGTAATGGCGTCATGGAGCCTCGTGGGCTCTAGCCATACCCCCGAGCAAATAATTCTCTTAGTTCCCCAATGATAAAAGGAGCCATTCACATTTTTACAAGGGATAAGACTAACATTGCACCAATTTTAGGTATCTAAGTTCTTTTCTTTCTATATTTCAACCATGATCCATACTATATGCTACCTTCTTACAATAACAAACTAAGGTAAATGGGAATATGAGGAACTTATCTCTTCTCTCTTGGATAGAGGGATTAAATTATTGGATCCATTCCTCCTCTTCAAGCCAAACCATCTTTAGCACTATCTTTCCAAGAGGTGAGCTCCTTTCCTCTTCTCATTCTTTCTACCCTCTCCACTCAAGTTCTCCAAGAGGAGAAGTGGGTAACACCCACACATTCTTCTTCCTCAAAATATATAGGAGCCTCAAGTTCAACCCTACCCTTCTCTCAAAACTCGTCACTCCTCATTATGAGGACTTTCTGGGGGTCAAATCATGTCCTTGGGGCCCTTTTGCATGCCCACTTGACCCCTACCATTATGGTATAGACCCTAGGGATTTTATTTTTGCATCCTAATCAAGGAAACTAACTAACAACCCTGTTTAAAGACCCACTTAAGGATCCATCCGAATTTCACATTTGGATAAGGGTTCCCAACTCCAAGCCCCACTTACATTCACATTTAACACATAATAAATTATCAATTTAACATCAACCCTCACCACCTTAACTTACCAACATATTAACTTTATTAATTCTTATGCCCAAAAAAAAAGAGGTCAAATTTATGACCACAAGGAGATTTCTTTTTGATGTGCTCCTAAAGGTCTTCCCTTCTCATACTGACACTGTTACCTTCCTGCACATTACCAAAACAATCATAAGTAATGATTGTATATCACATAAATTTGTTAGGTAAATATTCTAAACTTTACCTATATAATTATCCATTTAAAATTTCAATTTGTATTCCATAGCATACAAATGAAATCTACCTTCATGGTAGTGACAATAAAACATAATGTCAAAATGAAATGCAAGAGTATTGCCAAAATATCACCTTATTTATCATCCTCAATATATCTAATCACCAATTAAAGAAAACACATATCTAATTAGAGTTGTATTAAGTACATATAAGGCAGGGTCTTACAATGATATTCTAATTTTTAGTAAGACTAGAGAAGAAAATTTGTGGCACATTAGACAAGTATTGTAGAAGTTGAGAGAAGAGAAGTTTATGATTAATGTCAAGAAGTGTAGCTTTATGAAGAAAAATTTCGTATATTTGTGTTTTATTATTTGTACTGAAGGATTTAAGATAGACCTTGAGAAAGTTAAAGAAATTATTGATTTGCCTACACTTGTAAACATTGGAGAGGTGAGATCATTCCATGGATTAGCAAGTTTATTAGAATTTTTAGCAGTGTTTGTATCCCCATGACAAAAACAATGAGAGGAGATAAGAAAGACTTTAAGTTGACCTCTAAAGCACAAAGAAGTTTTGAATTATCAAGAAGAAAAAGGTGATAGAGCAGCTAGTGTTAGCATTGCCAAATTTTGGCAAAGTGTTTCAAGTTGATCGTAATGCAAGTGGAAATGCAATTGGAGTACTATTGAGTCAAGAAGGAAGGTCTATATCTTGTTTAAGTGAGAATTTGAATGATGCTAGAAGAATATATTCATTTTAGGATTAGGAATTTTATGCCAGAATTCAAGCCTTCAAGAAGTGGAGACATTATTTGTTTCCTAAGAAATTTGTGTTTATATAGATCATCAAGCTTTACAATATTTAAATAGTCAAGTGAAGTTGAATTAGAGACATATGAGATGGGTTGAGTTCTTGCAGAGTTATACATTTGTGTTGAAGTATAGGAATGACAAGTCAAACAAAGTTGCAAAAACATTAAGTAGGAGAAGGAATTTGCTAATAGAAATGAGGATATAAGTATTGGGATTTGAGGAATTTAAGCATATGCATGATGATGATGTAGATTTTGGTGAAGCTTGGAAAACAAGGAAGGATCCAATAGTGACAAACTAGAGTCAATGGTTGGATTATTTCATTCAAGAAGATATGTTATTCAAAGAAAATTAGTTGTGTATTTTGAGGAGTTCAATGAGGGATAATTAGTTCAAGGAAAAATGTAGTGGAGGATGAGCAAAACATTTTGGAGTGCATAAGATAGCAACTTTGGTAAGTGAATATCATTTTTAGTCACATATATATAAGGATGTTTGCAAGTTTGTTCAAAGTTATAGATTTTTTCAAGTTGCAAAAGGGAGTAGTTAGAATACTAATTATATAAGACTTTGACAGTACCAAAGAGACCCTGGGAAGATATAAACATGGATATCATATTGGCATTTCCAAGAACATAGAGAGGATATGATTTTATAATGGTAACAGTGGACAAATTTTCTAAAATGGCACATTTCATTGCTTGTAAGAATACTAATGATATTGTGCATGTTGTTGACTTATTTTTCAAGGAGATTGTGAGATTGCATGGATTACCTAAGAGTGTAGTTTCAAATAGACACCAAGTTCATTGGATACTTTTGGAGGATATTGTGGAAGAAGATGAAGACTAACCTAAAGTTCAATTCAAAATACCACCCATAGATAGATGGACAAACAGAGGTATTAAATAGAAGTTTGGGTAGCCTATTGAGATGTTTGGCTGGAGATAAGGTGGGAAATTCGGATATAGTTCTACTACAAGTAGAATTTGCATACAATAATTTAGTTAACTGAAGTACAAGAAAGCCACCATTTGAGATGGTTATGGGTACATCCTAGATGAGTTGTAGAGCTAAGGGGCATTAGTATGGATAATAAGAGGAGTGTAGAGGCTGAAGAGTTTGCAAATTTCATGGAGACATTGCATAATCAAGACCAAAAGTAATTGGAGGATATGAACAATAAGTATAAGGAGAAGGTAGATGAGCATCGAAGACATAAGGAATTTTTATTGGAGATGAAGTGATGGTATATTTGAGGAAGGAAATATTCCCTGTTGGAACGTATAATAAGTTGAAGATGAGGAAGTTTGGACTGTGTAAGATTCTAAGAAAGTTTAATTCAAGAAATGCATACGAAATACAATTACCGAACACATTGGGTATATCACCTATTTTCAATGTTGTAGACATCTATGAATATCATGAAGGATAGGTAAGTAGCAGTAACAATGAAGTGGATTTGAAGGATTAGTTAACACATCAAGTACCAAAGGAGATTGAGCAGATTTTGGATACCAAAACCAAAAGGAGCACTAGGAACAAATAGTACAAATAATACCTTGTGAAGTGGAAAGGTAGAGCAGTGGAGGATTCATCATGGATTTCTCAAGATGAAGTGGATCATTTTGGTTTTTCTTTTAGCCTCGAAAAGTGAGGGACTCATTTTTCTTCCAACCCCAAGTTTCTGATGCAGGAGCATCCTTAGTTGTAAAGCAATCATGTTATATCAACCAATTTAAACATTTTTTTTCTTGCATTTCAATCAATAGCAGTTTCAATATTTCATTTTTCATTTCACTACATTATTTTTTCTTAGCTCACAGAGAAATATATAGCATCTACACATCAAAATCTATCACATACCCATATTTCACATCATTTCCATTTGTTTAGTGAAAGTTATTGCTCTCAATTTCACTATATTTCATTGCTAGAGCATTTAGGGACAACCTAGACCAGATTTCTCAGTGAGGACCTATTCCAGATTGGGTGGAGCCTAAAGGGACATCATACAAGCATCTTGGTTTCATTGGGACATATCCTAGAGATCCACAAGTTATTTAATTTTGCAAGGACTTATCTTTTCACATTTTGAGGCCAACATTCATCGATGGTCATTCATCGGGTTATGAGCCCTTCTGGCTGACACTGACCTTTATTGGAGCTTGAGAAGAAAATTCATAATAATTTGTAATTATTTAGGATTAATTCATATCAATTAGTTATTTTCATGAATAGATAGATATTTAGATTTCACATTAACACTTCGAGGGACTTTAATAAGGCCTTTGGCTAGTTGTAATGTTGAATGCCCTTATGATAGGCCTTTGAGCCATGAATACTTTTCGTCAAGACATATGTTTCATGTAAAATTGCCAATTCAGTGAAGAATCATTTTTTTAGATTTTTTTTTTGTTATTTCCACTCTGTTGACTCTAAGATGCACAGTTTGGACTGTTCTTTCTAAACCCTCCATCTATGACTACACCACCTCTCCATAAACAAGTGGTTATTTTGGTCAGAGATTGACCCTGGTCACAAACGATTGATAATGAGGGCCTCACCTTTAGGTATTATCGTTGCTTTACAACTAGTCACCTAGATTTGGCTTGCTCTCTTAAACTTTAGAAGGGTGCAAAAACTTGGTGGAAGGATGAAAATAATGATATCCTGGTTGTTTCATTTTATGATTCCCCTATGGTGGCTTCCCCTTGGATTTTGTGGAACCTTCTACTCCTAGCTCGAATTTAGTTTGTCTTATTGTCCTTGGTGGTACTCCTAAGTATGCTCCTTTCGATCTTTTGGTTGATTATACCTTGCCCTAGGTTTTGGTTTGGGTTAGCAAATTTTTATCTTATGGCTTTCCTCTTGATCCCCCCTTGGGTACTCTTGGTTTCCCTATGGGTGAGCCCCTTATTCTCCCTTGCAATGGGTGTCTAGATGATAGCATCACTTGGATTTTCATTGACATAAGGTGTAATGGTCCTTCCCCTGCATATTCTAGTTCTCTTCCTCATGTCTTAGTGGTTAAGTCCATTTGTAAAAGGTTGCATCCCTATCCTCTTGTTTCTTCTTGATTCCTAGATCAAATCAATTATCTTTTCAGTATTTGTTTATTTCCTTTTGTCTCACCTTTGGTGAGATTTATTCCATAATTTTTCTTAATGGTTGTCTTGTACTGGGTATGGGTCATTCCCTTTTTATCTTAATCAAAATATATGGAGGCTCCTTATGTAACATATGGCAATGTATCACTAGAGTGCATTTGATTTATATGGCATGGGTTCTCTTCTAGCAATTGGTTGTAAAACTACACTAACACTATTGGTCCATGTGTTTTATCTTCTTGGCCTCATTCTAGCAATAACAAAGCAATGATTCCATTATGTGACAAGTGTATTCATGTTATTAGAGGGTATTGTACTCTTGTAGTACAAGTTTGAAGACATCCTCTTGAATTAACTTTGCACTCATACACTTTGTTGCCTTGTGTCATCCACAAGGACTAGGTCCAAATGAATTTAGATTTTATTTGAGCATATAATTGATTAAAATAAGGTTAGTTCCACTCATGAAAGATGCCACAATTTAGTTTCAATGTTACGTTTACTTGGAACATGGTTTCTATAAATTGAGCCTTATTTAAGCTATGCTCATGGTCTATTGTGACACATATCCTATATTTAATTCCTAGTTTGTTCATGTGGCTTTGTCCTCAATGTAACCTTATTTTCTCTTATGAGGCCTATTTTAATTGACTCAAAATTACTTTCATAGGTGTCAAAATAATATTGTAGCACATTGCTCATTCACAGTGAAAATTTGAGGATTTCCTTTTCAAATTCTATTATGCTAGTATTTCACAATATGCCACCCATTAATTGAGGTTCTTTCAAAAAATTATCAATGTGGGTGATCCCACAATAGTGGTTTACAATTTTTGGCCAAACTAGACACTGAAATTATTATTTTTAACTAAATATTCACATTCAGGCACCTATAGCGGCTAAACCGTGAAGAATATGAAGATGATGCAAACAAGAGTCTCATCACATTTTGTCTGTAGATTCTAAAAAAATAAATTTCAAAATTTTTGGAATCAAATTGCACTTCTTTTTCCATCTCCCACAAAAACTATTTTTTTTCAAAAAACAACATTTTTAAAAAGTGGCACACACCGTATAACACATACCTTTTTTTCCATGAAGGATAAAATTCTAATTCTTTTGAATTTAGATTCCTAACTCTGATATCTAGTGCTTCCACTTGGTAGACAACTTTTTTTTGAATATTTTTTCTTTAATCAAGTTTCGAAGTCAAACCAATTACAATTCAAACATAGCGCGACTGTATAACGCATAACTTTTTTGTATATATCAAATTTTTATTTATTTTTGGTTGGATCAAGGACTTCAATATCTGGTGCACTCATATTTTTCAATTTTTTTTTTTGATAATCTACTATTTTTCCACATGTGCAAAACAAAGACCTTCATTTTTTGATGAAAAAAACTATGTTTAATAAAACTAAAAAAACAAATACATAATAAAACCAAAACATATTAAAATTATATTCATTGGATAGCTCATTCTGAGGACTACCTGATTCTAGTTGGGTTTGTGAAGATTCATCCATTTTCATCCTCAACATGAACTCCGAAGTGCCAAAATTCAGGGTTTTTTTTGTGTTTCGAGGGGGGATGAGGAATAAGGGGGGTTCGAATGAGCCCCTAGGGGTTCGAGCGAACCCATAGGGGTTCACTCGAACCAAGGTTCATTCAAACCCTAGCTCATTCAAATGCCCCTTTTATAAGGGGTTTTGTTAGTTTTTTGGCGGGAAAGCATTAAAAGGTTTTGCCCGAACCTAGGTTCTAGCAAACCCCTAATGGGTTCGGTCGAACCAATAGGTTCGTACGAACCCCTAAAATCAAGTTTTTTTCCATGCATTCATTTTTTTGTGACTTTTCCTTCCTCACTTCAATTGTAAACAACTATTGTCGCTTCACCCATGTCCCATATTCAAATGGGTAATTGTTCCCAAGAGACTTTGCCACTTTACTCATATGATAATCTAGGGCTAGAACTAATAGTTTTTTATCGTTTATTCAAAATTCTAAGATTAAAAAAAAATATCATTATCAATCCTTTAGAAGAGAATTTGTGAAGTGGAGTAGAGTTATGGTGGCATTTCTAGATATTTAATTTTAAGTTAGGGTATTTAGACACTATGAATGAGTATATTTGGTTTCTTCTTTTTGTTGTGGCCAAAGCATTCAAATTAAATTAAGGTTTTGAATTACTTGGGTTTTGTGGGTAATATAGATATTTATATATGTGCTTAAGAGCCCTAGTTGTTGATTATTGTTAGAAAACCATAAGATCATTCAAGGTACCTCTCAAAGTGGTCAAATAAAGTGAGGTCTAGAGAAATATTTTCTTTGCTACCTTCTTGGTTCATCTAAAAGGCAAAGGCATGCCAAAGGTACCAAGATACTTTTAGATAGAGTTTGTGATAGAGATGAATATGCTAGATATACTATAATCCCTTCTCGAGGGTGGAATTTATTCAAATATTTCCACAAATATAGTACGTCAAATAGGCCTATCTCAAATATAGTGACTTGTAACCTAGGGAAATTTGTGGTTCCTAATTTTTGTTTTGTGGATTTGGTCAAAGCTTCTTATTACAAATATGACTCATAGACTATAACTTTGTACAAATTTGATGGTGAGCCTCTGATGAATTTGAATAGATAATTATTTTGTAAGGTGTTCAAACTTTATTATATTTCAAATATTCAACTCAAATTTGATGAGAGAAATAGATAATTTAGGAGAGATATGCTCTATTATAGATTCAATTGGTTGCTACACAAAAGGATAGAGGTCTTGAGAAGAATATTGTGTCATTTGCTAGGGATGAAATAGGTTTGTTTAATGTAGATATATATTTCATGACTATTTCATAAAACATACTATGATTTATGCCAAATATTGGCAATTGAATTCCAACCCCAAGTGCCTTCCACTTGATGACGATGGCTATTCATATTGAACATAGGGATGTGAAAGTAGATTTTGACTATACCACATATATTGGGGTGTGTGCAAGAAGTTGAGTCCACATTTTGGCCAAAAAGTGGAAGTGTTTACCCTGATTTTCAGAATTTGACACATTTGACCTTAAAATTTGAAGCACTTAGAGATGAAATATTGAAAAAAGTCACTTATCATAAAATGTAGTACTCAGAGTCTAGTTTCCAATACGTAATTTATTTCAATACCCAGATGCTACAAATTGATTTTCAATAGGCATGTCTAAAAACCACTATTTAAAAGTCACTTTTTTTTTTACCATACCATGCATGTGTATGTCATCCATATTTTGACCTAAATTATCATATTTTTCTAAATCCTTTTGGGAAAAGATTTGTAACTCACTAAAGCATGTTTTTGATATTTTTTGTAATTTTTTATTGAATTTTTGTTTTGTTAATTTTTTATTAGCCATATTTGTCATTTTGAAAAATAGTTGTGTATGTCACGCATGACCTAAAATTATCATTTTTTTATTTTTTTTAAATTGAAAAGAATTTTCTAAATTATATTTTCGTGTAATTCATTTTACAAAAAATATATTTTAATGAAAATTTATTAAAATAGTAAAAAACCTTGATATTTCAAGTTTATGGACCAGTTTCATCATAAATTAATTGAAAATTATAAAAAATAGTCTAATTGTAAAAAAAAATTATATATTTAGAATCTACACAGTCTCATCTATAATGGGTTTTAATTTCGTCAAAAAAAATTGGAAAAAAAGTCTTTAGATATATGCCCAAATTCATTATTTTCTTATGACATTGTCAGGAACTTCAACTTGTAGGTCAAACTAGGTATAAAACTTAGGTTCGGGTCCCCAAGCCTTTTCTTGAATAGAAAAACAAAGAAAAAATTTGACCAAAAAATCAAATTTTAAAAAATGAGATCCTGTTTCATAATATTTTTTTTTATGAATTCAAAAAACGGGATCTCATTTTGAAATGAAATCCAATATTGAGTGTGTATAGGAGAGCGAGTGAGAAGGACTCCAAGATTGAGTGTGTATAGGAAAGTGAGTGAGAAGAACTCCAACTCTGAAATGTTTGGTTGGTCGCTTGGGTAGGTGATGGACAGTATTGGAGGCATTAAATAGATAGGAAATCTATGAAGATCCTATGGCAGTCAGGCAAGGGATTTAGAGGGTTGTTGAGTCACCTCTCCTTTGCAGCATTTGCTTGTGCCTTCTCCAAATCTTTTCCCTTTTTGCAGCTTTCTTTTCTCTCCATTGGTCCTCCCTTTTTTTGTCCTCC
Source organism: Sequoia sempervirens (assembly GCA_007258455.2). Lineage (NCBI taxonomy): Eukaryota > Viridiplantae > Streptophyta > Pinopsida > Cupressales > Cupressaceae > Sequoia > Sequoia sempervirens. Next base: position 16,700,960 of record VDFB02000017.1, read on the forward strand.
TTTTGCAGCTCCTTTTCAGCCTCTGCTACTACTTGTTTTTCCTTTTCAATTCTCATAAGACTTTTTGCCTCTAATTCTGCAATCCTTTCTATCTTGCGCTCTGCAGGCTGTTGCTTTTCCTTTTCAATTCTCATAAGACTTTTTGCCTCTAATTTTGCAATCCTTTATATCTTCCGCACTGCAAGATGTTGCTTTTTCCTCAATTTCAGTTCTTCTAGTTCCTTTTCTTTCCCTCTTGCTCACTTAGCATTGCCATGAAGTCATCAGCAGTTAGGAGTTGGGATCCTCTTTGAAATTTGATCCCATGGTCAGCTACCTTATTAGACTTGTCTTTCACCACATGAACTAGTAGCTTCAAGAATTGTGAGATACGTGAAGTTTTCTGGCCTCCCAAAGGCTCAATCAAATCGACATTATTTGTTTTGAGCATCTCACTATTTGTAGCATCCATTATATCTCCTAACTTCTCATAGTCACTGTCTCCCCAATCAACATAGAAATGTACTAACGTATTCAAACTCATGTTGTGTAGTGGAGATGGCATTGAAAGACTTTGTTCTTTGTCCACATGCATATCCATACCAAGATTGGCAACACCATATAAGAGCTAGGAGGGCTGCTCACATGGAGTTGGTAGGGAAAGAGATGTCTCCAATAGTATTGTGGTCTCCCAATACTGCTGGTTCAAGTGGCTCATTGGTATCTAAAACAACAAATTCATACATATAAGTTTGACTATAATTGAAGAACAAACGAATCCAATCCATGCAATTTAAATGCAAATGGAGAAGGCAATTGCTAACAGTATCCACATACATATGCATATGCTAACTCTTACTTATGTTAATACCATTTCTCAGACAACATACTAAAATTTAACTTCATAAAACATATGCATATATGCATATGCATATTGCATATATGCATATGTCAACTCCTACTTATGTTAATACCATTTCTCAAACAACATATTTAAATTTAATTGCATACAACATATGCATATGCATATTGCATATTGCATATGTTGACTCCTACTTATGTTAAGACCATTTCTCAAACAACATACTCAAATTTAACTTCATACAACATATGCATATATGCTTATTGCATACATCCATATGCATATGCATATTGCAAATATTCATATGCAATATGCAATATGCATATATATATATTGCATCATATGCATATTGCATACTCATATGAATATTGCATATGCATATGCATATGCATATCAAACAATGGTATGTAGTGTCACAACAAATTCATACATGTAAGTGTTAATGTGTTTTTTATGCACTTCTCAACACAGGCAATACGTAGGTGCACTACCTCTCTTGAAAGACAATCTTCCACAATCAGATTGTAGAACACTATCCCAAGGTCTCTAATGTCTGGTCTTGATAGTGCTTGGAATTTCTCAGTTGTTTGATGTGATTTGCTAGAATCACAAGGCAATCTTATAGATGAGTTACAAAGCATGGGAAGTTGGGTTTGCAAATACAGTTTCAAAGTGCTGGAAGTGAATGAACAATGGCTGTCCACTCAAAATAGCAAGCTGAAACTCATCAAGTTCATCTGATTTGGCTTCATGGTGATGCTTTGGATCCTACTCTAACCAAGGATTAAAAGAAACATCAAAAGGAGAAGGGTTAAGAAAGTTATTCTAATCGTAAGCTACGAATGAACAATAACAATGGTGGTTGTTAAAGTAAACAGGCTTCCTAAACTGAGTTTTTGCTTGACCAAGAGAAATCTACAGCTACACAAAACCAGTGCAAACTCCTAAGGTCTGTTGATTTTCAAATTGCACATGCACATCATGAACATGCAATCAAACTAAGTTGCAACAATGGAATAAAGAAGCCCAGGCTAACTTTGCACAGCAGCTTGTCATCAACAAGTGCTAAAAGTATGGGCTAGAAGCTCATTAAATACTATAACAGCAACACTATCAAGATAGCCATTCAAGAAACTAATACTAAAACTAACATGGAAGTAGAACCATGCGTGCAAGATGAGAAAAATCAAAGAGAACATTCATAAACTCATGCAATGCTATCTTCTATTACTGCAAAATGCTTTTACAACAGCTCTCCAACCCTTACAAATAAGGGGAAAGCCCCTATTTATAGGTTTTCAAAGCCCAAATGAATGGCTAGGATCGATTTGTATTGAGTGGCTCAGATTCATTACAAGTTAGGGCTTCACCTACCCCCAATATCCAACAATTTAAAATACATTCCTTGTCTTTTCTCTGTTTTGTCATCTAGTGCCAGTTACTATAGCAAATTTGTCTTGTAGCTAATTTCCCTTTTCACTGTAGCATAGACTGTTTGAAGGATTCCCTCCATCTGGTGGACTTGCAACATTTTTTATTGGATCAAACAGGTCAGTCGATGAATTGCATCAATGGATTGGTGGCCCCTGAATCGGGCAGAAAGCCCTTTAGAAATCATCATCATCTGGAAAAAGGTAGGACAACTCCCTCAATGGGCCTCTCCGATAGACCTACGCAAGGCTTCTTGACTCTTGCAAACACGAAGTGTCGTAAGTGCATTTATACACGAGTTAAGAAAAATGTCAGTCAAACCTACAAATTCCCTATTAGATCTATCCATGTATCATCAAAAATATCTTGATATTCATATTTAGGGCTCATTTGGGCCATAAACATTAATGCGTGCTTCAAGAGTGCGAGCGCCAGAGGGAAAAAAAATGGCAGAAGAAATTCAGAAGGTAGACAATGAACGAAAGCCAAAATAGCCAGGAAGAAGGTGGGCTCCCGGATGTTCAAAACAGTTGGGAAGGAGGCAGGCTCCTGGATGTTCCAAACAACCGGGAAGGAGGCAGGCTCCTGGATGTTCAAAACAGCCACGAAGGAGGAAGGTTCCCAGATGTTTCCAAAATAGCCGGGAAGAAGGAAGGTTCCCAGATGTTTCTAAAATAGCCGAGAAGGAGGCAGGCTCCTGGATGTTCAAAACGGCTAGGAAGAAGGGAGGCTCCCAGATGTTCAAAATAGCCAAGAAGAAGGGAGGCTCCCAAATGTTCAAAATAGCCAAGGAGGGACAAACTCCCAGAAATGGCCATGGAGGGGCCAGGCTTCGGAGGCCGGGAAGGAGGTGGCCGCTGGATGTTCCAAAACGGCCACAGAGAGGCGTAATCTTGAAAACGGCCATGGAGGGGCCGGGCTCCGAAGGCCAGGAAGAAGGAAGGTTCCCAAGAAGAAGGGAGGCCCTCGGATGTTCAAAACAGCCAAAGGGACAGACTCCCAGAAACGGCCACGAGAGTGACGGATGTTTAAAACGGCCACAAAGAGGTAGAATCCTGAAAACGGCCATGGAGGGGCCGAGCTTCAGAGGCAGGGTCGCCGGAGTCGATGGATGTTCAAAATGGCCATAGAGAGGCAGGAGTCCCAGAAACAACCACAGAGGGGCGAGCCGCTGACTCCACGGATGTTCCAAAACAACAAAAGGGGGATGAAGCTCCGAAACCACCAAAACTTAACGAAACTTTGACGAAACCTTGGTAGTTCATTTCGCTTCAAACACATCCCGGATCCAAAAAAGGGTTGCCCCAAAGTCAAAAAATGTGGAAGCGGGAGCGACGGGGGTCCACGGATGTTTAACCAACCAAGGAGGAAGGGAATTGGGAGGGAAAGTTCAAAACCATTGAAACTTAATGGAACATTGATGAAACCTTGGCAGTTCATTTACGCACTTCAAACACATCCTGGATCCAAAAAAGGTTGCCCCCAAAGTCAAACATGTGGAAATGGGAGTGACAGGGGTCTATAGATGTTTCCAAACAGCCAAGGAGGAAGGGAATTCTGGAGGGAAAGTTCTGAAACCATCAAAATTTAACAGAACATTGACGAAACCTTGGCAGTTCATTTACGCACTTCAAACACATCCCAAATCTAAAAAAGGTTGCCCCCAAAGTCAAAAATGTGGAAACGGGAGCAACAGGGGTCCACAGATGTTTCCAAACAGCCAAGGAGGAAGGGAATTCCAGAGGGAAAGTTCTGAAACCATCGAAACTTAATGGAACATTGATGAAACCTTGGCAGTTCATTTACACACTTCAAACACATCCCAAATCCAAAAAAGGTTGCCCCCAAAGTCAAAAATGTGGAAACGGGAGCGATGAGGGTCCACGGATGTTTCCAAAACAGCAGGAACAAGACAAAAGGCAGAAAGGGGATGGGCGACTTTATTTTTCAATAGATTTGAATACCCTAAGTAGGTGAATTTAGTAAGGGGAATTTGATCGTTTGATGGCACATGACCAATTTGGGCTTGGAAAATAGGCACGCAAAACAAGACAAGAGCAAAGTAGCCTGTCAGGAGCAAAAAAAAGGGGGTCCCTGCCTATGGTGGGACGTGTGTGCAAAACATGCACAACAGTAAGATTGAGTGTAATTGATGAACAAACTAACCATGCATCTAATTGAGGTGATTGGAAATGAGAAACATATCAAACAATGGTACATAGTGTAACAACATACTGAAATATAACTTCATACAACAAATGTACAACATACTAACCATATGTTGACTCCTACTTTAGTTAATACCATTTCTCAAACAGCATACTGAAATTTAACTTCATACAACAATTGTAGAACATACTAGCCATGCATCCCATTTTATTAGTCTCCAAATTCTACAGTTCTAACATTACACTCACCCTCATTCACTGCCAAACCATTATTGGAAAGGCTTAGAATGTTTGTAGCAGTTGATGCTTCCTCGGTGGTAGCAAAGTGGAATGTCTCGCTAACCCTCATGTCATTCTCCAAAGCATTTCAATCAAATGGCCAAATACCTGTCCTCTTGAAGCTAGCTATAATGTTTGAAATAGTCAATGACTTTTGAAAAGCTAGGCTGCCAAGTGTAGCAAATTTTTCCCTTCTTATCTCCAGATTTGGATGTCTAATACTCCAATATGTTCTTTCCTTTTTGAAGTTACACTTGAAAGATGATAAAACACTCACATCAAGAGGCTGCAACTTGTCTGATGTGTGGGCGGGTAGGGTGAGAAAGTCAATACCAAGCACCCTTGCTATGGTAATGGTAGAGAAGGCTACATGGCTACCATGGCCATCAAATATCAAGAGGTGTCTATGGGTGGGTGAGCAACCCACAGGTACTTGCATAGCAAAGAACTTGAGCCATTTGGTAAAAATATCTTTGATCTTCCATGCATGAGGTTGAATAGCCATCAATGCTCCTGCCTCATAGTTGGCTATGTAGTTTTGCACATGATTTTTTCTCTTAAACAAATAAAAACCTAGAAGTTTTTAACCTGCAACGTTTACACATGCTAGAATAGTGATCCACTCCCAGCTCTTTGGGATATTGTAAGCAACACTTCTCATGCCTTTGTTGGAAAGCACCTTCATGTTACCGTTTCGACCAACTTGCACCCTTGTCTCATCATAGTTCCAAATCCTCTATGGTCCATAGTTCCCTCCTACATATGCCTTCTTCAAAGTTTCATAGAAAGTTCTAAGACCCTACTTCACATGTCATTAATACCAAACCTAATTTGTTATATGATTTTTTTTTAATTTGATGATTATATATATTGTGGATGATAAATAAGGTGATATTTTGGCAAAATCATTGTAATTTCATTTTGGCATTATGTTTTATCATCACTACCAAGGTGGTGTTATGCACTTGTAAATTGTGGAATATGAATTGAAATTTTAAATGGAATTATTGTATAGCTAAATCTTAGGATATTCAACTACCAAATTTATATAAAATGTAGTTGCCCACTTATGATTGCATTGGTAATGTTCAGGAAAGTAATGGTGTAAAGTATGAGAAGGGAAACCCATCAGGGGAAAACTAGAAGACTTTAAGAGGATATAAATTTGACCCTCTTGGGGGGCTTAGGAAGAAATGGAGTTAATATGTTAATTGGCAAATGTTTTGAGGGTTGATATTAAAGGAAAAAATTATTTATGGTTGTAAGGGTATTTAATTATGTGTCATGTGAGATGTAAGTTGGGGGATTAAGGTTTAAAAACCATGATCCAAGTTGAAATTCGGATAGGTTATTAAATGGGTCTTTAAAGTGGGTTGTTGGTCAATTTCCTAGGCTAGGATACAAAAACATAACCTCTAGGGTCTATACGATATGGGTAGGGGTTAGATGGACATGCAATAGTGCCCCTGGGACATGATTTGACCCCTAAAAAGTCCTCATATTATGAGTGACGAATTTTGAGGGGAGGATGGAGTGGAAGGATCTAGAGGTTGTCCAAGTGCATGTTTTCCTCTTTAATGAGGAGAAGACTCTCATTGATGGAGAAAAGTACACTCCACACCTCCCCATCCAAGAGTTGCAAGTTGAGAGTCCTATATAGATTGGAGAAGAAGAATGAGTGGGGTGTTACCCACTTCTCCTCTTGGAGAACTTGAGTAAAGATGGTAGAAAGAATGAGACAAGGAGAGGAGTCCGTCTCTATGGAACATATTGAGGGAGATGGCTCTATTGGAGAGGAAAGATGGATACAAGATTTCAATCCCTTCATCTAAAAGAAAAGACAAGTTCTTCCCTTTCCATTTGCCATTGTTTCTTGGTTGTAAGGAGGTGACCTATTGTATTGATTATGTTTGAAAACAGAAAGTAGAGAACCTAGATGCAAGTAAATTGTGCTATGTAGTTTTGTCCCTTTGTAAAAATGAGAAAATACTCCATTGATCATTGTGGGGTTAAAAGAGTTCCTTGCCCGGGGGTATGGCTAGAGCCCACGAGGCTTCATGACACCATTATGGTAGGGTGGAGAGCAAGACCTTGTTCATGGGTGTACAAGTCATTTGTTCCTCAAATATAGTGGTAATATTGTAAGTTTTAAAAATATAAGTTTCCTATCCTTCAATGTAGAAATGGACAGAGCTAGCCTTTATACATTGTGTTGCTATTTATTTAATTTCCATGTATTTACTGAAATGAAAAAAAAAAGGGGAGTTCTATTTGGTATTTGCAAGAAATATTGAGCATATCAAATTATATTTCCTTTAATTGTTCAGTCAAGTTTTTTTGTTATGGTAAACGTACTTCATGGAAGCCTTTCCAGTTAATCAAAGGTGTCATAATTTCTCAGAGTTGAAAAAGATACTTAAACGTAGAAATATGTTATCTACAGAATTGTATACTAAGTAAAGGAAGTAGTTATTTTGTCATAAAGCAAATAGTGATTCTAATATATAAGTAAAGCAAATAGTGATTCTAATATATAAGTATTTGTTTTCAATGTTTAAAGAGAGGTAATATTTTTGCTCAAAAAATAAAAATAAAATAAGTAACCATGTTACGATATTCTCAATATAATGTGTGAACTTTAAGCTTACATTGCATTAATAGCTTTCCTCTGCCCAGACATAAATGGCAGTGAAGGATGCCCATAGTTATTCGACTCCAGGGTTCCTGCTAGTTGACACAAAGCAATTTCTCATATGATAAATGAACACCTCAATGAAACTATTTAGACATGGTCATAGAGGGGGCATGCACTGCATTTTAACCAATTGACTGCAGGGCAGACAAGAAAACCACCTTTGTGCTAACTAAAAAGCAATTCCTTCAGCATTTAATTAAGCGTAGGAGACTAAGATGGTGATACTAATCGCTTGATAATCTATTCTTCAGAAATTTGCTTCCATATACATTCCTTTAGGATGTCTGTCTACATTTGCACACTATGCAGATTCAAGAGATATCCATAGCTTGTTTCAATAGCAATGGTAGTCCCGTAGACACTTATGTTCCTTTACAAAACACCTCGTGAAGGACTCTGTAAAAAAAAAAAATTCCCATATTCCTTGTCGATGCCTCCTCATTTTGCATATAAATCCTACGAGGGCAGTTCTCACAATGAATTTTGACAAAAAAAAAACTCTTTTGCTAGTTTGCTTGTGTGAAAATTTATGCCCTGAGTCAATTTGCGTGAAGTCAAGAAGAGGCTCACAAAGGGTAAGAAATCAGATGCTGAAGCTGCAAATTGACAATAGGAGTATTAAAGATATCAAGTTTCCACAATCCATCAAATTGTGCTATTAATTTCTGGATTTGATTGTGTTTTGGTTTTTCACATCTAATAAGACGTTTCGAATCATACTACATGATTCATCATTAGGATGAAAGAGAGCTGGAGGAGAAGAAAATGATTGTTGCAGACCAAAGCAAGCTAAAAAGAGAGAGGAGACACCAGGAAGGGGGCACACAGTTCGAGGCACACAGTTCGAGGTTGAGGGTGGATTAAAATTGTTTAATGAATAAGAAATTGCAAATATGAATAAATAAAATAAACAAAGAAATAAAGCAACAAAGACAAAAATGAAATAGGTGTGAATCAAGGATAAAAAATAAGATGAAAAGAAAGTGAAAAATCAAACAGTAAGAGATAAACAAACCAAAATGGAATGAAAAGAAAATAATAAAATAAACATAAGAATGATGAGGAATGCATGAAAGCCATAAGAGAGAAAAGTAGAGATGAATAGAAATAAAAGACAAAATGATAAAGGAACAAGAATTAAAACAAAACAAAGTAAATGACTAAGAGTAATAAAAAGCAATAAATAAGTGACCAACAAAGAAAATTGAAAATAAAATACAAAATAAAGAAAAACTAAAATAAGGATTAAAACAAAATAAGATAAAGAAAAAGAAAAAGAAAACTAAAATCAAAATTAAAGAGATGAACAAACCAAAGAAAATAAAATAAAATGTCATTCAGTAAAAATGTAAAATAAAGATATAAAATAAAATAAAGAAAAATGAAAATGCAAAATGAAACAAAAGAAACAAAATAAAAATTAAGCAATAAGCAAACCAAAATAAAACAAATACAAAGACAAATTGAAAATAAAATATAATAAAATAATATAATCAAAAAATAAAATAAATAAAATAAAACAAAGAATAATGAAAAATAGAATAAAGAAAAACTGAAATTAAGATTAAAGAGATAAAGCAAGCAAAATATAACACGAAACCAAGACAAATTGGAAATAAGAATAAAATAAAATAAAATGATATAAATATACAATACAATAAATAAAATAAAATGATATGACTATAAAATAAAATAAATCCAATAAAATAAAGAAAAAAGAAGAAAGAAAAACAAAAATCAAAATTAAAGAGAAGAACAAACCAAATAAAATAAATACAAAGAGAATTGAAAATAAAATGATATAAATATAAAATAAAATAAAATGAAGAAAAGGAGAAAGTAAAATAAAGAAAACTAAAATTAGAATTAAGATAAAGGAAACAACAAATTAAATGAAAATAAGTCAAGTAAAATGAAAATAAAATAAAATTAAGAAAAAGAGAAAAAACAAACCAAAATAAAACAAATGACAAGGAAAAATGAAAATAAGAATAAATAAAATATAATGATATAACTATAAAATAAAATAAATCAAATGCAACAAAGAAAAATGAAAGAAAGTAAGAAAATAAAATAAAATAAGGCAAGTAAAAACTTCAAAGGAACAAACGTTAATTCTAATAAAAATAATAAAAATAAAATAAATCCAGAAAAACCAAAACACAATCAAATCCAGAAATTAATAGCACAATAGAAGTATTCACAATGATATCTCACATCTTCTGTATGAAATAAATAAAAATAAATCAGATTTGAATGCCCTTTCACAGTACCCATACCTACCCATCGAACTAGAAGGAAAATAAAATAAAATAAGAAAGTAAAATAAAGCCCAAACAGACGCAATGCTTATGGTTCTATTCTCATATCTTGTAAAAAAATTACATGCCCATGACTGGTTCCAAGGCACCTATCGATGAGGTTGTTGGCCACATATCTGGCAGACATTGCTTATGACCCAACCATTATACTTTGTCTTTGACCGCTTCTTTTATTGGTATGGCCTCTTCAGCCTTATGTTCCAGTGGTTGTCACGTCAACTGCAGCACTGTCAGTAGGGAAAAGAGATTGCTTCAATCCAAAAGAAAAATCAGAGTGCCATTAATTATTTCCTCCTCATCCGTTGTGCTAATTCTAAATACATGAATGTAGTAAGATTTGCTGGCATCACATTGTCTCCATGCATGAATATGTCGTTTTTCACTGTGATATGGCAAGGCTCTCAAATTTTGAATCTAAGCCATAAATTTGTTTAGATGGATGAATTGAGTAGTTGAACATAATTATTGACAGTGTGAAGCGATAGTACTTTTAATATTTATAATAGTTAGACAGGTGTTAGTAAAATCATGAGTATCGATAACACAGTAAATATTATTAGTAATGATCTTATTATCACGCATGGGTGATCTAATGCTGCTGATATTAAGATATTTTAGGATATTCAAAATACATATAAGATGCATACTGACAGCATATCTCACCCACCGGGAGGAAACAAGACTCTATGGAATGAGAGAAATTCGTGTACAAAGTTAAGTGTAAGATAAAGGAGTTAATAATAAATAAGATAAGTGGTATGTGTTCTCTTAAAAGATACAAGGTTTTATTGTAGCTTCTCTATAAAAACAGTTCTCGTATTGTTATTGTATTTTAAATTTTAAATTTAATATGATTAGGATATTTTTCAACTAATATTTCTTATATAAATATGTTAGTTGTGATACTATTATGTAATCAGTTACAGTGAGAATTGATTTTAATATTAGTCCATGGTAATAATGCTAGTTAGAGTGTAAATCTGAATAGAGGGTGTTTAAGAGAAATAAATATTATAGTGTTTAATAATAAGAATGAAATAGATGGTAGTAATATTATTTAAGGAAATATTCTCGTTGTGGTGAATTGAATAATTTTCCCTATCTATTCAAAGGTGCCCTTAAAAACATTATGATATACCTTAGTGTATGTAAAATTATATATATATCATTATAATTCTATATAAATTTTGACAGTCTACCCAAAATCTCTCCTTTCATTTGATACAATCTTCTTGAAAATTTGATTGTATTTTACGGCAAAAATCTCTAAATATGGTCATACGGCCATCAAATTTAAGCCCAATACTCATAGTCCCTACCCCTAAGTTTAAGGAGACCCCATGTACTCCTATGTTTAAGGATTCCTTAAATAAAGAATGAAGTATAAACTTCCTCTATCTTTTAAAGAAAATAAAAGAAAAATAATCATCGTGGTAGTTTTAAGATAAGTGATCCCTTAAATAAAGTAAATGAATATATTCACATATTCTCAAGAAGGTTACTTTTAAACTAGATTTAGTATCACTAATATTTCCTTAGATTATCTTTTTACTTTATTTCTTTTTGCTAGGAAAAAGAAAATAATATGAATATAAATAAGAATAGTATAATTATTTGTATATGATTCTATTTATTCTTATAAATTTCTTTAAATTACTTTTAGAGTAAATTATATAAGAATATATAAACAATTAAATAAACAATAGTTAACTATAGATGAATTGATATATATACTAATATATATTGATAATAATAAATAAACAATTTCTTGAAATAATGCTAATATTTATTATTAGTATCATTATAAAATAATATTAATAATTGGAAGGTCAAAGTATCAATAACACTGTTCCAATTCTAGTATAAAACCTCTTTAGATGAGTATCATAACATTAATATCAATGTTTATTTTAATATTAACGTTGCTTAAATAATATCATTAATGTTATTATTGTTGTGATTCATTAATATATACCACTAAGGGTAAATTATAATTTTTATTAACATTATTATTTCTAAAGGTGAATAGTAATATCTGTGGCAACAAATGGTTGGTGCCAAATTTGGTACCCTTAGAATAAAAAATGGATAAAAATAATAACGATGAATGTTACCAATATTAATAACCACTTTACCAACCCTACCTTGCAAAAATGGAAACTAAAAGCTGAGTAAACCTAGCTAATTAGGCCATCTATAGAATCTTTGTTTAGCCTAGGCTTTAGAGCCTACCAATTCTAGATTGAGGGTGCACTCAATGGACTCCGCACATCCAACTACACCTACCCCTCTACTCCCTACTGTCGGACAACGTGTCAACGATGATGTTGTATGACCAGTGTTCCTCGATGCATGTAGTATTCAACCATGTATGTACATGGTTATCATTTGTTAGTTTTTTAGTTTGCACTTTGTAGTTTTGTATATAAAAAACATTTGATAGTTATATTTTCACCCTTCGTACAAATTTATGGCACAACAATAGGAGATGTCTTCCTCATATTGTGTTAAACCCTCTTAGTGGCTCTTGCCACCTTGCTATCTATACAACGCCGTTGTGTACCAACATTCATTGTTTGTCTTGTACCACCTTATCAAATCTAAAGACCATCCTAGTTGTTGTAAAAAAAAGAAAAATTGTTAGGTTTTCTAGTGAAAATTATGGGCATGACAAAAGCACTTACAACTGTTTGCCTCAGATTTATAGCACAGTCTCTATCTTGACCTTGGGTTGTTCTCAAGCAGAGATTAGGATGCCTTCTTTTGAATCCCATCCAGCATGACTTGCCAGGAAGCCCATTCTTGAAGGGATTATTCCTTGTTTCGCATATTTGGGTCACTTTTGTTTTTAGATTGACGATCTCCAAACCTTGGCCAACAACATCCATCTCCTTGCACCAATCGACAATCAATGAATCTTCCTCCTTAGTTAGGACTATTGGGGGCCCTTTCCTTCTAGTAATGGTCACACCACCTAGCCAATTAGACAATGTTGAGGTAGGAATATCCCACTTTTTGGTTGCACCTCTAGTTGACCAACCATTGTCTTCGACATCTTCAAGGGCATGGTCCATGTCAGCCTGGGTCCATTCCTGTCTTAGTGAAACCTTTTTGGTTGATATAGCTAGGTTAGCTTGCACTACATATTTGGTTGGCTGCTCCACAACAATTTTTACCTCCTCCTCACTACTTGGTTCTTCAGTTCATTGGTGAACATGAATGACAACATCCTGCTCATCGCTATGTGGCAGATGCACACCTCTCTTATGTACAAGAATATTTGTTTGCCTCCGCTTTTGTGCAAGCTTCCTCCTTGAAGATTGTCTGGAATTTGTTTGCACATATTTCTTCCTCTACGTTGAACCAACATAGAGATTAGTAATCAACATACACTTAATATTGAAAATAATGATACTGACTGAAACAATGAATTCATACATTTATTATTGACTGTAATTGAAGAACAAGCTAACCATGTGCATCTAATTGAGTTGATTTGAAATGGCGAAGGGTATGTGTGCAATGAATCAAGCAATGCATGCTATACTATCATATGTAGAAATCTACCTCTTATAAACATTTTGGTGATACCATTAAACCCTCCGTCATACAACATTATGATACCATTATATATAAACTTGAAATGGCAGCATGATACAATAGACACAACATTATGATACACATATATATGATCTTCCAACAACAGTATGATACAAATATGTATATCTTGAAACATCATTACAAGAAAAGAAAGGGTTTCGAATATTTCTATCATACTACTATTTCAAGTTGTGTAAATGTTTCATAATATTGTTTGAGATATTGTTAGCATACTGTCACTTTAATTGAAGAATAGCCAAAGCATACATCTAATTAAGTTGAATGTAATAGATGGTGGGTAGGGTAACTTTCAGCAAGGGGTCCACGCCATTAGCGTCCCAGTCAGGTAATTTTTTTATGCCACATCCCTTGACAATCAAGCTGGCATTATGCAAATTTTATTTTATCTATAGGAAACTTATGTATTTATCTATCTCTACAATATTTATATTAAAATGATTAGGGCTATATATATTGCAGATATAGATAAATGTGTAAGATTCATGAAAATGGATAGGGCTATGGGAAACATACATGGATATGTATCATTTTATGCAGCATATATATGTATGGTAATGTTGTATTCGAAAGGGTTGGAAATATTTCCACCATAACAGAGCTTAAAGGGAGACTGACCAATGACAACATAAAGGATGCTTATGGAAATTAACAAGGTGTTGATTCATTTAAATGTAAAAGAAGAAGGCAATTGCTCATAGTAGAAAATGGAATGCGGTTTCTATTTTTGCAAAGGTAGGAAAGTTGACTTACCGTAGGGAGACTGACCAATGACAACATCAGGGAAAACTTTAAGAAACTTGCCCCTCGGCGAAGGTGTAAAATCCTAGCGAATCCTGTATGCTTCTCGATAAAAATATTAATTTTAGTGGAGAATTTTTTTTTTTTGTGAAAAAAATGTCCATTGGCGAATCTTTTCTAATCGCTAGAAGTCTATGGAAAATCCTGGAGAAATGCAATTTTTTTAATACCACTAAAATTTTCCATTGGCGATTAAAATCTATTTTCAAACCAATAAAATATTTCATTTGGTGAATTAAACCTATTTTCAAACCAGAAAAATAATTTTGATGGCGATTAAATTTTTTTTCAAACTAAAAAATAAAATTCATTGGCGAATTAAACCTATTTTCAAATGATTAAGAAAAAAAATTGGCAATTTAAATATAATATCAAACTAATAAAAAAATGCAGTGGCAAAGTGTCAATGCAAATTTTCCTAACCTTAGTTGCAAGTCTTTCTTGGTCATCTTTGTAGGCGATGGGTCGGAGGTTTCAAAAAATTTGAAACTTCAGACTTTGGTTCTAAGGTTCCAAGTTTCAGCGACCACGTGACATTATGGACCATGACCATTCAATGAATTTTTGATGGATGGATGTAGTTGCATTCCAGAAGTATATCTCTCAAGCACTAGATTTTTGAATTGAAACCTCTGGAATTACACTAGAACCGTTAGATTTTCAAAATTCAATGGTTGAGATTTTATTAATTATTTAGGTTTGTTGGCCATCCTGCTCTTGTTTACCATTTAATATTTTCTAAGTCAAACCAAAATATTTTATGACAAGGCCTTAAATCTTAACTCTTCAATCCTGAGGGTCGAGTCTCCTCAACCTACTGATGTCCCCATTTTAAATTATGCATGTGCATAAAGTTTGTTTTAAAGGAGAGAACGTTTAATGAATTTTTGATGGAAGGCTATAGATGCATTCTAGAAGTAAATCCTTGAAGTACTAGACTTGCGAACTGAAACCTTTGGAATAATAGTAGAACCATTAGATTTTTAGAAATCAATGGTTGAGATTTTATTAATGAGTGGTTTTAGAAATCAACATATAGTTTTGATCATAAGTGAGAAAAATTTATTGTGACTTATTAGCTAGGACATTGATAATCATTAAGGTAAAACAGGATATTTAATTCTCTCTTTTCAATGCATTGAAGTACTCTACCTTTCATTTATTCTATTGAAATTCTTAATTTGGCTGTGGTACTTGGTGGTGACATAGATTAATACCATATGAATAGCTAGAGTGATTGATTGGATAGCTTTATATTGAAAACTGCATGAAGTATTGTAGAATCATAGATGATGATGTCAATAATCTAGTGATTTTGACAATCGACAGCTTGTGTGGCATTGCCGATTTTGACAATTGATAGCTTGTTAGCTTGAGCTACAGTTTGCAACTTTGCATGTAGCCAACTCGAGGTACCAATTAAGTTGGATTTTTGGTTTACATGAATCACAATTATTACTGAGTAGTCAGTAGTAATTATACACAACCTCAGAGCTCACACATGACATGTGTGAGGTGTACAAGGTACCAGCTGGTAGTGGCACTTTTGGTGGCACTTTTGGCCCATAAATAAGGATAGTGAGCAAAACTAAATTCATTCTTTTAATTGTGATAAGGGTTCTCATTTTGTAGGGTTAATAACTTAATAAGGATTTAGGAAGAAGATGATGTAGTATTATTGGGGATTTTCTAAATTCTCCTACCTCCAGTTATGTAGTTACAGAGTAAAAGACAAATTTCTTTCAAATTTAGAATGGGTCCAGAATTGAAAGAAGTTGATTTGGCTCACTTGACTTCTTAGATAGGTTTTGAACCAGGAGGAGGAGCTCTGATGGACATAAGTGCTATCCCAATACATGGAGGCTACAAGTGGAAGATGGGAGTAGTTTTACTACCCCTCATCATTTGCATGGTTTCCTAGGCAATTAACATGCATTTAATTTTAGTGCACATCTTCTGCATGGGAACAATTTTACTAGCCCTCATCTTTTGCATTAGTCTGGTTCTGAAAGGCTCGACTAAGTACATTTTGTATCTTCATGGCTCCCATTTCCCCAGTTTGATTGGGCCCCCTTTCCTCATACATTTATTTTGAGAGCATATGGCTGACTCGACAAGTCCCATGTGTTAATTTTCAGAGCTCATGGTTGACCTAACAAGTTCCATTTATTTTCAGAGATACATGTATCACATTTATGTTTTCAACTTTTCATCAAAAATCCAGCAGAAGCTTGGCGCTTGCTCTTACATTTGTATTTGTACTATGTAATAATGTGACATTGTAATTTAGTTGTAATAAAATAAATGGTTGTGCTATTAATGTGACATTGTAATTCATTTTTTTTAAGGCCTTTGAAATGTTAAGTTTCTAACCCATTGGCCTTGATGTCAATCCTAGCACATTAAATTTTAAATCAAATTTAAAACACATGTTTTATGTTTATTATTTATATCATAAATTACTCAACCATTCAATTAACATTTGATGTATGGGTTGTAATTGCATTCTTGAATGAAATGAACAAAGCGCTAAACTTGTGAACTTAAACCTCTAGAATCACCCTATAATAGTTAGATTAACAAAGATCAATGGTTTAGAATTTGTTGTCAATGTAGTAGTAAATCATTTTTTTTAATGGCTTGTTTTAAATGTTGTTTACCATATACATTATACTACCTAATTGTGTACTGTGTAGTTCATAATTAACGAGTAGATGTTTTGGTGTCATTCAGTTTGCTCATTTCAATGCACCACCTTGTTCTGGGTTCCACAATTCTACTTCCAACAAAGCCATTCCAGTAACCTAGTTTCAAGCTTCAATGTAGTTTCAACTTCAACAATCAAAATTCAAAATTTAGGTAAGTTAAAGAGCTCTTGTGGCTACATTTCATCACTTGACATTTCTTAAAATCTTATTTTGTCAAACTTTGATGTTTAGGTATAGGGTTAAGAGTAAGAGGCTTAAGAATTAAGAAAAATTAAGGACTAATAGGGAATTCACAAATTTCATATTATTGATTGTATCAACATGTCTACCACCAATACCGCTAGAGAAATGTCGGATAAAAAAATACATTATGCAAAATTGCTTAAAACCCCAGGTTTCACTAATAAATACCATGATATTTATGATCTTGAAACCTATGGTAGGTGTAACTTAGAACTTAGATTTTCATATGAGAATAAGGCTTGCAAAGCAAATGCAAGTTAATAGTATCAGTGCACCATGGGTAACTGGATTAGGGCACATGATGCTACATGAGGTTTTCCCTTTCCCAAAATTTATCATGGTCTATGCCCTAAATTATGATGTTAACAAAAGAGAAATTGTTAATAAAGACAGCAAAGAAGAATTCTTATCCATTAATGCAAAAGAACTTGGAAAATTGTTGTCCTCAAGGTTTAAAACCAAAGAGTTTGGAAATGTCCACATTGACCTAGAAAAGCTTGATAGTGATTATGAAGCAGTGGATGAAATGGAGAAAAATTATTTCTTAAATAGAATAGTTCAAGATAGAAACAAATTGAAAGGTTACCATAAGCCTCCTTATGATTTGGATATTTTTAAACCATGGGTTTAGGATACTATTTCCATGCTAGAATTTTGCTTTAGATTGGATAGCAATTTGGAAGTGGGTGCATGCCTCCTTGAAATGGTGTATAATATCCATTATGGTGTTCCACATGCCAAATATAATTTTATTGAGCACATTGTAGAATCCATACATAAACATTTTTTAATGATTAAAGGAGGTTCCATCAAGACATTTAGGTTCACAACCTACTTGTGCTATCTTTTTCTTTTCAAATTCAGAGGAATGTTTTAGACCAACAAGCTTCAAATTCAGCCCTATGGTAATAGTAATCCTGAGCAAAAGAAAACTGCTCTAGTAAATGAATGGACCACTGTTATAAGGTTGCATGATTCTCGAAGGAACTACAATCATTTTATAGACTACTTTTTGGCTCCATTGCATCAAACAATTACAAATACTCTAATGCCTAGATTGCCTATGTCATGTAGAAACTGTATTCAACTAGGAAAATAAATACAATTGGTTGATTGGTACTTAATGGAAGAATATATTGTGCTAAGATTTTATGGATCGAAAGTACAACCATACAAAATTCTAATACATGTGACATAAAGGGTTTTTGCTTTGGAATATGTAAGGCAGATGCAGAGTACTAATGAAAGACACTTTAGCAGTCAAGGGAGGAAGACCTTATTTCCTTCTTTACCTTTTTGATGTGGAGGGATTACATTTGAGAGAAAAGCATTTAGTGTGGCACATGATCTTTTGAATTTTTTTTATTTTGATGCTATCTGTCACTGGTAGTATGGTCCATGTGACACCATTAAATCAATGATTGTGCTCAATAGGAATGCTCAAAGTAGAATTCAACATCAAAGTAAACCCTTGCTTGAAAACTTGAGAAACAAGGATTCTTGGGATGAGGTCAAAGTAGCAATGGAGAAAAGTGCTACTAAGAATGGTATTTCTTTTGAACAATTGTTAGCAAAAATTATGGCATTGCATAGAAAGACAATTAGGAGGTACAACAATTTTTATGAAAAAAGTCATAATCCATCTAGTAGAGTAAAAAAGCTAGATTCTATAGAGAAGGAAGTTATAGAAAAAAATTTGTCATGATAAAAAATTACTTCCTTTTGGTCTATGAGGAAGGACCTAGGTGATCCAAGAGCTCTTGCAGAGTATGGAGATAACAAAGAAGATCTTGAGTTTATAAAATTATGGAATATAGAGCATCTAAATGAATAAGAAGATGAAGAAAGTGATGATGATAGGCAAGAAGAAAGCCATGTAAATTTCAAACTTGGTTTAAGTGAGGCCACAAAAGAAGCATTTACTACAGGAGTAACCATAACTAAAAAAATGGGTTATGAAGGTGGTCCTTTGGGGTCCCAAAGACAAGGCCCTTAGATGGTAATAGATGTAGAGAATAGAAAACTAGTTGATAAATTTGGCCTTGGGGTTGGAGGTGAAAAAGTAGACCTAAGGTGTACAGGTCAATTTGTTAGAGCTTCAAGTTCAAATCCTCATCCTCATGGTCAGACACAATCACAATTAGGACATGCCCATGGTGGAGGGCTTAGTGCAACTGGCATTACCTCTAGTGGCAATGGTATGGGTAGTAGTACTAGTAGTGGTCAACATGTTCTACAACAAAAAATTACACACAAGAGGACAACACAATATACCACAGAAACAATAAGCGATCAAGGCATACAGAAGAGGTAAAGGATTTTGACAAGTCCAACTCTAAGTCACACTACCAGTGGATCCACCACAAAGGAGTTATTTCTGGGCACTCCCCCAATGCTAGTTAGTCTGGCTGTGACATCATTAGCAACTACAAGTACTCATATTCCTTCTCCATTCAAGAATTCCATTGTTCCTGCATCCCCTGGTTTTGATTACATTGAAGAGTTTAAAAAGAAATCATGATTGAATAAAAAAGAAAAGAAGCAATTGATGGAGAGTGCATCTTCTCTAACTTCAGAGCTTGCAACAACCATAGTATTACCCACATTTGACACAAGTAAAGAAATCATGGCATACACATTTCTTGTTCCCAGAGTTCAAAACAAGTTCCAGAAAATCAGATGGCTCCATCTGAATTGCAGGTGAACAATTTTTAATTAGATTTTTCTGGACTTAGAAATACTAACAAAATCAATGTATCAAAGAAGAACAATGAATTGGTCTACACATCATTTTTGAAGCAAGATAGAGATAAAAAGCTTGTAGATTCAAATTGAAAAGTTACAGGAAGACCTAGCAAATGAGAAAGCAAAGAGGAAAGTATTAGATAACAAGAGAAATGAATTAGAAAAAAGAATTAAAAAATTTGCCTCTACATTAACAAGCAAAGAGGATAAGCAAAATGAGACTGCAGTAAATGAATTGAAGCAAAGGCTAGATGAGAGCAACAAGAAATATGATGAGGAAAAATCCACTTCAGAAAAATTAAGGCTAAGCATTGCAAATGGAAATGTGCAATGGGAACAAAAATTGAAGAAGGAGAAAAAAATAAATGAAAGATTGGAGGCAGAGCTACTAGAAGCAAAAAATGAAATTAAGTCTTGTCAAAATAAGTTATCTTCATTTTGTAGAGAAAAAATGAGGCATATGAAACCAAAGATCTAGGATGAAATAATGTAGGGGATTGATCTTTTTTGTGACATGTTTCAATTGATTGATGCTATGAGACAACATCATAAGAAGCTTAACACATATTTAATGGAGAACAAAAATGTGTTGGCATTAGAGAAATCATAAAATCAAATTCAACAAACAGTCTACAAAGCCAGTGATAATGTTTTGAAATCAAAAGGGATTACTAATTGGCTTGCTACATCAATGACGTTGTCATCTGTCATTGAAAAGTGTTTGAGAATGCGTGAAACAGAGAAATATTTGCATTTGGCTGCAGACAAGATGAAGAAGGTGGGTGAAAAGTTAAGGAACTTCATATAGCTTGGTTTACTTGAGGCTTTTGACATAAATGCGAAATTTGTTGGATGGAATGATTTCAGAAAGAAGGTGGAGGATGCAAGAAAGATTGATTTGGACCAGTTTCCTTAGAACCTAGATGTGGTGACCTATTTGGATTCCATCAAACCATTTCTAACCCTAAATGCAAAATTGACTGAAGAATCCAAGATAGGTTCTAATTTGAATCATGAATTGTTAACAAATCTTCAAGTCAAATAGCATCAGTTAGAACAAATGACAATTCCAACACCTGAAGAGTGGAAGTTACTAGAAAAGATGATGCAGTGATTTAATTTTTGATAATATGAGTTTCCAGTTTCCAACTCAACTCTATGCAGAGTTGTCTTTGAGAAATATTTTGCATTACAAATGCCTCTATGTATTCCTTCATGTGATCAAAATCAATTTAAAAGCTCAAATTCAGACTTTAGTAATCTGTTGACGTTCAATTATATGTATTATTTATTATGTCATTTGAAGAAAAAGTTTGGTAGTGGTTTCAACTTCTAGATACACTTTAAATGATTGATGGTGTTCATTGTTGTATATGCTACTAATACTATTGTTCATATGCTACTAATACTATTCACACATCAATACTGGATCTCCATGACTACTTAGTAGATCCACTAAATATTTATATGAATTCATGCTTTAATGATTTAATCAAGGTACTTTAACTAGTTCATTAAACTAGAGCTAGGATTAAAACATACATCAATACATATTGCATAATATTAATGAGAAAGAATATTAATGAAAGATCATTGATCCTATTTCATTAATAATTCATATAAAATGTTATAGTTGGAGAGACGATAGACTCAAAATAAGGGAGCAAAACAGGCTTAGTCACTAGTTCTCAGAGTATTATAACCTTGTCGTGGATTTCTAAATTGTCATAACTTCTCAATTCCCCAACTTGGTTGATGGTTCACTTTGTTGAGTTGCAAGCCTTTCTTGGTCATCTTTCTAGTTGGTGGGTCACTGGGTCAAAGGTTTCAAAAAAACTGAAACTTCAGACTTTGGTTCTAAGGTTCCAAATTTCAGCAACCATGCGACATTATTGACTTAGCTTTCCTTTCAAAGGCGTAGTCATCTGACACATCATTGAATGCTACATACAAACTAATATAAAATATAAAATACAAAATATCACAATTTCATGGAATACAACATAAAATATCATCAACTATAGTTTGACTTTTGAATATGATTCATGAAGTGCAATATATAAAATAAAATATCATGAAGTGCAATGATTAACAATTTTATTGAATACAATATAAAATATCATCAGCTGCAATATGGAACAATGGAAACTAATCCATGAAGTGCAATATAAATACCTAAAAGCTGCTAATTCTCTTCCATTTCTCAAATAGTGTCAGGGTCTTCAAACTAACGTTTATCATCAAATAAAGTAAAAGAGTTGTCTTGAATTTGATTTGTAGTTTTCTCTTCATTTTCTTTAGACCATGTCTCAAATTCAACATTCATTGTGTCATTTTTGTCAATGTCATATGTTTAAGTCCCATTGCCACTACTAGTGCCACCAGTACTAGCCTTTGGAATTGGAGTGTTTCACAACCTGATCCCTCTTCTTTCACATGTGGACCTCCAGATTGCGAGTGCCTTTTCAAAAGGAAAATTTCTGACATTATACACAGTTCCTTTCATCCTCAAGCAATTTTCCAAATTCTTGTCTAGTTTATTTCTTAACTTTGATTTCAAAAACCCCAATGTACTGAAAACTCTCTCATCCTCCACTGACCCCAATATCATTGTTTGACATAAATCAACAAGTTTGAAATATTATGATATCGAACTACGCAATATTTCGCTCTGACCTAAGTTTGTCCAAACCTTTTTTATTGATCCTAATTCAAAGGCCTTGTCATTTCCCATGGATTTATACTGGTCCTTCATAGCTATTGAAAAACTCCCACATTTTTTTCTAAGCTTAGCTTCATCTAAAATTCCTTCTATTTTCTACTCATAGCATGTTATAGTTTTCAAAAATTGTTCGATCAAAATTTTTACCTAAGCATGAAAAAATGTGGGGTTATCTCAGTTTTCCCAAAATTGAGGATACACAATACTCATGGCTTCAAGTATTTCATGTCGAGGGAATCTTTCATGAATCTCTGAGGAAAGAGATTTTGCAATTTCCTTCAAATTATCACCAAAAAATTTAACAATGCCTTGAAAATCTTCCGCGTTAACAATTACTTCTCTAGTAGAGTGCTAGATGTCTTACATTGGTACATTTGTATCTCATATCCTTGTACAAAGATGCATAAGTTTCCACTTGCATTAAATTGTAAATAATTATCAAGATCATTCAAATCAGTAATTTTCTGCCACATGAAATAATTTTGGCCATCTTGTATTAGATCTAGATATAGATGATCAAGGGCCAAGCATGTATGTTTACGTAGATTGGCATATTCATTAATATACATAGTTCTATCTTGGGCTTTCTTCACAAGCTTGTTCATCACATCTAGCATGGGGAGAAGACTAGTTAAAGTCAAGAGTTTCTCTATATCACTTAACCTATGTAAGAGGTCAAGAACTTTGTCTACTATGTTGTGATGCTCTTACATCACTCTAATCAAGGATTGATATTCTGAAACAACTCATTGTGCTAGTCCATGCAGGGAGATCCATCTGGTATCAACATCCTTGAGAAGCTTGTTTCATGGTGTTATTCCCTTAGCAAAATTTTGAAATTTTTTGAAATGTTTAGGATTTCGGTAGAAGTATGCATGGATCTCACAAACTAGATTTTCAACTTTTGATACTGTAGGAAACTTGCTTAAAATTTTGAATGCTAAATTCATTATGTGGGCCATGTAGTGAATGCCAAGCATGTATGGTACACAAGTAGTTTGTAACTTTGTGCAAACACCAGTCCTTTGACCTTGCATCACTGTAGCTCCATCAACTTCTACACACACCAACATTTTCGCAATTGTCAACTCATCCATACCTACAATTTCATTCAAAGATTTCTTGACTAGTTCAAATATATTTTGCGATGTTGAACCGTCCTTCATTTTATGAACATAGAGAAGATGACCATGGTGAACATGTTGTTGTACAGTATAAAATGCACACAAACCCAAGAAGTATTGTCTACCGCAATAACTTCATCTAAAGATAATGCAATGAAATTTAACTCTTTTACTTTAACCTTTAAATCTTCCTTTTCCACTGTAGCAAGACATTTTTCCCATTCCCATCCAGCGTTTACTGACCAATGTGAGTAGGGATAGTGAGGAACATTCAAAAAAGATAATAAACCAGAATATTCTAGGTAGTCTATCATAGGACGCCCTCTAGAAAAAAAATGAAAAATAACAGTCATCTAAACAGTTTTTGATAGATTTTTTTCTTCCATTGGTTTCCCAAATTGAGCATCAAGTGTACCTTTACATGCACCAAACTTCAATAGTTTTTGGTGATGCACTTCATAATCTGCGGAATACCTAACATGAAGACATTCTTCCTTTGATTTCCATCATACGACTGATTGTTCTTTTTCATCTATAATTTGTTTTTCATAAACTTTACCGATATGCTTTTCTATAGTGTCAATATTTAGCTGAAATGTCTTGTCTCTTCCACATTTCCAAGTACAAATTGTACATCTGAATAATTTTTCATTTTCAATATCATTTGATTTCCCCACTAGTTTAATGAATGGGTACTTTGACAACCAACCAAGTTGAAAACTCCTTGTCATTTCCCACTCACGCTCCATTTTTGGTTTATTTTTCCTTTTCTTGCTACCAACATCATCATCCTCATCCAAGGAAATTATCTCATTCTGGCTAACTGGGCCTAGGGTATCACTTGGAACATATTCTATAGTATTGCTATACTGAGTTGATATATTTTGATTTAAATCAATGACAATCTCAACTTGACCTTCTAATGGCGGTGAGGTATTGGGAATGCTACCAATATTTGCTGGAAGAGTTGATGATGTAGCTCCATATTGACCTAATAGATGAGAAGCTTTGATAATTCCAAAGTAAGACTGTATGGTACATCTAATTTTTTTTCATTTTGATGGCCTCTTAGTATCTTCAACAACTTGAGGAGCAACAAGAGTCTCTTCACCACCCCGACGAGCGGTAGGAGCCTTATCACCCTGAGGAGCAGAAGGATTCTGAGAAGTGGTAGGAGTCTCTTCACCACCCTAAGGAGTGGCAGGAGCCTTAGCCTTGCTACTCAATTTGCTCAACATATTGATCTCTGATTCACTTGACATATTCATCTTTCACTTCAAATAAAAACTAGAAAAAAAATTATTCTTGTTTAAGGATGAAGAATAATAATATAGATACCATTCCCTACTCAATATTATCTTTAAAACTGAAGCAAGAATGGAAAAGAGATAAAGAAAATTTATTATTATAACTAATAACACTATGAAGAAATGATCACTCACCTTTAAGTCTATGTTTTCGGCTTTGGCTGACTTCTGAATAATTGACACTTTCGATTGTTTTATTTCTTTTGAAGGAATGGATTAATAATATTCCTTTCGGTTTTAGTGATTTATCAAAGATTGTGTGAATGGAAATGCAATAGGAATTTATAAGTAGTGTGATAAGTGTTGTTCTTTAAATATGGTGTAGAATCACATATCAAAATCAATACCATGGAATACAATATAAAATATTTGGCTTTTCCTAAACTTAGTCGCTAATCCTTAGACTTATATAACCTTTTCGTGGAGTTCTAAATTTTCATAACTTCACAATTCCCTGACTTGGTTGATGGTTCACTTTGTTGCTAGTTGGTCCCTAATAAATGCACCAAAATTATACAAAACGATAAAACTTTTGGAAGGTGTACCGAGGGTCCTACATCCTGAGGCCACCAAAACTCGTGAACCCAATCCATCTGATGTCTGGGATGCACACGAGCCACCCTTCTGTCAACACCCAAAGCAAAAATTCAAGGATTATAGAAGGTCAAGTGCATAATTGATTTGAAAATGACCCTCCTAACCCTATTTATGCAAAAAATTTAGGTTTTTAGGGTATTTTTCTTAGGATTTTTAAACCCATTTAGTTTGTTTTCTACCAAGTGAAACCCATTTTGACCCGTTTTCATCACCATGAATCATTTTTGCATCTTGTGGGCTCTTTTCCACATCTAAATCCTTTTTGAACCTTTTTCACTAGCTCGTCCTAATTTTTCAACCTTCACTTGATCTCTTGAAGGGGGAAGTGTGGCATCATAATTCTTCCACTGGGGCAATAGTGGGGCATCTAA
Organism: Sequoia sempervirens; assembly: GCA_007258455.2. Taxonomy (NCBI): domain Eukaryota; kingdom Viridiplantae; phylum Streptophyta; class Pinopsida; order Cupressales; family Cupressaceae; genus Sequoia; species Sequoia sempervirens. Next base: position 16,726,931 of record VDFB02000017.1, read on the forward strand.
AAAAATTAGAATTTTTTAAAATTTTGATCATGGAAGTGTTTTTCTTGAAACCAATGCAACAAGTACCTCACTTCAAAGAGGGGAAAAATGTAGACACATAAAATGTCCTAATTAATATTAGACATCTAATTCTGATCAATGAACACCATTTCTTCTAAAATCATCTCAAATTGATCAATTCATTGAATAATCAACATTATTTAAAATTAAAATCAACAAATTCAACTATTAATAAAATAATTTTAAATTTATTGATTAATTCACCTTTCTTCTAACTAACATCCATCATATTTAATTAAATCAAATCATTTAATTAAATCCCCCTAATTCCTCTTATTTGACTAAAATCAATTAAATCAAATTTTACAATCCCCTAACCTCTTCCAATTAATTAATTCTAAACTAATTTATCCTAAATCACCTTCCCATCATCATTAATCAAATCCTCCAGCTTTTAACTCTTCAAGAGTTAAATCAACCCATGATCAACTAACCAGGTTGCACATAAAATAAATTTCTTCTAATTATATAATTACTTCAATTATCCTCACTGTAATACCCCTCATACTGTTTAGACTTATTATTTTCTATGTTTTAACTTGATACGTTGATACTATGATGATACTATCATTGTTTGATTTGGTTGGTTTGAAGTTTGATGATGGTGTTATTCCTTTAGTGGACATGATCATTTGATATGACATTATGGTTGGTTATGTTAGTTGATTTTCAAAATTATATTATGATGCAGTGATTTAATAAATTATGTCATGAGATGAAATTGTTAGTTTAGAAATGTTATGTTATCAATTATATTATAAGTGTTAGGATAGATGTGATGAAGGACAATGTAGCATCACTCATTTGCGAGTGCTCTGCTATGCTACGATTCCTTCTCACAATGCAATGCTTCAATTTAATGCTTTGATTTTATATATATGTATGCACATGTACACAACTTCATTTGTATGCAGGGTTTGCAGGTACAGAGTCTTGATTCCACCTGCTTCGGCAGGAGAGGGCGAGCAATAAATTAACCCAACAGGTAAAAATGTTGAAAAAGGGAGTAGGTTTGGAAGTGTCCCCGTCCCAAGTCTGTCATTTGTTGTGAGTTGTTGTGTCATGATTGAAGTTTTGTCCTTGTCGTTGTGTAGTTAATTGTTGAGTTTTTATTGAATTTATGGTTAGTGTTTAATTAATTAATTTTATTTGATAAGATAATTAATTAAAGTTGTTTTGTTGTTTTGATTTAATTGTGAGTTAGTAAATGTTAAATTTAATATATCATAAATTAAAAAGTATTTAATTAGTTATAATGCAAGAAATTAAATTAAATTAATATTGTTGAGAATAATTAGATATTATCTTTTTATTAATATTAGATTAGAAAATCATGTGTGGATAATATCTTGATTAAATAAATTATTTTAATTAAAATTGTAGATAAGTTGTGCTTTTAAAAGCTGGAAAAAGGACCAATAAGAAAAGAGGATTTTTGAGAAAAGAAAGTGGAAGAGCTTTATTGAATCTTTATTTTTGATTTTTTATTTTTATGAGGAGATTATTCACACACAGAGAAGTTTGCTCTATTGTTTTGGATCTGGAAAAGAAAAAAAAAAGAAAAAATAGTTTTGGTTTGGTGTTTTTTGGGTAAAATTATTGTGGTTTTGGAAAGAAGAGATAGATTCAGAAGAACATTGAAGGCCGAAGATCGAGAAAAGAGTTGAAGGAAGGAAGTTGAGAAGAGGATTCAGAAAGGATTCTTCATCGAATGAAGGATTCCAGGTTCCTTTCAAGTTCATTATTTCTCTTTTGATTTATTCTTCTGTAATAAATTCTTGACTGCCATCTTGGAAGATTAATTTCTCCTTGTGTTTTAAAAAGAGTTTCCTGTGATTGGGATTTTTTTGTTATAAATGTTTGTATTTCTTGTAGTGCAAAACCTTGTTTTAAATTCTTCAATATAATTTAATTATGAAATTATTGAAAAGAAAATCATATTGTTATTGTGATGAATATTTTTGCATGCCTAGATCTATATTGGATCTTTTGAAAATCTATTTATTTATTTTATTGTTCAGAATCTCTTATATATATAATATATAATTCTGTTTGTGTTAATTAAATATATATACAGATAAATATTGGTTGCCTGTGTGATTTCGTTTTATGTAAAAAGGATAAATATATTCATTTATAGTGCAGATTTCGTATATAAGGATAATGAATAAAATATATTTATGTGTTTGCATGTTCTTTTCATGGATCATTCTTTATTTTTCGTTGGAAATGGGTATTTAATATAAGGTACCAAGGGTTTCGGGTTTTGAACACTTGAATACTTCTTTTAGTCAAAACAAAGTTTACACTGCATTAAATTTAGGCGAAATTGTTTTTTTCTATCAAAGGAAATTAGTTTTTAAAAGAAAAATATATATAAAAAGAAATTTTTATAAAATAAATTTATATGTGTATGGGGAAGGGAGTGGTCGACGGTGGCCATACCACCCCCGACCCCAGCATACTGTGTAGGGTGGCAACAGCTACTAGGCTGTACATAGCAGTCGTAGGCTACTGTACGCAGCTTAGTGGGGGTTGCGGCCTCCCTTGGGAGGTATGCAGTACCTCTCTTGGCAGGTGCGCAGTACCCCCCCTACTGCATGGTTTTTGTTTTAAGAATTAATTAATTTATTTATATTAGTTTTTTATTAATTCATTTTTTTTTAAATGTGTTTTTGATTTTAACTTACTTACTTACTTTATTTATTTATATATATATATATATAAGTATATTTATATATATATATTACAATTTTTAAAATATGAGATTTACTAAGTGTTTTATTAAATGAATATTTTTTTTAGATATATTTGTTTGTAGAAAGACTATTATGTTATATAAAAAGCATTTTTTAATATATATATATAATATGTTTTAAAAGTAATAATTTTTGTATATATGTGTGTGCATAAAAGCGTATATATATTTATATATATGAGGGATGTCACTTTTGTGGTGGTGAATTTAATATGATAAGAATAGGAGAAATTCCAATGTTTAATGTAGTTGTGCAAATTAGGAATATATTATGTGTGTTGAATTAAATCAGATTTCTTTTGAGTTGATGATTTATTTATTGGAAAAATGTATTATGTTTTGAAATGAGTTGTGTGGCATTTTTTTTTGTAAATTATTTCCTTTTGAGACAATTTATTTATTCTATTGCGATTTTCTTTAATTTGGGTTTATGTCATGTAGGAAACCCTAGAGTTAACTTATCCAGTTATAGCAACCTAAGTTGTGTTTAGGACTTCCAGAGGTGGGATTATTGATATTACTTTGATTTTGGTTTGTTTGGGTCTATGGTTGTAGATGGTGTTACATGTGAAGTTGTTTTGATTGTGGTTGTGTTTCATATGCCTTAGCGAGATGGTTTTATGCCTCGCCAATGATCCATTAATTTGGTTCAGTACTTATTGTAATATGTTCCTATTGAGTTGGATATTCTTGTGCTTGAGTGTCTAGAGAGAGGCTCTAGTGGGGGTCGGCGCACAAAGGGGCTGTCATGGTAACCCACATAGAGTTATAGTAATCAGTGAAAACCTAAGAAATAAATTATGGGTGGGGATTAAACACTAATAAGATAATTGTGAAGCCTCGTCTGCCTGTTAGTGCTATCACTGACTAAAGGGGACTAAGAAGGCCGTGGTTGGCAAGGTCATTGCCTTGTCTTCACGAAAGGTTAACGACTCCGCATGAGTAACCCTATGGAGCAACGCCTTGAGATAGGCTGTCAGGAGAACCATAGATGGAAGCGGCACCTTAACTTGGTTTTCTGGAGAATCCATTTAGAGATGGAGGCGGCACCTTGTGATAGGTTGTCTGGATAATTCATGTTAATCCATGCGATGACACTCTCCTCTAACATTATGTTTGTGTTATTTTACTGAAGTCCTCTAGAAGTGATTTATTGATTTCTCTTTGGTTATTGTTGGAAGTAGTCTTTGATAATATTTCTTGAGTTTCATTGATGTTGTGATTGTGACTTGTTGTTATGTTCAGAAGTGGTTTGATGTTGTGCCTTTTGGATTTATCTTTGTCTAGTTTTCTATGTGGTCCTTGATATTAAGTTGTCTGTCTGGAGTTAGTATTGTGTTACTGTTTGACATGCTTGGTCGGGGATCCTCCTTGTCTACTCCCAGCACGGGGTGGTTGGGTGGAACGTGCTTCGTACCCCGTTGGGTTCCCTTTTTAATTGCAGATGTATCTTTATTGTAGGGTTTTGGCAGATGCTGTTGATCTAGTGTTCTTATGTTCTAGATGTATGTTGTACTTCAGATGTAATGTATTCATTGATGTATTGTCTCCCACATGTGTTGGGATGACCTTGTTGTAAATTGTATATGTGGTTATTGTGATGTATTTTCAGACAATTGTATTGTACTATCTTATGGATGTAATGTATATTCAGGCCATGTATTTATTCAGGAACGATTATTTGTAATAGTTGTGTTAAGTTGTGTTATATCTGTGGTAATATAAATGCTTCATATCTTTATAGTATCTTTATTAAGTTGTGTTATATCTATGGTAATATAAATGCTTCATATCTTTATAGTATCTTTTGATTGTCATATGTACTTATGGTATTAATATGGTTACCGTTAATGGATATTTTTAAATGGTGATATGAGAATGAATGGATTTATGTAATTGTTTAATTATGGTTTAATTTGTTATCATTGTTATGGGTTAGTATAGTAATGTCACCTCGTGTACCCCAATGGAATTAGTCGTGTAACTTAATACATTGTTATATTGGAATACTTAAATGCAATCTTATGTTCTTTTTAAAAAAATTGTTCTGTTATTATTAGTTCCTTTGGGGTTTGCATGGCGAGGCGTTACACTTACAAAGGCATATTTTGAGGAATATTCCTCTGAACCACCATTCATTCAATTTCCCTCCAAAGGCTTTCAAAAATCTATCACATCCTCTTACATTTGCAATAAATTCTCTTACTAGCTTTCAAATCTTCTTATATCCTCTGAAATCTCATTCAATTCCTCTTACACCATTTTCAAATTCTCAACCATCAACATTTACTTCTCTTCCATCCTCCTCCACTCACACATATACCAAAATGTGCTCCACCCTCATCTAATAGAATTGTGACACTTGGCACATTCTGATTGACTCTTAATTTATCCCACATTTATCAAATCCTCTCATTCTTCAACCCTTTAATTCTATAAATAGAAGCATCATTTTCATAATATAGATCCAAAACTTAGAGCATTATCACTATAGCCATTTCACTCCATAGCTTTTCATCATTTTCAAGCATTCTAGCTAGATTATATAGTCAATTTTACATTTGAATCATCTTCAACTATCAAGCTTATCAAAGGGATTAGGAAAGGGCTTCTTTCCACATCAAAGGATCACCACTCCCCCTATGGGATGGAGGTTTAGTTGATTTTACTTAGATTATATGCTTTATTTTGTTTAATTTCTTATTATTTCTTGTTTTCTAGTGATTTTGGTTAAATAATTTCATAGGGGACATTCAATTTTATTTCTAACATGTTTGACAATGTTTTTTGAGCTTGTGTTACTTTGTGCAGGTTTGGTTTTCACATGCACTAATTTCTTTTTCATGTGGATGGTATTCTTCTTGGTTGATCCTTTGAAGTGTGTGCAGCTTCATCTGGGTTATTATTCAAATTTCCTTCTAACTTCTTTCAATGGTTTTGAGCACACTTCATTTTTTTTTGGACGGGGGGAATCTAGTCTCCATATATTCCTTCAATGGAGGGATCATTGTATTGCATTCTTTGGATCTTGTTTTGAATTATTTTTTGCATAGTCCTTATTTGTCACCTTCTTCATTGATTTGGTATGCACTTGGTTTGATTGTGGCATATTCATCGTCCTTGGGAAAGGAGACATATGATTAGTTCTTAGAGACATCATAATCATACACATTCATCCTTCAATTCTTATCTAGAATGGAAAGCATCCCTACATTTGTACTTGGTTTGTTTTTCTTCCAAAAGGGAGACAAGTTGTTTGTCAATTTTAGATCATGTTTTGTCTTCAGACACTTACCATTTTTGCAGTGATTACATATTGTGGAGGGCTATATAGTCTCTTTATCTCCCTCTTGTGGGGGGGGGGCAATTATTATTGTATTCTTGTGATGGATGTAGCTCTTGGCCTAGGTATTGATGTTGAGACCTCCATATGTCACTTTCATTACTTGTACATGATTAGCATTAGATTTTCCATTATATCTATTTTTTGGGGAGGAGTTTTGTCCCATGAGGTTTTCTCCTTTTCTCCTTTTGTAAGAGATTTTATATTCATTTGTACATGGGTACCTAACATGGCCTAGTAGTTGGGAACCATCATATTGCATCCTTACATTGTTTTCATCATAACTTCACTCTCAAGTTGCACTTATGGGGGGTGTTAGTGTGAATGGGGATATTTCCTGACTAGATATTACTGTGGAACTATTCAAAAAATTAATAAGCTTACTTAGGAGTTAGTTTCCTAGGTGGCATTCTAGAAACTAGTATTTAATGGGATGATGTCTCATTAATAGGAATGCAGTTATCTAGGCATTTAATATTTCTCTTATGCATTTATAATTATGCATTAGGCATTTAATGTTTGTAACTAAGGTGGTTATCCAACCTCCTCTCTCCTTTCCCTTATAAGCAAGGCTCTTGCACATTTATAAATCATCTAATGAGCTTAATCTCAATGCATTCATAGACTATCATTTGATCATATTGTCTTCTTGCTCATAGTGCACTCCTTTCTTGTTCATGTGGATGGTATTCTTCTTGGTTGATCCTTTGAAGTGTGCACAACTTCATAAGGGTTATTGTTCATATTTCCAACAATTTTCTCTCCAAAAAGCATAACATAATAACTTCCAACTCCATAACCTATCTCAAGTGACATATCATGTTGGAGATTGTTGTACTATGTTGTCATCAATGTTTTCATTGATGTCAAACTATGTCAACCTCTAGTGTGATTATGTTGAGTAGGTGTTGTAGTTATGGAGATTGTTGTAATATCTAGTGTGGTGTGGATGAGAATATGTTTGTGGTGATGAGAAGGTGTTGTTGATGTAGTTGGTTCACTTGGTTTCCAAGTGCTTTTGAGAAAACTTCAATAGTTTGTGTACAAGGTGGCAAAATTATGTTCTACATTGTGCTTCGAATTTCTTCATTGTTGAAGATGTCCTTGTGTGGTTTGGATGAGATGATCAGAGGTTTTATATCTATAGTTTGAAATTCTAGATCAAGTGACAATGAAAGATGTGTTTAACAGTGTGTTGCCTATTAGGAAGGTTATCTGGGAGAAATGGAATTGCTCTGTATTTCTCCGCATTGAGTTTTCTTGTTATTCATATATATGTGAGTTATACGTTATAAAATTTGAAATCCACTAACCCAAAAATAATTTATTATCAAAGTGTGATTTCTATTCAGTCTAGATACTTTTGAGGTTTTAGACATCAAAAGGAAAAGAAGGAAAGGAAATACTAAATTTTGAAACAAATATTTAGGAGTAGGAAGATGAATATTTGGAATAAAAAAATCATGGAATATAGGATGAAGAAGAAGAATTTAATTTAGATAAGAGTTTATAATAGAATTTATAGGATTTAGATATAGAGAAATAGGTAAGAAACAATATTCCTACCATAAGATGATCCTAAATACACGAGAATCTAGTTTATAGGAAGAGCTCAATAGATTTCCACAATGTACTTGATTTATTGAGTATTGATAACAAGCATAGAACCTTTAGGGTAGTTTACTATTTAGTTGATAATGATCATTAGATGTAGTCCATATAGGAGGATATGATGATCTTGGAGGGTGTGATACATAGGATCTTGTTGGCTTTGCATGGGGGAAGAAATTTGATTGGTTGCAAGTGGGTGTGTAAGAAGAAAATCGGAGTATATGTATAGTTAGAGATGTACAAGGCCACAATAGTGGCCAATGGCTACTCATAGAGAGAGAATTAATTTTTGTAATATCGTGGAGCTTCTATTTCCAATTTATCTTGTATTAGATTCCTATTAGTCATTGCTACAACTTGTTATTTTGAAATTGAGAAAATGGATGATAAAATTTATTTCTTGTGTGGCGATTTTAAGAGGGGATGTATAGGTGATAAGATGCTAGTTTTATTTTTAAGGGGAAGGAAAATTTTGTTTACAAAATAGAAATAGTATGATATTTTTCATGATTTTGTATTGGGTTTGGGTGTCATAGGAGTGACGAGGATCATCGTCTTTATGTTAAAATTATTGATGAACACATTCTAATAATTGTCTTGTATGTGGATGGCATGTTGGTTATTGGTAACAGAATGGTGAATATTTCAAACATAAAAAAATAATTTTCTTGAATATTTTATTGGAAGAACTTGTGGGATACAAAATGCATTCTTGGTATGTAGATTAATATGGATCAAGTACATAATGAATCAAAAAAAATATGGATCAAGTACATAGTTTTTCTTGCCAAGTTAACCTAAGCATGTTAATACCATTTTGTTGTTGATTAGTAAGGATGATTATATACGAATGAGTATTCCATTTCATATTGGTAATAAAAATTATTTAGGTATTTTTATTAAACAAAATTATGATTTAAAGGTTTTATTTAATGCTCATTGTGTTATTATTGTTGGTATCATAATGTATGTAATGGTTTACATTAGACTAGATATTATTGAGGTCGTGGGAGTTTAAAGAATTTTTTCTAACCTTAATAATAAATATTGGCCTTATTTTAAGAGGGATTTCAACTATCTGTGATGGAATTTTGATTATTATTTATGTTATCACGGTACAAATGATGTATATAAACACTATACATGTAGATTTTTGTTGATTTAGATTAAGCAAGTGACTTGGATAGTTAGAGGTCTACTAGTGCTATGTGTTCTATTTTTTGTAGTATATTGAATTAAATGAGTAAGAGGTATCCAAAATTTTACTTTTCCACCACTAAAGTAGAGTGTATGGATGATACGCATGCCCCTAATCTATAAATTTGGCTATAGAGACCTTGTATAAGTACTAGTGTTGATTAAATGGTAATTAGAATTAGTTTAAGTAGTCATTGTTCTATTTGTTTGATCATGAATATTATGTACCATACCCATATTAAGTATGCTAATATTTATTATCACTTTGTGTGTGTGATGTTAGACAATGGTAAGGTTGACACTTATGTTAATATTTTGAATTTCATATACTTGAATATTTGATAAAAAAAATTGTGCGTGTAATTATAATATGGGTGTGGTAACAAAAAAAGTATCCCTTTTCTTTTCTTTTCTCATTTTGGCCCTCCTTGTTTGAGCATAATGTTGTCTTGATTTAGTGGTGTAATGTGTTGCACACATTCACATTAGGTCTTGGGCCCTTGTGAAATAAATTAACTTAATTGTGCCTTATTTTGGAGTGTTGTAAAGTGTTGTACCACACTTTCACAATTTTCTAGGGTTGTCATAAATAATTGGGCTTCTTTATGCCTTATTTGGCCTTACTGTGCATCCATCAGCCTTAATTAATGCATCTTTTCAAGGAAAATCCTAACATAAATCAACATTCAATCATAATTTAGGTGTTTTTAGGTTGTGTGGCCCAAATTTAGTGATTTAGGGCTCATACGCCACATTGGATGTATGAGTCCCACCTAGGGTTTTAGATCTCGATCTAGATTTTACACATTTATAAGCATTTTTGAAAATGGTCCCATATTTTTTGCCTAATGGGACTCATATGCCACCTTGGGTGTATGAGTTTCGTGTGGCCCAAAATTAAAATTAATTCAAATTTTTGGTGGGGTTTTACCCTCCTAGATCTGATGTCAGCTTGTAGTGTTGTAATTTTGAGGAATTAGGCATAATCAAGTATAAATACAAGTTTCTTTTACTCATTTTACACCTAGCAAGTTGAATGAGCATTCTCATAGAAAATTTGAGTTCACAAGAGCATTCAAGAGCACTCAAGGGAATATTGTAAAGTATTTTAGAGCATTATTCAAGTATCAAGCATCATGTCAAAGTCATCATGCATCATGTGTGTTTTTTAGCTAGAAATTGCGATGTAGGGTTTTATGATTCAAGCTAGCATTCAAGTCAAGATCTATCACATTCAAGCAAGATTCAAGATCTACATCCATTGGAGCCACTTCATACATGCTTACAACACTTTATTGCTAGGTTTTGGTGAGTTACAACATCATACTTTTTCCATTCATCATTATCTCTTCGTATTTCATTTCATTTCAAGGTTTGATTACTGAAATGGGGTTTAACCAAGGAAAACCTATTTATAATAACAAAATAACGTTTTTTATCTCTTTAGTTTGTGATTTTTAGATCTAGGTTGAAGACACATTGAAGAGAAAGTTTGGAGAAATTTTTCAAAGTTTTTACCTTGCATTGGAGATCATTGAAAGAATTCTACAAGTTGCAAATCAAGGTTTCAGATCCATAAATCAATTGGAAAGGATAGAGCAAACATTAAGAAGTGGATTTAGAATTTGAAGTTATGGAAAATCCTAACTTGAATGATATACCACTTTTGGCATATGAGTCCCAATTTTCTCAAATTTGTAAGTTTTAGAAGTTCTAGACACCCTTTTGCCAGATTTTAGTTTCTACCCAAAAAACCTAATCTAGAACTAAATTGCCTAGATTGGTGTATGAATCCCAGAAGGCTTTAAAATCAGTCTTTTTAGCATTTCAGGCCTTCATCCAGTCATCTTTAGATTTCCAAGTGCATATCTTTCATCTCTTAGCTTTCTATTCTATTTTGCATGCTTTTCTAGGTCATTTAGTGAAAGATTGCATTATATTAGGTTTCAACATTAAATCTTGAATTTAATTTGTGTTTCCAAGCCATAGCTTGGTGGTGAACCTCTCTTTAGTTTACAATCAAACCCTAGGACAATGCTATTGCAAGATCTCTTTCTCCTTTGCATACATTAGATTAAGATCTCTAGGATTTTCCTTCAATGAAATGATTGGGAGATGTGTTTGCTCTATGTCCTAAACCATTAGTAGCAAATCCATTTTCTAACATTTCAACATGGGTAAAAATATAAACTTGTGTCACACTTTTATAGAGGAATTAGCCAACACAAACATAAATTCTTAACATCGACCACATAAAAAAGGTATTTATGTTTTAAATTTTAAAATGATGTAAACTAATGAGATATAGAACTCTTGATGAATTTTATTCCTATAATTTTTTATATTTTAAAAGTTCTTTTGATACTTTTTTATAAATTTCAAAGAAGATTTTGAATTGCTAAAAATTTCATAAAAAAGTGACTTTGAGTTGACATCAAGAAAAAATAGAAAATGAATTTATTTTACCCTAAATATCTTTTGCCAAATAGATAACTTCAATATCTAGTGCATGGAAAAAAATTGATGTATATTTTGCTCATAATAATGTGTTAAAGTCAAACATACTAGAATTTGATAGTTTTCATTTGACATCAACTATTGTTTAATTTTTTTATCCCTTTAAAAAAAAATTAAACCTTTTGGAGAGGATTCTCTCCTCTAGTGCAATATATATGTTTCAAAAATTTTAAATATTTTTTGTATTTTTTAATTTTTAGTGTGTCTCATTTTTTATTTTAACAACTGTGACCAATGAAAAAGTATGCTTTTTCCTTGCTTAATTTGGGAATAATTAATGATAAATTAGACTTAATATCACCTTGATCTAGTGTTGTGAGGTGTTTTACACATCCACATTAAGTCTTGAGCCCTTTTTGAGCTAAGTTAACTTAACTCTTTCTTAATTTAATGTTGTAAAATATATTTATTTAAATTTTCACATTAAATTTAGGAGGCTTGTAAACTAAAGTGGACCTAATTCAGTTTTGTAATGTGTTTTACACATTCACATGGGATTTAAGGCCCTTCTAAGCTAAATAGACCAATTTTTCCTTAATTTAGTGTTGTAAATTGTATTTATTTACACTTTCACATTATATTTTGGGCCCTATTGCATTTATGACCTTTATATCATCATTAATAGGCTTCTATGACCCCATATTGTGCATCCCAAGGCATATTTTCATCAAAAACTCAACAAAAATCATCATATAAACTTAATTTCTTCACTCCCCGACATTCTACCTAGAAAAATAGCCCCTATGCAACCCATTTGCCACTTTGGGTGAATGAGTCCCATTTGAACTATTTTTGAGGTTTGAGCAAGAAAATATGGGTTTTTAATTCAAATTTTTCCTATATCGACCTTTGTGATCAAATACACGGGTTATTAGGTGGATTGCCTATATAGGAAAGATTCCAAATCCTCATTTCATACCAAACAACATAAGCCTACATGTTATCAAGTCAACCAAGAAAGAGTTAAGCACTCAAAGTCTTCACAAGATCATCAAGATAGCATTCAAGATCATTTCTAAGGCATTCAAGGGTATATTTCCTCATCCATTGTTGCAGCAATTCAAGATCCATCATGATGGAAAGCTTCTAATTGTATTGTTTCATTTTCATGCTTCATTATCTTATTTCATCATTTGGTTTAATTACCTACAAGGGGTTTGACCAAGGAAAGCCCATATCCCCTAACAATCAACATGTTTTCCCCTCTTTCATGTTTGATTGTAGGTTTTTAGATTTAAGAAAAGTGGATTGGAATCTTTCAAGAGTGCCAAAATGATAAAGTTGCAAATGTTTTCAATGTTGTCAACACTCACGTAAACTTAGATCTAGGACAAAAATATCCATCCAATTGCATGAAATTAGTCAGAAAGTGCTTATTTTATCTATCTTTAGAGGCTTGCAAAATTTTAGTTCAATATTCTTCTCTCAAGACACTTCGCAAAAAAATAGGAATCATCCCCCAGTAGTGGTGAATGAATCCCACTGTAGGAGTTTAACAGATATTTTTGTAGATTTAGATATCCATTTTCTTGAAACAACTTTCTAGGCAGAAATCTTGATCTGGGACTTATTTGCCCAAGTTGGTGAATGAGTCCTAGTTGGTTAAAAAGTCAACAATTCTAGAATTTTAAAGTAATTTACAGTCACTTCAAGGTTTCCAGGTGCACATCTTATACATTTTTTCTTTTTGGTTATATTTTATTCAAGTTTCTAAGGTGTTTTCTAGGTCATCTAGAATTAGTTTTCATATCAAAATGTGTTTTTCAATTCATTATATTTTCCAAGTTTACACTTGGTGGTGAACCCCTTATATTATATTTAGCCCCTAGTTCAATCCTATTGCAAGATTCAATTTATTTTTCATTGAGATATCGAGGGTTATCCTTGGGTGGAACAACCTTGAAAGTGGGTGTGATAGCACTTAATCAAGATATCCACCATTTTCATTGGTTCCATCTTGGTGAAACTACATTTATAATACCTTATTTTCTTATTTGGAGTCCATTATCATCCTAGATCTAGCTTGCATTGACTTTGCATTAGTTAATTGGCATCTAGGGTTTCTAAATTTTTGCATTAGTGAAAGTGCATATAGGTGGCATTTTTGCATCTTAAATCATTGAAAATCATCTAAAATATGCATTTTCACTTAAGATATACATCATAAAACATAAAAAGCATAAAAATCCATTAAAAATCTCTAAAATTTTTGGGAAAAAATCCCCATTGGGACTCATTTTCCACCTTGGTCAAACGAGCCCCTTTACAGCCCTAAAACTACATTTTATAGCATTGAAAACCCTATTTCTACACTTCTAGTTTCTACCATTAACTATCTATATCATTTGGTTAAGTTTTTGTTACATGCATTTCACTAAATCTATCTTAATTTAGTCCATTCCATGCATTACTCAACTTCAAATTTGCATTTACAACATTTCATCTTTCAAATTATTGCATAGTGTAATAAACAAATTACCTTTTGTCAAATCTAAAAATTTCATTTAAACATCTCACTTTAGGTCATTGAATTTCACTTTATTTACTTTTCCATAATAGCATGTTTTCTTTCAAGAGATGTAGCTTTGATTTGGTTAACAATGGATTGCATATGCACAACATGATCCCCTCTTATGAGTTCAATGTAGATTACAACAATGAGGCCATTGAGAAACATGTTAATTATCCTTCTACTATCTTTCATAATTATGAGAACATCCTAGAGCAAGAAGACCAAACCATTGGCACAATCCTTATTATTACATTTCCTATTGGTGAGGATAGTTGTGTTGAAAATCATAACAATCATACTTATTATTCTTCTGATACCTCTCCTATTAGTGATGAAGTTATCTTGGTGAAAGAAGATACAAGCATTGAGGATCTTGATTGTCCCTCTCCTCATCCCCCTTTGGAAGATATTATAAAATAATAAGATGAGATCATAGAAACATTTATAAACATCACTCTACCTAATCTCCATTCATCTCTTTCTTGTGAGAATGCTTTCACAAAAGAAGATGATATCATAGATAGCCATGACAAACAAAATTGTCCTACTCCTAATACCCCTCCTCGATGTGAAGAGGATAGGTTAGTTTTAGAAGATGCAACTATTGAGAGTCATGAGAATCTTGTTCCTCCCTTCCCTAATGCTCATACCATTTGAAAAGATCTATTTGTTAAGCATGAAAATCATAGTTTTCCTTCTCTTGATGCCTCCCCTATTTGTGATGAAGATACTTTACATAATCTAACCATGGAATTTGATGAACACCTTACAAGCTCTCCTACTAGGGTAGATAGTATGACACAGGATAATGAGACCTTAGAAAGAAAGGACAATCAAAGAAAGCCTTCTCCTAATATCCCTACTATTAATAAACAAAAAAATTCAACCATTGATCATTCCCCTAATTGCGATGAAGTAATTTTGGAAGAACCAACCCTTGAATGTCAAGAACATTTGATTTGGAGTTCTCCTAACAACTCTCCTCCTAGGGAGAATATCATGGTACAAAAAATCAACAACAATAGTAAAGTGGATTCCTTCTGTGATGATAAAAAGGTGATCCTAGATTACCCTTTATTAGAAATACATCAAACCAAGAACACTGAGGTTATGAATGCATAAGTGTTCGTTAGATCCCCCTTGATTAATGGACCTCCTACATACCTCATGGTACATCCTAAGAATCCTCTAATTATTTACCCACCTTCACACAAACCTCAAACTCAAAACAAACCCAAACTCATCCTTTACCCACTTAAGAACAATATTTTGCAGCAACTGAGAAATAATACCATTGCTCATACATGTATAACACTAGAAATAATCAACAACCACAACAACCAACCCTGACACCCTTACCTTTTCCTAATGACATTTTCCCTAGTGCCCCCCATTTAACTTCGCATAGTGGGAAGGATTATGATCTTGTTGAACAACTTAAGAATACTCCTGCTAAGATATCCCTCTAGGACTTGATTTATAATTCACCTAACTATCACACTATGCTTCAAAATACCCTAAAAAAGTTCCTATCCCTTCTAATACGCCACTGAATGACATAACCGCCATGATTCAAGGACTGAATGTTGACATTATTTTCCACCAAAGTGAACTCCCCCCTTTGGAAGTGTGAAACAAAAATGAAGCTTTCATAATATTATCTCAATACAAAAAAATTGGCATAAAGCGAACCCTTGTCGATAATGGATCTACTCTTAATGTGTGTAGTGTAAATCTTTTAGATAGGCTTCATGTGGATAAATTAAAAATTAAACTTGTCTCTTTATCTATTAGTGTATTTGACAGTATAGGAAAGAAATCACTCTATGTGATCACTTTTCCTATTACAGCTAGGAAGACCACATTGGAAACACCAATCCTTGTCATGTCTAACGATCTCTCATATAATCTTCTCTTAGGTAGACCATGGATTCATGCAATGAATGGGGTGCCTTCTACTCTCCATCATAAAATGAAATTCATCTACAACAACAAAGTGTAGACACTTGACACTGACCCTAAGCCTTATAGTGTCTTACAACTTGACAAAAACAAAGAGATCTCGGGTATGTGTAGGATCATCATGGAAAAAACAAGCCCTTAAGTGGCAAAAATACAAAAAAAATAGAGTTAGGAAACTTGATGTAAAAATTTGAATAAGTTATCTATATTATTTTAAAATATGTAACAATAGAATTTGTAGCAAATTGAATGTAGTTTCTAAACTACTAGGTTTTAAAAAAAAAAAGAAAACTATTTAGTGAAATTTTGAAATTTCAATGTAGTAGTACTTAAATTTCAGGGAAAATAAGAAGTAGGTGTTTGTATGACCACCTAACCACAATAAAATGATAATATTTTTATAATATTTTACATATAAGTAGAGGACTCATGTTCGATGTGATGCATATTTTTTTTGTAATTTTTTCCAAGTAAATAATTAATTATGATTTTTTTATTACAAAATTTAAAAAATATAAAAACTCGTATGTCTAACCACCTTAACTTGGTCAAAACTTCATTAAATTCAATTTTTTTTTTTTTAATTCTAGAGTATGCGAAGCATAGAATGTGACATATGTTTTGGATTCAAAAAATGTGATACCAATTGAAAGCTATAGATGCTTTTCAATCAGTCTATCATCAGGAATTTAGTCATAATTTGAATACAAAATGAATAATAATTACTTATTAAATTCAAAGTAAAGCATAATTTATATTGGTGGAAATATGAGATTCTTCTTTAAAAACCCTTTTCATTTCATCATTTTTTGGTAAAAAAAAAGTCATCAGCCACATACCCATCATATTGCCACTTTTTGTCCCATCATGAACCTGCACATACCCTCCCTTAAAAATATTCACATCAACCACACAAGTAGAACCCATGCAACAGAAAGAAAAATACAAAAACATTGAATAGGTCACAAAGCTATAAGAAGATGATTAGGGTTCCTTGGATTTCACACCAACATTCATGGGAGAATACAAGATCATAACCAAAGATTTAGACAAGGGAAAAGAAAAAGTAGTAATGTCAACACAAAATTTGGAAGATACTTTGAAAGCATCCACCTCAACCACTAAAGGAAAAGACAAATCAAATTACACAAGAACCTTTGATGAATCTGATTACGAATGACCACCAGATCCAAAAGAATTAAAAAAGATTTATGGAAAAGGTTATGAACTTATGAAATAACTTGGCTATAGTGGCAAACGATATGGTGTTATAGAACAAGGTATCTACAACCCTATAGAGCCTAACATGCAAGAAACTACTTGAGCACGGTCTTGGTTATTGTCCTTTGAAAGAAATAAACAAGTTGTCACTTAATATCAACACTATTACAAAATATTCTTTGGAAGAAACACAAGAGATAGAGAAATCTGCACTTAATGTCAATTTCATCACACAAAACACTAATGACTTGAATTCATTAGATTTTACACCCTCCTATAAAGGAGAGAAAAAAATCTTGCAATCTAAAGAGTCTTGCATAGGTATGACATCTTGTACTAAGCAAGAGATATCTTTGTCACAAAATAACGGAATATCCTTTACCATTAATCAAGAAGGTATCTTGTCGAGACTCCTCCAAGATCATTTGATATCCCTCCCTACAAGAACTAGAAAGAAAATTTAATACAAGAATTCATTTTGCACCTATCATAGAGTTCACAGTCATTCTACTAATGAATGTAAGGATTTAAACAACAAAATTCATCTCAAGGAGTGTGGTGCTCTTCCTTGTGTTGAAGTGCCTAGTTCCTCTAACTGAAACTTATTTTCATCCTATTCATCTCACCCTTGTCCTGCACTAAGTGGGGGCATGGATTTAGTTAGGCTCCTCCTCATATGTCACTTCTCATTGCCTATTTTGGCTAGTTTATCACCTTTCATGTACATATAAGAGCAAGCTTGGGATGTGGATGGCATGGCTTAAGTGGCTCACATGTGACATACTACCTTATTCATGACATAGCTTATCGAAAACATATGACTTGGCATAGGGATTTTTGAATAAGCTCTCTTGTCTTCTTCTACTTTAAAGAAATTGCTCACATTAATGGTGTTAGCAAGCACTTTAAAGTGGGGGCATACATCGACACTCATTTTTCATTTTAGCAATTTTATTTGTTCTTGCAATGCATCCTTTTCGTGGTAGTCCCATTGGGTTTGATTTCCTCCAAGAGCATGAAATTTATTTGACTTGTCCTCTCTTGGAAATATTAGGCACAATGTTCCCAAAGAAGAGACCTTGCTTGAACTAAGAAAAATCCATTTCAAAATTCCTTACACTATTTTTCATTTTCAATGTCTATGAGTTTCAAGCATATGAAGTTTTGTTTGCCTCATGGAGCTCGAAGATAATTTTTTTGTGGTGCCTTCAAAGTTATCAAGAGGTATAACTTTGGTATGGTTTGAGTGGGAAGCACAATCTGAGGCATGACTTTCCCCATAGCCACTTGCATGTTTGTGAGTCCATACAAGCCTTGATTGTATGTTTCTTACCATCTTAGGCCTTCTCACCTGACGGACAGCCTAGAGTTTTGTTTCCTCAAAGTGAGTATGCATTTTTTGGATGAATAGCCTAGATCTGATCCACATCATGTTGGACAAAGGGTCGAAGCTTGATCCACCTTTTTATTTTTTCTTATTCTATTCTTCTTCTAGTTATTGACATTGCATGATCGTGTATCTTGTTTTTCTACCTATCATACACTTTGTGTGTGTCCTTTTGTGCTTATGTCAATTTGACATAAGATCTTGGATCCTAGGGGCTTGACTACTTCCTTGATCTTTGTCATCCTAGATTCTTCACATCAGTACACTTGGACCCCTCGTGAATGTGTTCTTTAGTGTGAGTTTGAAGCAAGTTCATCCTCTCATTAAAGTGGGGGCTAGATGTGGCCACCAAAAAAGTATTCATTTTCCTTGCTTAATTTTTGGAATTATTAATAACAAATTGGACTTAATATCACCTTGATCTAGTGTTGTGAGGTGTTTTACACATCCACATTAGATCTTGGGCCCTTTTTGAGCTAAATTAACTTAACTCTTCCTTAATTTAATGTAGTAAAATGTATTTATTTACATTTTCACGATAAATTTAGGAGGCTTGTAAACTAAAGTGGACCTAATCTAGTGTTGTAATGTTTTTTACACATTCACATGGGATTTAGGGCCCTTCTAAGCTAAATATACCCAATATTTCCTTAATTTAGTGTCGTAAAGTGTATTTATTTACACTTTCATATTGGATTTTGGGCCCTCTTGCATTTATGACTTTTATATCATCATTAATAAGCCCGTATGACCCCATATTGTACATCCCAAGGCATGTTTTGATCAAAACCCTAACAAAATCATTATATAAAACTAATTTCTTCACTCCGTGACATTCTAGCTAGCAAAATAGCCCTTGTGGAACCCATTCGCGACTTTGGGCGAATGAGTCCTATTATCACTATGATTTTGCACCCTATTGAATGCAAAATTCAAAAGTCCAGTGAAACATGGGAATGATCCCAAGGTGTGGGTACCTCAAATAGGACCAAACCTTTGGACAAGGTTGGCTTCCTCTTTGTTGAATCACCTAAACTAAAGCTCTTGCAAAGAAAAGGGAGAAGGAATGCATAAAATAAAAAAATTGATCCTATGGTGATGCACCAAACAAAACAGGACTATGAAACTTAGCCTATAAACACTTGCTTGCAATGACAAGAAAAATGAACTTACACACCTTGTTTTTGTATGCTCCTACATAAATAATTCACAAGGAGGCCTCAATACATGAACCTCTAAAAGGTAAACAAGATCACAATTAGAGAAGTCAATACATGTTGAAGACATAGATTGCAACCTGCATGAACAAAATTTTGTAGAGAAGGTATAAAATATCAGACAAAGTCACAAGGAAGTTAAAAACACTTCACATATAACCTGATCAATCATTTGAAAATACACAAAACTACAAGAACAAGAAGGAAAAAAATTCATATCAATGGCACCCAAGGCTTTCACTATATTTCATATCCAACATGAGTTACAAAGTATGTTGTATTTTCTACAAAGGACTCACAAAAGTCACAAAGCAGAAAAATAACAAGAACTAACTCACCAATGCAAAGTGAAGTGAATATATCCAATCTCCATCAAGAGTCCAACAAAATAGGACCTAGAAACCTCTTGGGTCAGATGCATCAATAAAGCCTAAAAAATAGGCCTCAAAATTCCTCCAAAAAGTCTCCAATATGCTTGAAGAGGTCAACTTGACCAAGTCCATCATAAAGGCTTGCAACAAATGCTCCAAGATGCTCTCCAAAGTCATAACTGAGTTAGAAGGAACCCCTATATCATAGGCATATGTTGGATAACTTCTGCAACATTCCCCTATATGCTTGTAAAGGGCATGAAATTCTTAAAAACATTCATAAAGTCATAAAAGTTAAGTATCCCATTCTGCATTTGAGTAGCAATGTGACTTAAATGATTTATAAAATCATCATAAAATTCAAAAAATGCTTTATATATAGATAAAAATGCAAGAATAGAATCAAACATTCAACCTACATGGGAAAATAACTCCAAAGCATGTCTTTAAAATACTTAACATAGCAAATAAAAGCAAAGAATAAGACTTAAATTCTAAACCCATGGGCTTCATTAGTCAACATCTCATCCAGTTTCTTAAAACATTGATTAAAAATGCCACTAAGGCATATGCCAACCCAAAATTGGGGAAAGAAACCCTAAAACAAAAGAGACAAAGGAATGAAAATTACATTTCATATTTTCCTTTGAAGCTTCTAGAAAACTTAAGGTGTCGCCATTAGAGGGTTTCAATGAGCTTCTGGAGGATGATTTTATGGTGGATTTTTTAAAATCACAGTGGATTTTTAAAATCATAGCGAATTTCTTCACCCATTTCTTGTGCAACAAAAGGTATGATGGGATTTTTGTGAGAAAAAATTCACATTTTACTTTTATTTTCTGTAAGGAAACTAAAATTCGAGTTCTGTTGAGGAAGAAAAACAATGAGAATATATTATTTCTTGTGTATTTTCTGCTCATAGCTTATTCATGGTTGCGGCCTCATTTATTTTCTTTGTTGCAAATACTTTAGTGTCCTCTATTTCATTCCATGGCCAAGGTTTGACCTCTCTATAGGCCGTAGTTTTTTTCATCATTTTTTTTAGTCAATTTTAAACATCTATATATCACACAAGTGACTTGTACCACAACATATAGAAGACATGAGTATCTACATAACATAGTCATACTTTGCCTTTATTTCTGTCACTCTTCCTTTGACCATTCCATTGTCAATGTTTATGCCTTACCCTTCTTTTCTTTTACTATTTTTGATAGTCACATACTATTGTCCTTTAATGCAAGATATGAAATTTCATTGGCAAAAATAGAGCACCAATATCCTTGATTGCAAACACCTAGTCATGATGAAATGTCAACCCTCAGCCTTATATCTATTGTAAGCCCTTCTCTCATTATCCATAGTTTGTCATATCCCTAAAGGTCACTCACAGACATAATGATAGGTCCTTTAGCAATTTGACTATCCTTTCATTTCTATTTTCTCTGTTCAAACTCTCTGCTCATTATAACTGTCATGATTGTACTGTGTTTCTTTGATTGTAGTCCATGCATTATTTCTTGAAAACAATCACCCTCAATCACAATGCTTGTCTTTCATTACATTTATCATTGTAAGACTATCATGGTTTTCTTTTATTGACATTATGCTTTGCATAGTCCACTTCTTGATGACTTTCCCTTACATTTGATATTGCACTTAACGCCATAGGTGAATATCCATTACAGAAAACCCATTGAATTGACTAAATTTTGCATGATGACTACCTTCTTGGACTCCACTTAATCACTTCAAGATTTTATCATCAACCTTTTCCCCTGACTACCCATTTATTCCTCTATCCTCAAAAACTTGGCCGAGGGTTTAACACACAACCTTCTACTCATTCGAAATCTTCAATAAACTTTAGCTTATTAGCATTATATTGTTTGCATAAGAGGAATTAAGGTCACTTCAATACCCTATTTTAACAGCCTCACGACTTTCCCTTAAAAACACACTATTGACTATCATGGATCCTTTGCTTTGATTGTCTCTATTGTTTCTTGGGTTGTTGACTATCTAGTCTTAAGTAAGGACTCCACCTTATAGATGGTGTAGACTTAATGGCTATGTGGATATGACTATTCTTACTTTCATTCATTTGTAAATATAGATCACTACTTATGTTATCAAGTCAATCCACCATTATCAAGATTGTCTATTTTGAATACTTTGTAGAGTTGTGTTTTCCCGGAATGGGTTTTGTCACTCTTTTTGCTTATCACATAAGATAATTTGTCTTATGACATGTTGGACAGTGTTATGAGCACTTCATTGTTGAGGTCTTGACCACCTGAATTGCTTAATCCTACTCCATAGCAATTGTAAGAAGAATTATTTTCTCCATTATTTCTTTTAGTATCCTAACATCAATAAGAAACTTCTGCTCCATCTTGATATTGGTTCAAAGGAAATGAAAATGCACTTGTCTTCCCTCATGTACTTTGAAGAGGGCTATCATGAGCACTCTACATCATATCATTGTAAAATAGGCATATCACATGATTTTAAACTTCTCCCTTGACTGTCTTGCTATCATATGCCTTTAATTGTCATTGCTGCAATATGCTAGTTGTATATTTTTCAATGCATGTAGCCCATCCATTGTTCATTATTAAAGGAAACAAATTTAATCAACACCCTATCTTGATACATTTTCATGTTCCTGCAAATAAAGAAACTCCAAATTGATCTATATGTTGCAGAAGACCAAATAGTATTGCACTTTTCTGAAACCAATGATTTCACTACAACACCAAAGTGCTTTGCTTAAACCTGGGCTAAAACTCTTCTTTCCTTGACACTGATCACTCTGAAATAGACTTAGATCCCATATTTGGCCTTCTCTACCATCAAGTTCCTTGATGAAGGTGAGGTAGTTTCTTTTTCCTCTTATTGTGCACTTATTTGTAAGCATTGTAATCCAATGTTATCCTTTATTCATTTTGAGATTTCACTGAGCAAGTATTTATCATTTATGATAGTGATCTACTAGTTCACAATCATGGTTGATAAATACTTGATAGAGTTAATGAACACGATGCTTAATTTCATTCTCATCCCTCTTCAAGAAAAGAGGGCGGCATGTTGGGCTCAACCCTTGTCGGAGCCACATTTTACCCCACATGCTGCAATCAAATGAATCAAAACAACAACATACTTTTCTTGTATCTACACATGAAGCAAACAAGTTATAAAAACTTGTGTATATGGCAAATATGTTTGATTTTCTTGTGTCTCTTGATCATCCTAATGATGCTAATTGTTTTAATGCACTTGAAGAACACATTGTATGTTTATAGAGGTATGTGTATATTAGGATTTAAGACCTTTCATTTCTCTAACACAATTTTCTCTTCCATGTGCAGGAAACTAGGAGCAACAAGGATAGGGCAACTAGACACAAGATAAGCACAAGATGAAAGATGCAGAACAACTCCACTGAGGCCAATCATTCAAGCAATGGTTGTCCTTCGTTTTATGTGCATTCCTTTTCTTTAATATTTATAAATGTATAATGTTTTCTTTCCTTTTTTTAATCCAATTAGTCTCACGGCTTGTGTGAGACCTTATGCATTTACATTGTTAATAAAGATTACTTTCTTAAAAATATTTGAACAATCTTTCTTCCTTTTTGTATGCATAGATTGTATGAATGTAATCTGCAATTTGATAATGTAACCTTTTTGAATTTGTTTATGCACTTGGAATGCAATATAACAAAAGTAAAATGTACCTTAAGCTTCTAAAACTGTAAAAGCTCCACCTAATTGAGCTATTAGTGAAATTAGGTGATGCAGGAGTATCCGGTGGTGTGAGGGCAATCTTGTATCACCTAAAAAGATGATTTCCATTTTTGTTCCTTTTATTTGCTTTTTGTAGATGTTTTTGCATTTCTGGATACCCTTTTCGTTGAATAAGAGTTTCCAACTTTTAGAACTATTTTTCTGCTTTTTATGCTCAACTGCTATTTTTGTTGAAAAATGAGGTGTTTTCTTAGCTTAATACTCTGTAAAACTTTAATATTGTTGATCTAAGTAAGTATTTTCTTTGTTACATATATTCTTGGTGGGTGATTATCTTGATTAATCCATTTTTCTATTGTAGAATGTAGAGAGAAGTTGATAGAAGAACTAGACAGGATATTAGAAAGATTACACAAGATGTACCATGGAGAAACCCTTTCGGGAAAAAACTCCACCAAGAATTATTCTATTATTCAATCTTTGAATTACAATAGCTCCAATTCTTGCTTGAGAATGCTTCTTCTATCTTTACCAATCTTCTTCACACTTGCAATAACAATTATCAAAACTCTATCCAACTTGAATGAGATATAGAGACAATATGCAACCTTGTAATCTCCAAATGGTGATAATTACAACATGCACAAGCTCAAGCCCTTGAAAAGGTATGCCATATTGCTTCAAGTTGAGTTCTACCATGAATACCAAAGCTTAGAACACGTGCTTTACCCATTTGGGCATCCCAAACTAAAGCTACAACTCATCCTTCACTTCAGTGATAATTACAAAGCTCTTCCTCAAAGATGGCGCCCAAAAGAGGGTCCCACCTAACAGAGCCTTCAAAAATATCTTATCATGCATTGGAGTTATTTCCAAGAAAGCATCTTAGGTGCCCAAGTTGGCTCCAAGTGATTTCTAGTTAACTGCAACATTTACTCAACACCATTCCCAAATAATGGTCATCCCTTGTTAACTGGAGGTAGTCCCTATTATCTATCATACAACTCAATGTTATTAGCCATGCATTACAAGTTAACTAAAGCTAACTACATGCAACTCAAAATAACCAACATGCATGCAACATGCAACTGAAGATAACTGAACCGAACTGAACTAAACTGAACTGAACTGAACTGAACTGATTCTGAACTAAACTGAACTGAACTGATTTGAACTGAACTTAACTAAACTTCAAGCATGCAAACATCAAATCCTAACTCCTAGGATCTTTACATGCATTCAGAGGTGTTAACTGTTACTCTGTATAGTTAACTGAACACAAGGTGAGTTTCACCTTACCATGTGAGTGTCCCATGTGTCCCTATTATTTAGGAACTCACTATGGACGCCCTCACATGCTTCTTACATTTAGAATTAATTGTAAATGTCAATAATCATGATTATTTCATCAAATATTAATCTCATCATAATCTTAGTGTTATTGAACACATTCCAAGAATCTAGGAGATACATGAAACAATTAATGCTTAGGATTTGCAATTGAATGGCAACCTATTTCCAACAATTTTTAGCATGTGTGAATTTGAATGCGTGGGAAGACAAAAATTTAGGGGAAGGTTCACGTAGGAAAAATAAACACTTTGGCAAAAGAATCAGGTCAAGATCATTCACAGTTTGAAAGTTATTCAAGTTCCAGTTTCTGCTTTTTGCCTTGAAAAACCTTCTGAGCTCAGTTTGAGGCACTAAACGGTCCCAGATGGGCCTGAAAATTTGCGGAAATGCCAAAGTGGGTACCGTAGGCTTGACTTTGTGGAAAATCCTCTTTTGGGGAGCTTTCCGAAAAGGTATTATCATTGAAGATTCAACGGTCAAATTAAAAGTTATGGCTTCTAGAAATTGGTGCATATTTTAGAAATGTGCTAATTTTGAATTTCAAATTGTAATTTTTGGCGCCAAACTGCCAAAACTCATAACTCGAATGTTGTTTTTGGCTCCAAGCCGAAAAGGGGCTATTTATGGGCTAGTTTCTAATTTTTGGGTAACTTTTTGGGGAAAGAGTTTGCATGCTGTGAAAAGGGGATTTTCTATAATTCTGTAATTTTTTCTGAAACTTTTGTAGCTTGCATGCATCTCAGAGCTCGAGGATTTGAGATCCCCTGCATGTAAGAGTTCCATATTTTTCAATAAAATATTATTCTCTATTTTGTGAGTGTTATTCCTTGTCTCGGTTTTGCTCCCTCATCATTAGGTAACAAGTCCCATCTAGGTGGGACTCATTCACCTAGCTTGGCGAATGAGTCCCATTTAAGCTATTTTCAAGGTTTGAAGGGGAAAAAGTGGGTTTTTAATTCAAATTTTACCTATGTTGGCCTTTGGGATCAAATACATAGGTTATTAGGTGGATTTCCTTTATAGGAAAGCTTTCAAGTCCTCATTTCATACCAAGCAACATAAGCCTATATCTTATCAAGTCAAGCATGCAAAAGCTAAGCACTCCAAGTATTCACAAGATCATCAAGATAGCATTCAAGATCATTTCTAAGGAATTCGAGGGTAGATTTCTTCATCCATTGTTGCAGGAATTCAAGATCCATCATCATGGCAAGCTTATAATTTCATTATTTCATGTTCATGCTTCAATATCTTATTTCATCATTTGGTTTAATTACCTACAAGGGGTTTGACCAAGGAAAGCCCAGGTATCCACTAACAATCAACAACTTTTCCCCTCTTTAATGTGTGATTCTAGGTTTGTAGATTGAAGAAAAGTGGATTGGAATCTTTTAAGAGTGTCAAAATGATAAAGTTGTTAATGTTGTCAAAGTTGTCATAATTTTTTTTCAAAAATCATAGAAACTCAGATACGGGGAAAAATATCCATCCAATTTGCATGAAATTAGTGGGAAAGTGCTTATTTTATCCATCTTAAGAGGCTTTCAAAGTTTCAATTCAATATTTTTCTCCTAGGAATCTTCTTGAAAAAATGAGACTCATCCCCCAGTAGTGGTGAATGAGTCCCATTGTAGGATTCTAACATAGATTTTTGCAAATTTGAATACCCATTTGCCCAAAATAGCTTTTTGGGCAAAAATACTTGTTTAGACTGATTCACCTAGGTTGGTGAATGAGTCTCTATTGGTCAAAAAGTAAGGAATTCTAGAATTTCATAGCTATTTCCATTCACTTCAAGGTTTCTATGTGTAAATATTTACATTTCTACTTTTTTGTTCTATTTTATTCAAATTTTTGAGGTGTTTTCTAGGTCATTTAGAATTAGATTGCATATCACACTATTTTTTCTAATTTATTTTGTTTTCCAAGTTGACACTTGGTGGTGAACCCCTTATATCATATTCAACCCCTAGGTCAACCCTATTGTAATATTTCAATTTCTTTTGCATTGAGATCTTGAGGGTTATCCTTGGGTGGAACCATCTTGAAAGTGGGTGTGATAACACTTAATCAAGATGTCTACCATTTTCATTTGTTCCAACAACCTACTTGCATTATTTAAAAAATAATATTAAAACTAATCAAACTATCAAAAAATTACATATTTTGCTTCTTCACTTTGACCTCTATAAAAGGGTATTTTTAGATTTTTGAAAAAATATTGACTAAAGAAATATCATGTTCAAGTGGAAAGTTTCATAAATTTCTAAAAAAAGTGATGTGGCTACCTGTTGCATAGATGGTTGTCATTGCACTAAAAGATCGACCTATTAATGCCCGATACAACCGCTAGAGTTAAGGAATCCATGAGAGGCAGTTAAGCCATGTCACAAACCCAAGTGTTGCATTGCACAACACAAGGAGACCAAAGGAACACACCTTGCAACAATCCCCCCCAATGCAAGTGGGGGGTTCAAACCTATGACCTAGGCTCTAATACCAATTGTTGCATAGTTAGTTGTCATTGCACCAAAATCTCAATGCGTTAATGCCTAATACAACCACCAGGGTTAATGAATCCATGGGAGGTAGTTAAGCCATGTCATAAACATGAGCACTATGCTGCACAACACAAGAATACTAGGGGAACACACCTTGCAACACTACCAACAAGGGTGTCACATAGACATTTTTGGGTGAAATGGTTTCAATCAAAACCCTTTTTCTTGAAACCCATTGAGTCAAAAACTTACATATTGATGAAGGGAAACTCTCTCTTGAACACACCTTTCATAGCAAATAACATTCTAGAACAACAAAATTACAAATTCATTTGTATTTTCAGAAATCATCTGCATACATGCAATCAAATGCACTACAACTATTTGGTCACAAGACCACTATTATAGAAATTTGGCCTACAAATACATGTATAAAATTAGACATGCAAGTCTATGAATAGCAATAATGGCCACTGAAACCCCAACCTTTGTTCTTTACTAAAAATCAAGAATTTAGTCTATCTTCTCATCTAGAATGAATCCCTTTTCATTCATAACCACTTTATAAGACTTTTTCACTTTCCAATGATCTACCACTTTTATTTTTTGCATCCAATAGATTCAATCACCCCTTTTTTCTAAATTTAGAAAATTCCTCAATTTTAGTCTAACTTCCAGGATTCATAACTTTTGACTCGAGCATCAGATTGACAAGCCATTTAGGTTGATTCAAAACCTCCAGGTGGCTCAAAATTGAATTTGAATATTTTTAAAGTGTTGTTTTTTAAATATTAATATCTCACAAGTGACAAATGGTAGTGAAGTGATTTCTTCACCGTTAGCTCTCTGTAAGATTTCATGCCCATACGTGCACAAATGCTAACTTACTAAAAATAGAAACCTACTCTTTTTAGCCCTTCCAATCTTACCAAAAATAGAAACCTACTATTTTTAGCTCTTCCAACATACTAAAAATAGTAAGTAATCCTACCATTTTTAGCCCTTAAAATTATTCACTAAATCTAGCTAAAATCAAAATAAACAATATTAATTTTTTGGGATGCAAGATAGCTCTTACACCCTAGATGCTCCTGCATCACATACATATTAAGCCACATTTTAAAGCAACATACAGAAAAATGTTTTGTTGTTTTGGGCGAAAGGGTTTCACTTGAAACTTTATGTACCAGTATAGGTCACATAGTTTTAGGTGCATCTATTTCACCCAAAACTATTTAGGGTGAAATTGTTTCACTCAAAAATATTTAGTTGGTTGAAAGTGTGACAACGGTGTGTGCTTTTATCGATATATAATTTATATTTGAATAATTTTAGGATTAGTTTGTCATTAAACTTGTCAATCCTCAATATGGAAAGGAAGACTATCAGAAACATGCAAGGATATCATACCCATAGCTTTGTCACACTTGTGTCTATGGGAAATTGTTTCATATTCCCGAGTAAAAGTGGGTTGGTTATCACTCAGTGTGGACCACAAACCCCTATATTGGAGCAACCTACGCATTTTAACTTGCTAAAACTGCCAAAAATCTCAACCAATGCAGCCTCTCAAGATTTTTTTTTGCAACATCCAAAACAATTCACTAAGGAATTAAAAAGGGTTGAACATGTACCTTAACTTTGAAAAAAATTATCACCTTACGAGATGTTTTGTAGCATATTCTCATGCCACATGAAAGACAAATGATTGCACAAATCACCACAACTCTATGTGCAAGATAGCCTCTTCACAATCTGTGAGACTTTCTCGAAACAACCAAAGACACTACAACACTATTTAAATGGCAAAAAGATACCCCACGTAGCTAATATGGGATAAATGTTCCAAAAATAACTTAAAAAAAAACTTGGGCCCACTTCCTTTGATGCACAACTTTGGAAGCCTAAATATTTAGGGGGAATTTTTTCCCAAATTGATCTCCAACAACTTGGTAAATAAACTGGACCAATAGGATTCAATTTGAACATTTGCAGCCCTCACCAAAGTGGAAATTTTCTCTAGTGATAGGAATGCCATCATCGTGCAACATCAATGTAGTAATTTTTTAGACGCCCAAAAAAAATGTCTCTTCTATCAATATGCCCCTTCCTCTGCTTGTATTGTGCCTTCAAACAAATTCCTCTAAGACAAAGAAAAATAATTTCAGGAACACCCACAAACCAGATAGAGGTCGCAACAGGCTCTATACACCAAACGGCCTGCAATAGTTAATTTTTGGCTTGCAATAGACCACACATGTCGCCAATGCAAGACATACCAAATCCACACCTTAAAAAAAATGATTTGTTGCTCACACTCTATAATAAAATCAACAAATCGTGGCCTGCAAATCTTAAGTCGTAGCCTCTAATTTCAATCACGACCCTACCACAGAAAAAATTGCATAAAGAAACAAATCATGCATCATGAATATAATCATGTCTCCAATGCAGAATTAGGACACAAATGGAAGGAAATGCCCTCTTGAACAAAGAAAATCACGCCAGCAATCACAAGCTTCTTGCAGATTCAACAAAAAAATGGAAATAAGGAAACTTTGAAATTTAATAAATTTCAAATGCTAGAAAAACATTAGCAAATAAATGATCTCAAAAAAATTTAGATGAAAAATCTAAAAGGCAGAAGGAGGTGTTGGTTGAAGGCTCGAATATTATGTTGGTGTCAACCACCTCCCGAGAGCACAACCTACAAATAGATCTTTACAAATGAGAGAAGCACAATGCTATATTACTAAAGATGAAAATATATTAAGATGAGATGATAAATTACATAGTATACAAGCCTTTTAAAGGCATGAAATATGTGACGGGTGAACAACTACCTAATACGAGAAAAAACCACCTACATGATTAACCCTAAGTGAAAACTTAACTCTACACTAGGATACATTCATTACTAAAAAGTAACAATTCCGTCTATCTTCTCATCTAGAATGAATACCTTTTCATTCATAACCACTTTATAAGACTTTTTCACTTTCCAATGAACTTCCACTTCTATTTTTGGTTCCCAATAGATTTAGTTACCCCTTCTTTTTCTGAAATTAGAAAATTCCTAATTTTTAGTCCAACTTTTAGGAGTCATAAATTTTGACTCAGGCATCAAATTGACAAATTGTTCTAGCGATTCGAAACATCTAGCTGCATCAAAATTGACTTTGAATATTTTTAAAGTGATTTTTAAAA
This sequence comes from Sequoia sempervirens, assembly GCA_007258455.2. Classification (NCBI taxonomy): domain Eukaryota; kingdom Viridiplantae; phylum Streptophyta; class Pinopsida; order Cupressales; family Cupressaceae; genus Sequoia; species Sequoia sempervirens. Next base: position 16,757,897 of record VDFB02000017.1, read on the forward strand.
CAAAACATGACTTTGAATATTTTTAAAGTGATTTTTAAAACAAAACATAAGATCTCACAAATGGTATTGAAGTGATTTCTTCATCATTAGCTTCATTTCACCATTTTGGAGCTCTTTGTAAGATTTCACAAATGGTATTGAAGTGATTTCTTAGTAAGTAATCCTACCATTTTTAGCCTTTAAAATTATTCACTAAACCTAACTAAAATCAAAATAAACATTTTTTTGGGGGATGCAAGATTGCTCTTCCATCTTTGATGCTCCTATGTCATATACAAATTGAGACACATTTAAAAGCGACATAAAGGAGAAAATTGTTTTGTCATTTAAAGGGTTTCACCTTAAAACTTTATGTACCAATATAGGCCACATAGTTTCAGGAAAAAATGTTTGACTTGAAATTGTTTAGGTTGAAATTGTTTCACTGAAAAATATTTAGTTGGTCAAAAGTGCACCAGGACATAGGTTTGTGCTTTTACCCATACACAATTTATATTTGAATAATTTTAGGATTTATTTTTCATTAAACTTGTCAATCCCATATATATTTCATGTGTCTTTAACACTCTTAGGATCTATGCATGGGTTCCTAGGATGTACTTAGATAAACTATTTATAAATTTTATTATCCTTAATCATTTGTAAAAAAGAGTAATAAAGATTAGATCTACAAGCATATACTAGATCCATCTATTAAATAAAATTGATAATTGTGTGATTAATTCCTCAATCATATAATTTATCTAAGATAAGAGAAAATTCACTCGCAGATTCAAAAATACTCATCAAAGCATTTGCAATGTCCCTCCATTTTTGGTAGATCCATCTATTAAATAAAATTGGCAATTGTGTGATTAATTCCTCAATCATATAATTTATCTAAGATAATAGAACATTCATTCATAGATTAAAAAATACTCATCAAAGCATTTGTAATGTCCCTCCGTTTTTGATGAATCAATACCCAATGGCTACTATTTTTTCAATTAAGTACTTTCGTTATTTTATGATTTTTTGAGATATATTTTTAATTTTATCATTTTCAATGTCAACATCTATGAAATACAAGAAATTTAAAAAATTTATATTATTTATTAACTAGTTGTATATTTATGTAAAAGAGATTTTTATTCTCCCTCTCAAGGTAGTAGAGGGTTATTTGTTCTCCTTTTCAATATAAGAAAAATATACATATAAATTTTTGCTCATACAAAAGTGTATTTGAAGAGAAATGGTTTAGGATAAGTTTTGGAAAATAATGTTAGATAATTAAAGGTGGATTATCAAATTTCATTTCTAATTAAGTCTGAATAGTTAGACTTCACATAAGTGCATAACCAAACTATTTTCAGTAATGACATGGAGAGGGATTTCTAGGTCAATTGAGTTACCACAAAGATTGTTATTTTTTAACATGACCTTACTTCCCCTAATAAATGGTGTAAGATCTTTGTAAGTAACTCATTTTGGAATCTCTTATATCTCAAAATGCCTCTAACATTGTAGCAATATCAATAGTACCTCAACCAACAACCATTTTATCGAACATTGAATGCTCTAGATAACCCATCTAAATATCAGTAGAGTAAAGAAATGGAGATGAGAAAGATAGTGCTTCATGATTTAACTATGTATTTATTGTTATATTGATGTAAGAAATATGTAGTTAAATCTAGAAGCATTATCTTTTTTTGATGAATAGGCAGCTATCTATATTAATTCAAATATAAATAAACATATTCACAAAAAAATGATGGGTGGTAAAAAGGCACACCCCAACAATATCTTTCACTATTTTGCATTATATAATTATTATGTCTCTTGTACATGAAGTCTCAAAATTTAAGGTAATTGCAACACAATTTTTTTATGTCCCAAAATTCAAGGTGTGGTTGATTAACCACTTTCCACACAAGTAATATTTTATTGGTATGATTATTGGATGCCGATAATGAACATGACTAAAGTCATCTTGGTCAAATTGTCTTCACCTAAAGAACAATTCAATTATGGGCAATCAAAACCCTTGTGACCTATTTTCATTGATTGTGTTTATTTTTTGGATTATACTATGTAAAATTTATTTGCATCAACGTTTTGATCACACTCTGTGATATATCATCAATATGAAGAGAATTGTAAGAGAAAAATGGGTGAATGTAGACCAAGCCTAAATATAAAGAGGAGAATAATATGCACAAGATTCAAGAAGGGAGGAGAACACGAGGAAAAAAGGTTGAAAAGACATAAAATAGATAAGCAAGAGAAATGGGGAGAATTTTAAACAAAGAGAGAACCAAAAGAAGAGAAACCAAATAAAAAAGGAGAAACAAAGTTAAAAATACAATAATATGTAAATAAGAATATTTGTAAAACACTTAGAAACATTAAATATAAATAATAATTATAATCAAAATATATAAAAAAAATTACAAGATAAATAGTATTTATAAATACTCTATAAAATTCAATTAAGTATATATATGGTAGAAAAATAATAATATTAAAAAAAAAACTAAAAAAGGAGAAAAGGAAAATAGATAAACTGAATATTAATGATTCAGTTAGACACCTTCAAACCATTCTACTTTGCAATGATTTGACCTTACACTACAAGATGTTATTTTGACACCAACTACATTTCATACTAGGTATTCTTCAATTCAATATTATTATTTTTAAATAAATTAAGAAAAATTATGAAAAAGTGTTCTCTTTCTTAATAATTTATACATTATGATAAGTTTTGATTTGTATAAATAGTAAATGTATAGAATCATTATAAAAATTATCCTTTTGAAAACATATAAAATGTAACAACATCATTAGATAACACACTTAGCACAACACTTCATAATGTAATAGAGACAACCTAAAAATCATCAAATTGTTAATGCATCATATAATTAAGCATACTTAACCTCACAATTATTGTATTAGCTAGAGCATATAATGATTCTACTTGTCATTGGCTCTAGGAAAATTCACCGCTAGTGATTCATGGACCGCCAACAATTCACTGTGGGAAAATTCACCACCATGACTAATTCACTCCAAGTAAAATCAACCACCAACAATTCACCACCACAAAAAATTAACTGCATTAAAATAAAAAATATTAATACAATTAATTTTCGGCAATAGTGAATTGCTGATGATGAGTTTTCATTAGATACTAACATAAGATATCACATCCTTCACAAAATAACCTAATAATTTATTGTATGATTTATCACATTCAATTCATACAATAGTCATTGACTTTAATCTTCTTCTAGATTATAGGCTTGAAATAATCCTTTAATTTCCAAACACAAAATGGTGTAAGATATTTGTAAGTAACTCATTTTGGAATCTCTTTATCTCTCAAAATGCCTCTAACATTGTAGCAATATCAAATGGTACCTCAACCAATAATCATTTTATAGAACAATGGAAGATCTAGATAACCTATCTAAATATCAGTAGGGTCAAGAAATGGAGTTGAGAAAGATAGTGCTTAATGATTTAACTATGTATTTATTGATATATTAATGTAAAAAATATGTAGTTAAATATAGAAGCACTATCTTTCACTATTAGGCACTATAGAAATATATTATTGGCATGATTAGTGGATGGTAATAACGAACATGACTAAAGTCATCTTGGTCAAATTGTGTTCACCTAAAGACCAATTCAATAGTTGGTGATTAAAACCCTTGTGACCTATTTTCATGTTCATTTGCAAACTTTCATAAAGATTTGGTTGGACACCTTCAAACTATTCTAGTTTGAAATGCTTTGACCTTGCACCACAAGTTCTTATTTTGACACCAACTACATTTTAGACTAGGTGTTCTTCAATTTCATTTCAATTTCTTTTATTAAATAAATTAAGAAAAACTAAGAAAAAGTGTTCTCTTTGTTAATAATTTATGTTTAGTTTATACACTATGGTAATTTTTAATTTGTATAAATAGTAAATGTGAAAAACCATTATAAAAATTATCCTTTTGAAAACATATAAAATGTAATGACACCATTAGATAATCTACATAGCACAACTCTTCATAATCTAATAGAAACAATCTAAAAATCATCAAACAATTTATGTACCATATGATTAAGCATACTTGACCACACAATCCATATGTCAACTAGAACATTTAACGATTCTACTTGTCATTAGATACTAACATAAGATATCACATCCTTCATAGAAATAACGTGATAATCCATTATATGATTTATCACATTCAATTCATACAATAATCATTAACTATCGTACACTTGCAATCTTGTTTTAAATTACACTTACAATCTTGTACTATAGATTGTGGGTTTGAAATAATCCTCTAATTTCCAAAAACAAAATATTAATTTTAACAAATTAACAATGTTAAGATATAATCACTATTCATTAACAAATATATTTAAATGTCTCAAATTATATATTTAAAATTGCAAATACACACAGCTGCGTAGATCTGTACGGAAAGGTGTACATGCGCGACTTTAAAGAAAGGTATACGGAAAGGTAGATAAGATCTGATTGAATCCTTGAAAGAAACTTCGAATTTATATTGGAAGAAACTTCGATGTTGCAGAAATTTTTAAAGGCAACTCAAGTAATAATTACTGTCAATGGTAAGACTGATATATCCGTTGATGAAGAGGGACAATGGCTTTAATGATAAATATGTTATAATAATTTATATGATGATAAAGAAAAGAAGAATGTTTTTTTTTTTTTTTTTAAAAGAGATTGTTTATACATGATTCTTTTTATAATGCACGTGAGTAGATATTATGTAAAAGTAAATTAGAATATGGAAAATAAAAAGTTCTTGCTTGCATCATAATATTTGCTAAGTTTGATGTGGAAGGACAAAACTTTAAAAATTTCTTATTTCTATCTTAATTAATGATTGAATTTATGTGGAAAACATAATTTTAAATCCAAAAGATAAAGAATACAAAAGTATAAATCAAGTTTTTTCAGTTTCCATTCTAATTATTGACTTTGTATCTAAGGATAAAACTTTAAATTCAAATAAAAGAATGGACAATAAGTAAGAATAATTTCATCCGGGTGAAAAAATATTAATTTCATATAATTAATAATTTGTTTCATTCTAAAGAGCACAATGAAATATATCATAATACTAAAATATTATGAAAAATATGTTAATTACATCTTAATGAATTCCTAAGAGTAACATAAAATATATTGAACTTCATTTTCATTAATAATTTTTTAATCAATTGAAGATGTCCAATTATACCTTATTTATAAAGTTTTAAATTGTAATTTTATTATTGTATAATTCAAAATCACATACCCATGACAATTCTCATTTAAATGTGTCTATATGTATATAAATTGTGAGGCCCAACCCTATTTATGACCATTGTGACCTTTTATGAAGTCTAATTATGCTAGATTAGTGAATTATTCAATATTTTGATCAATATTATTTAAATATAATATAGCATTGGAAATGTTGATGGGAAAAATGATTAAATCTTTAATTTACATTACCTTAGAATATTTGTATGGAGAGAGAGAGAGAGAGAGAGTGTGTGTGTGTGTGTGTGTGTGAAAGTGTGAGTTATATATTCAATTTTTGAAAGTATAAGAGTACATCAATTTGAGTGTGCTCAAGTACATGCTTAACATTCTAAACTTTTCTTGACTTAGTTAAATGATGATGGGAGTAAATGTTTCTTTATTAAAGGTGTCTTACCAATTCAATGGAAAAGAATGAGAAGTATGCAAATTTAGATTCTTACAAGTGTCGAGAAATAAGAATATTTAAATTGATATAGGAAAAAGAATAAAATGTATTTAGTTCAAGTGATTGGCTAATATATTTTATGTTTTGTGGAAAAGGGTAATACGTGGGAATAAAACATGACCCTTGTAGATCATGAAGAAATTTAATGGAATAAATTCTTAACATTGTCAATGGTAAACTAGAACAACTCAAATCGACAATGAGGATGTTTAAAGTAAGTTAGCACGGTAAGTTATATGAATTTGTTATCTAGTTGCATAATAATATTTAGTAATAAATAATTGTTCAAGAATTAATTAGATAATATAGTTGAATAATTAAGTTAAGGATAGATTTTAGTATTGTTAAAGATAGATTCAAATTCTTATCTTGCATTGAAAGACATAGAAATTATACATATAGATATATTCTCATGCACTATCTTTTATTTACATAAACAATAGCAAAATTTTGATTTATGGTTGGCTAGAGACCTTATGAACGTTATTACGATATTTCAGATATGGATGGTGATTATATTTTTGTGAGATCTTTTATTATTGCTTATATCGCTTGTATAATAGAGGATTAGTTAATTTCTATGATTAGATGAGATTTAAATAGAAATGCTCAAATTGATGTTAATTTTAGTATGAGATGGCTTATGAATATCATGTATAGATTTAATGTTTAATTATGAGTATGAATAATGAACATGGATATGTTTAATGCCTATTTGTGTTTATGGATATTCCTTTGGTTATCACATTTGATGTTGAGAAGCTCTAATTCGTTCAAATATGGAATATTGTATTAAAATGACCTGTACATGCTTATTTTGGATATGCAATTTAATTTATGTTGCTCTTGTTATCTATTGGACTATTAACATGTGAATTAAGTGTGCAAGTTATCCATGACCAAGGATATGGATATCTACTAGTATCCCAATTATGTGAAACTCGTAAAGCTGCTATTAGTCTATATGGAGAGACTAATGTCTTACTATGTGGTGTTGTGGTATTCATTGTATATCCAAAAATCTTGAGTGTGTTTATTGTATTTTCTCAAACCATCTAAGTGTGTTTATTGTTATTTCTCAATTCTTCTAAGTGCTCTAGGGTGGTGTGGAAGGGTGAGTTGTCATCCGAACCTTCAATTTCGTATTTTTTCTTTCACAGGCATTTAAGAGGCCTTAAATGAGTCTTGTCACCTCTTACCAAGTGTCAAAACCTTCCTAGGTCTAACCTATAGGGGTTGGGAAGCTTTTAAAACCAAATTTATGTGTTTTTGTGTAATACCCCTCCTGTTACTATTTAGAATTGTTAATTTTGTGGTTTTGATTTATGCTTTGTGACTATGATTGTACTCCTTATGGTTTGGTTAGTAGACTATTTGGTGATTATGCTTATACATTTGAGGACATGGATATTTCTTATGATATTGTGGTTTGGTGATATTAGTTTAATTTCAGTAATATATTGCAATGCAATGATTTAGTAAATTATGTTATGATGTGATTTGTTAGTTTAGAAATGTACTTTAATCATTTGTATTATATTTGTTAGAATAGATGTGATGAAAAGATAGGGTAGCATCACTCATTCGTGAGTGCCTTGCTACACTGCAATTCCTTCTCACAATGTAATGCTTTGATTTTATATATATATATGTACATGTATACGACTTTGTTTGGATGCAGGGATTGCAGGTACAGAGTCTCGATTCCACCTACTTCGGCAGGACAGGGCGAGCACCAATAACCCAACAGCATAATGTTGAAACAGAGATGACTAGGAAGTCACCCCGTCCCATGTTGTCAAACCGTCTCGATTGAATGGTATTGTGTGTCATTGTGTTGTCATTTTTATATTTTATTACTATGTTTTGTGTAGTGTCTTGTTCATATGTTATTTATGTTGGTATTTTATAAGTTGTGATTTATTTAATTAAATGGTGGTAATAATTGTTATTATAATGTTAGATTAATTTGTATTTAAATATTTAAAAGTTTTAGTTTAAATGTCATGTATTTTATTAAATGCTAATTAAATATTAAATTTAGTTTTGTTAGTTTAATTAAATTATCTTATTGAAGATAATTATTAAATAAATAGATTAAATGAATTTAAATTATGTGCATAGCAAGTAAAGCTTGCAAATGCAGATTTAAAACAAAAAAATATTGATAAAAGGAAAAATAAAGAAATAAAAGAACAAAAAAAAAAGATAAAAAGACGAATGAGGTTTGAGTATTGACTGAAAAGCTAGATTTAAATAAATAATTTCTTTTATTTTTGATTTTTAGAGCTTTTGGAAGAAAATGGTAATATATGTTACCTAATTGAAAATAGAGAGGGTTTTACACACACAGAGGAAATTGGTTTGAAGTTGCACAAGAATTAAATTTTTTGAAAATATTAGTTCTTCTGAGAGTTCTAGAAAGGGATTTTCAATCTTTTGCTTGTATTATTCTAGAGAGTTTTCTGAATAAAGTATTGGATTCAAATTTGAGCACAGTATTCTGGAGAGGAGATTTCAAAGCAGGAATGAGAAGCTCTTCGTAGAGGCCATCAGAATCAAGCAAGCATCATCAAATTCTCAAATAAGCGCAGGACTCCAAATTCCTGTCTCTACCTTTGATTTCTCTGAATCTACAAAATAAACAAAAACTATGACTTGAATGAATTTGTGTTGCAAAGGAAACATATGTCTGAGATTTAGTTAAATATAATATTTTATGAAAGAGAATGAAAACTCTTGGTATTTAAATTTTAAGGAATAGCAAATCATATGGAGAAAATCTAGTTGTTTTGAAAACATTTGTGTCTTTACAATCTGGTTGTTTAAAATTTTATCATTGGTTTTTCTTTAAAAATTATCCACCTTGACTGTGTTTGAATTAGAGGAAAAGAAATGTGATTTCCTTTGAAACAATAGATTTGAAGGTTTATCAATATATATATATTATTTTTTGTGGTGTATTCAGCATGTAAGTTCTTATGTTGAGGAGTTCTAGAATATATATATATAAGAATATATATATATATATATTGATATATTTTTTTTTTTACATTTATATTTAGTTGAAGATAGGTTTCTAAGTTTTCAAAATATTTATATTTGGGTCAAATCGAATGAATTTTTATTATAAAATTTGGAGTTTTTGAAGTATTTATACTGTTTCCATTCAAAAAATTTATAAAAAAATAAAATTTATTTATTAAAGGTTGGGGAGGGACATTGCGACATAACCCTCTTGGGTCACAGTTGTATGACTGCCACAATAGTCCTGACGACTATTGTGCATAGCAGTCATCATGACTATCGTGCGAAGCCATGTAGCCTTACGGCTACGATTTGATGTGGCTGAAAGGCCTTTAAATTTTGCTTTTCTTTGATTTTGTTTATTTTACTTTTAGTTTTATTTGTGGGGTTATTTAAATGTGTATTATGTATATATATATTATCATTAGTTTTGAATTTTATTGTATTATTATATATGAATATATTATTATATGTTTTGAATTTTATTTGAATTTTATTGTAGTATATATATATATGTTGTGTATATATGATGTGCCTTGGATAATGTTTATATTATGAAATACAGTTTCATGGATTAATTAAAAGAAAGCTATTTGTTAGTTATGTTAAACTTGTATTGAACTTTGTATCGAATTATATTATAAATAAAAATTAGATTGTAAATACAATTAAATTGGATGTTTATTTGGAATTGTGATAGGATCGTGTGAAAATTGTAATGGTTATTTGAGTCTTGAGATTATGTTTTTTTTTGTTTAATTTGCATTTTATTATTGTTTGCTATTTATATAGATGTGGGAACCCTGTTGTAATTGTGAACCCAATTTTTGTTATTGTGAACCTGAGTCTAGAGGCGTGATTTATATGTGATCCTCATTTTGTTGTATTCTTGAGGTTGAGTTTTATTGTATTATCTTGGAAAGGGTTGTACGAGATTGTTGTCTTTTGATATTGAGTTATTGCGAGATGGGCAATGCCTCGCATGTTAGCTTTTGAGTTGTATGCTTCAATCTTTATGGTACAACCCTTGTCATGTTTTGGTTTATGTTTGGGATCTTTTAGGAGAGTGGCTCTTCATGGGGGCCGGCACCTCGAAAGGAGGAAGAGCACATGATAACCCACGTAAGAGTAGTAATACAAGTGATAACCTAAAAATAGAATTTAGGGGGATGGGTAGTAAAACACACAAGATAATAAATATTGGATACCTCATCTATGCATTAGGGCTATTATAGACTAATGATAGACTAAGAAGGTCGTGGTCGGCAAAGTTGTAATCTCATCTGTATGAGAGGTTATCGGCTCTGCATGAGCTACCCTATGGTGTTGGCGCCTCAAGTAGGAGGAAGAGCCAGGAGATCCATAGATGGGTGTCGGTGCCTCAAGTTGGAGGAAGGGCTAGGAGATCCCATGAGAGCTATACGATGACACTCTCCACTAGACACCCATTTTCCTTGTTTCCTTATTGCCTCTAGAATTTGTATTTTTAATGTTGAATTAGTTATTCTAGAATTGTATTCTGATTGTTTGTTTAGTTTCATTTGGAATCATGTTCTATTTATTGTTTCAGATTTGTTTGGAAATATGTTCTATTTATTGTTTCAGATTTATTTGGAATCATATTTTGTTTGTTGTTTTAGTTTCCTTTGGAAATGTCTTTTGGATGTTGTATCAGTTCTTTTAGTTTTGTACTCTTATTGTTGATTCAAATTCTTGTGAAAATGATTTATGAATGTTCCTTGGTGACTTGTTTAATTTTTATTGCTTGGGTTAATTGTGATGAGTTTTATAGCTTTATTTTATTATGTTGACTCATGAATGTTGTTGGTTATGTCATTGTAATCTCTGAGTTGTATTTGAGTTTGTACTTTGTTGTTCTCTTGGAGTCAGTTTTGACATTCAGGGTCGGGATCTCTTGTCACCTCTGAGCATGGGGGTGAGTTATTTATAATTCACATGGTTGGGTGGAATGTGCTCCACACCTATTGGGTTCCCCATCAACATCCTTTGTTCGTAGCCTTCCTTTAGTTGGAGGTTGTTCCAGTGGATCACTTGTAATTTGCATATTATTATAGTTTGTATCATCCCACATGTATGGGAAACGTATTGTAACTCATTATTGAGAACATGTAACCCTATGTTTAAATGATGATGTAATTGTTAGGATCATTTGTAACATTATTGTAAAGGATTCTATATGATTGTGATATGGGATTTAGTGATAATTTCACTCTTGGTTATGGATGTACCTTTATTTATGGTTTTGTAATGTTATTAGACAAGTTGTTTAATAATTATCTTTTACTTTTGTTTTAGTTGTGTTGCGATGTGACCTCGCGTGCCCTAGAGAATGTAACGTTAAGTTGTTAATGTGTAATTTAAATGTAATTAATGTTAAATTGTATGTTTACTTTATGTTATTTTAAAAAAAAATTGTTTGCAAAGTTTGTTCTCTGGGGTTTGCACGACAGGCATTACATTTTGACTTGATTTAACCCCTCTTAAAGTCCATAAAAGAAAGTGATGAAATTCTTTAACTTTCAACTCATGCAAGAATCCTAGTCTTATCTCCTCACCAACTTTACAAGTCCTTTTGAAGAATTTCAAACCTCCACAATTATGAGGGAAACTTCAAGAAAGCCAAGTAATGTGAGTGTTCCTAAATTCCCCTCTCTCACCCATGTGGTTGCATTAATAAAGGTCACATCTCCTTGGAATTGAAAAAATAAATAAAAAATGAAAAGAAATGGAATCCATGTGTCATCACATCATTGGGAGAGAAAGGATTACATGGCATCATTATTTATATCATCTTTAAGTCTAAATTAGGGGATGTTTTATTTTCATACTTGGGGGATGGAAGAGGAAAGCTTGAGGGCTATGGAGAAAAGAGAAGAGTGAATGATTCAAATACAGTAGCATGGAGAAAGCTATGCCTTATTTCCTCTAATTTCTTTTAGTTGATCAAATAAGTGATATGCAATTTTTTGAGTTAGAATGGTTCTTGAAAATGAATGTATTTGTAATTGTTGAATAAGTTAGTTGTAACTTCTATACCAAGATCATTTGGTAATATTTTAGTGCTTGCTCAGGAGTATGGCTTGTAACGCCTGTCGTGCAAACCCCAAAGGACAAAACATTGCACACATTTTCTTAAAAAAAATAATACAAAGTTAAAATATAAAGAAACATTAAAACATATTAACATCATAATGTCAAGTCCTCTAGGGCATGCGAGGTCACATCGCATAACAACACATAATGAAAGATTACACATAAGGATAATGAATTAACTAATCTAACATCCATCATAACCATTATAATATCCTTTTCCAAAAGATAACATACATATATCCATAAGTATAAGTATGATTACATTACATGATACAACCATAATAAATCTCACAAAATGAATGGTTACAAAGGTTCATAAATAATACATCATTTAATACATTACATGTTCACAATAAATGAATTACAATAAATCCTCCCATACATGTGGGATAAATACATAGTACAATTAATTTTAGAAATACAAGATGAATATTAGGTACAACCTCCAATTGAAGAATGCTAGGAAGAAAAAATGATGATGGGAAACCCAATGGGTGTGGAGCACATTCCGCCTAACCACGTGGGTTATAAATAACCCACCCCCATGCTCAAAGGTGACAAGGAAGTAATCACGACCATGAATACCATAAGACAACTCCAATAATGAATAACATAGTACAATACTCAAATAACAACATCAAGAACACATAGATTATAAATGACAACAACAAAGACTCAAACACAATAACTTAATCATAAAACACATCATAAATAAACCAAAGCAATAACCATTAATCACATGCTAAGTAACCAAAGAGACAATCATAAAACACTTCCAGAAGCAACCAAGAAAACAAGACATAAGGGCATCTAGTGGAGAGTGTCATCGCATAGCCTACATGGGTTATCTTGGCCCTTCCTCCAACATGAGGCGTTAGCCCCCATCTATGGTTATCCTAGCCCTTCCTCCTACTTGAGGCACTGAACACATAGGGTGACTCATGTGGAGCCGTTAACCTCTCCTGAGAATGAGGTTACAACTTTATCAACCATGGCCTTCTCAATCTACCATTAGTATGTGATAGCCCTAATGCTTAGACGAGGTATCCAAGATTATCTTATAGTTTTTTACTACCCATCCCCCTAAGTTCTATTATTAGGTTTTCACTTGTTAAACTACTCTTACGTTGGTTATCATGAGCCCTTCCTCCTTTTGAGGCGTCAGCCCCCACAAAGAGCCACTCTCCTTGAGACCCCAAACATAACAAAATCAAGAAAGGGTTGTACCATAGGAACAAAGCATTAAACTCAATCAATGACATGCAAGGCATTACCCATCCTACTAAAACACATACTCAAGGTCTCCACAAAATCACGTACAACCCATTTACAACGATGACACCAATAACATGCTATAATAAGAGCACCTAGGACGAGGATAAATATCCAACAATAAAAACACACCTCTAGATTACTAAGGACCACAACATCCAAAATCCACTTTCTAAACCAACTAGGTTCCCACATCCATAACGCTAAAATAATAAAATAACAATAAAGGAAATAATCAAATCAAATTTTACTAGTTTCCACAATTTGATTTATTTCATTCACAATTAACCAATAAGATTTAGAAACATAAACAATATATTGTTGTATATATATATATATATATATATATGTTAATATATTCTGATTAACATATATAAATATATATATATAATAAAAAAAATTAATAAATATAAATCAATATATAAAAAATATAATTACATATATATATATATATATTTTAACACATATTAATATAAATATAAATATATATATACATATATTAATATATATTAATATAATTATAAATATATATATTTATATTATATATATATAACAAATAAACAAACTTGTGATGTATGCGGATTACGCACAACAGTCCATGTGGACTGCTGTAGCAGCCTATGTGGCTCCAAATGGGGAAAGGGGTGGGTACGGCCCAACCATCCCCCCCATGACTCCTAAATAAAATATCATTTCCTTCCTTAGAAAGGACACCAACTATTACAGTTCAGTCAAAATTGAATTTTGAACTCCGAATCATATTAAAATGTATAAAATTTAAATGTTTGTATATATATATATACTTCTATAGACTATGTGTATATATATATATAGATATATACATATATATATATATGTTTTCCAAAAACATTTTTCTGAGAGAAACTGATAAACATATTCAGCTGTAAAATTATATTATATATATGAACATATATTCAAAAAGAAACTCATTTGATTTAGAGGGAAAAATAATTTTCATATTAAATCAAAGAAACACTAGACATTTCATAGGATAAATTTCTCTCATTTGTATCATACCTAGAAGAACAAAATCAATATATTTGAATGTATATATATATATATATATATATATATATATATATATATATATACTTAAGGGTATATATGTATATATATACATATATGAATATATATTAAAAAAAGCATTATTCTCACAAAGGGGAAATAAATTTCTCAAAATCAAAATTATAAACACATTGAATATTTTCACAAGTTCAAACAACAAATTTCTCCATAGCCAAATTGTAAAACATAGAAAATTTTGAAAACCTAGATTAAGTTCTTCCATTTGGTTGCAATCCAGAAAGATTTCCAAAACTCCAAAAGAATTTTCTTTCACAAAAGACCTATTTATTTATTTATTTCAATTCTCTTTTGAAATAGAAATCTAGAGAAATAAGAAAATGGAACCTAAAGTCTTGTGTTGTTGTAAATTTGATGAAGCTTTGTTTGATCCCAATTGTTTTTTTATCGAAGAGCTCTTGTTCCTTCTTCAGAATTTCTCCACCTGATTTCCTTGTTCAAATTTCTAATCTAATACTTAATCTAGAATAACCTCTCTTTTAGAACAATGAAAACTAAATAACTTTCAATAGAAAAGAACCAGAGAGAGTCCAATTCTCAAACTCAATAATTTGTGTAACTTCAGTAAATTTTCCCGTAAATCAAAAAATCTCACAAATTTGCTATTGAATAAAGATATATCTCTTCTTTTTGAAAGCTCCAAAAATCCAAATTAAAATAAGTTTTCTGATTTTATTCCCAACTTTTTACAGCCAAACTCAAAACCCATTGGTCCTTTTCATCTTTCCTTTCTTTTATCAATTTTTTTTTATTTAACATTACTTTTTGTTTTAATTCAGATTTTGCAAGTTTTACTTGTAATACACACAATTTAATATTTTTAATTAATTTATTTCATAATTATCCCCAACATGCGAATTTAATTAAATTATCAAAATACTAAATTTTAAATAATTTAATTTACTTTTTTAAATAAATCATAAGACTTTTTATATTTTAATACAAATTATTCCAACACTTAATTAACATCATTTACTTATATAAATACCATCAATGTAAAATAAATACCAAAAGTAACCTCACACAAACCACAATAATAAATTGTAAAAGTGACAAAAACAAAGACACACAATACCACTCAATCAGGAGGGTTTGACAAACATGGGATGGGGTGACTTCCTTGTCATCTCTGTTTCAATATCATGCTTGTTGGGTAATTTGATGGTCGCTCTGTCCTGCCAAAGCAGGTGGAATCGAGACTTTGTACCTACAATTCCTGCATACAAACAAGATCGTGTACATGTATATATATATAATCAACACATCACATCGTGAGAAAGAATTGTAGCATAGCAGGGCACTCATAAATGAGTGGTGCTACACTATCCTCTCACCAAAGCTATACTAACAGTTACAATATCAAATAGGAAATAACATTGCTAATGTAACGCCCCGTCATGCGAACCCCAAAGGACAACTAAAGCAACAATTTAATCAAGACAATTTTTTTTTATTATTATTATTTGAAGTAAAACTAACATACATGAGATGCACATTAAGTTATGACGTGAAAATTCATTTAAACAAATCCACTATCACTTAAGTCCCTTGGGGTACACGAGGATGCATTATGAAACTTAGTTCCAAACATCAATGATAAGGAATGAAAACCAAATTTAATCCATGACAAAGCATACATATAAGACCATCATTAAGAACCATTCAATTAAATAAATACAACACTTTGAATAACATCTGATATGGAACTGTATCCAAACAAGGTTTAACATTACATTACAATACAATGTTCAAGAGGTACAATGATACAAAAGTGTTTTCAAACATATACAAGATCCGTACAACAAGATAACATGATACAACTAAAAGATGAATACACGGTATCACAACTGGCTCTAAGACGGATACAATTCTGGAGTCGCCGCAACTAGCACCAATCCGCACCTCTCGATCCTCGACTGGGGACCCAATGGGGTGCTTAGCACGTTCCACCCGACCACGTGGGTCCGAAGACCCACCCCCCGTGCTAAGGAGCTGACAAGAAGAGACCTCAACCAAGAACATCCAAATAGGAATCCACAAGACTCAACATCATACACAGGTATTATAAAACAAGGATTACAATGACATATTCATCAACATTCATGAGTCAATTAAATCAATAAAGCTATGAAACTCATCACATTTAACCCAAGCGATAACAATTAAGAAAGTCACCAAAGAGCATCTATAAATCATTTGCACAAGAATCTGAAACAACATAAAGATTGCAATATCTAGAGGCGACAAGAAACAAGAACAAGGGTGTCTAGTTGGGAGGGTCTTCGCATAGCTCTCATGGGATCTCCTGGCACTTCCTCCAACCGAGGCACCAGCACCCATCTAGGGATTCCCTAGCCCTCGAAAACAACATAAAGATACAATAACCAGAGGCAATAACAACCAAGCACAAGGGTGTCAAGTGGAGAGTGTCATCGCATAGCTCTCATGGGATTCTCCTGGCACTTCCTCCAACCGAGGCGCCGGCACCCATCTATGGATCTCCTGGCCCTTCCTCCTAACTGAGGCGCCGGCACCATAGGGTAGCTAATGTGGAGCCGATAATCTCTCGTGAGGACGAGACTATGACTTTTCCGACCACGGCCTTCTCAGTCTATCACTAGTCTATGGTAGCCCTAGTGCATAGCCGAGGAATCCAATGTTTTATTATCTTTTGTTTTTTTTTAAACTACCCAACCCTCTAAATTTTATTGTTTAGGTTATCACTGGTTTAACTACTCTTTCGTGGGTTATCCTGAGCCCTTCCTCATCTTGAGGCGCCGGCGCCCACGAAGAGCCACTCTCCCTATGACCCCTAACATATCTCAAAGCAGGCAAGGGTTGTATTGTAACCGAAAACAAATAATCTCAAGACCAAACTACGCGAGGCATTAACCATCTCGCTATAACACATAATCAATGTCTCAACAATTCATGTACAACCCTTTTAAAATCACGATATCAAAACACTTGCCTCATCAAGGGCACATAAAGAGAGAACATCAACTGACAATAATCTCAAGCCTTTGGAAGCCAAAAGAATGACAACCCACAAACAACGGTAAAATGAAGCAACAAGAGTTTGCCAATGATACGGGACTTCAAGCCAACTTCAACACCAACCCAACGAATAAAAGCTCGCCAAATCAAAATAAAATAAGAAGGTCATACTCATCAAGACATCCAAGACTTCAAGATATTCAAAAGGATCCCAACCCAAAATCAACTCAAGGAAAAGTCCCGACAGATAAAACACCAATTCATATAATAATCAACACGAACAAGCAACCACAACATCCATGAAATTCACTTTTCCAAGAACGCTTACAATATCAAATAAGAAACTCACAACATGAGATCTTTGAACAATATACTGACCCAAACACAAAATACTTTACCCTCTGACCGTAATTAAAGACTACCTACTATACTAACCAACCATAACTTCAACCTAAGCCTATTTATATTTTGAACTTTCTAAAAGAAATCACAATTAAAAGACATAACTTATTTTTACTTCATAAGCGAATACCCTTTTTTCTTAAGTATATAAAAAAAAATACACCAAATGATAAATAGTGGAAACTATATATATAAAAATAATGATTCATTTATTCATTATAAAGCCTCTAAAATAATCACTACATTTCATACAAGCATTGATGCAAGCAAATTCTACAACAATCTTCTTGTAGGCACATATCAAGAATGGGTAGTAGTTCCATTATAATAACAATTTAGTATAAGCATGGAAGAGAAATACACAATATTAAATTAAGACAGCATAACCCACTCTTAGTGTTTATGCTATATTTAACTTATAACAATATGTTAAATTACCATTTAAAAAGGGTTTGAATTTAATCTTGTCTATCATTCTATGGTCTTATGATGAATATATTACTCACTATCAAGAATTTATAAGGATATTCTATATGAAAATGAACTCTCTTTTAACAAGAATTGAGTTGTTCATGTAATTCTTCTTCAATTTTCTATAGAAATAAGTAGATCATTTATTTGACCCACTATTCTATTACTATATCAATGGACGCATCTTGACAAACTAACTCTTTGTTCAAGAGAGTTTAGGAGTATGCTAGTTCATATATAATTCTATTTTTATTCCAATTCCATTTCTTAGTCATCCATAAAATTAAATCTCCAAAATACCAATGAATGTTATCTAATAACTTGCAAAGTAGATATATATATATATACTTTCTAAAATCCATTATTGATTTATGCATGAACCTACTCATATATATAATTGAAATAGTCCTGATAAAGTTTTCACATTATTAGACAAACTCAAGCTGAATAAAATCCTACTTTCAAGACAGGGCAGGAAAGGCAACCAGAAACAGGAGGTCTATGCAAGGTAAAGAAGAAATTGGGTTGGAGAACGAAAGCGACAGAGGCTGGTTGACAATGAAATCAGAGAGATTCGTTAAATCTTTAACTTCCTGCTATGTTCAAGTGCGGTGGCTATGACAGATTGCCAAAGGATCGGGAAGCTTATTTACATACCGCACTCTCTTAATTTCAAGTGTTGCAGCTGTAACAGGTTGCTAATGAAATCAGAAGGGCAATTTAATTTACTACACTTTTGTAACTCTTATGGTTGCAGCTGTGATAGGTTGCCAATGGCTTCAGGGAGGCTTTCTAATTCTGCACAATGCCTCAACTCTAAATGTTGTAACTGTGACAGGTTGCCAAGTATATAAGAAGGTGAATATTGGGATTTGGAAATATCGACATCTACTTACACTATTATCAAATCCAAAATGCTGTCCACAAAGCTAAAGCGTAGGAGAAAGGAGAGGTGTAAATACATGACTTATGAGAAAGAGGAACAATGTATAATTTTATTTTTTTTGTTTTTGTTTGAACTTGACGCATTTCTGTTAGGTGGCGAGTTTCCAGCACTGCGCTCAAATTTGAAGCTTGGGGGTTAAACCTCACCATGATCAGATGTAAGCTCTTTATTATATTAGTACAATAACAATATTTATTTTCAAGTGCTGCAACTGCGATGGATTGTCAGCAGCATCAATCAGGTTATTTATACCTTTATAGCATTACCACAAAAGGTACTCGCAACCAGAGAGGTAAAGCGCATTGTTTAGAGTCTTTTCCCCTATGTAAAGACATAACAAACACAGAGACCAGGGCGCATAAAGGCCACTGACCAAGGAGGCGATCAAGGTTTCTTTGACCGGTCGTCATTTATAGGGAGGCCAATCATAGGAAGACTCGCACGCAGGACTAGAGAGGCCATTCAGGAAACAAGTAACAATATTCACATCCTGGAACAGTAGCTATTGACAGTTGGTTACCAGACTTGCACTTCAACATCGCCCTCCTTTAGACTTATACAAGTGTATCGATTCAAAGTATGGGTGATTGCAAGGTGGTCCGAAAGGGGAATGGTTTAGATAGCCCCCAGAAATACAGAAGTGGATAAATATGCAATTTGGAAAGCAGAGGCATGGCTTGTGCACTCCCTATCAAGGCGCCTCGAGACATGTAAGAATTGCAGGAAATGTTTGAAAATAAAACCAATGAATATTCTAGAACTATCCGAGGGTCACCATGGTCTACAGTGTCTCACAAACAAGCCGAAAACACAAATGCATGGTTCTTCCCAATGACAGAAATAATCCTTCCAATACGCCATGATGTTGACAACATTTTTCTTCGATCCGAACACCATGTAACCGTCATAGCAAGAAGAAACGAATTTTCAAAGGTAGAGAAGGCCAATAAAATCGACAAAGATAGGAGGGGATGGAGTTTCCTTTTATACAATTGATATGCCCCCAAACCCATAAAACAATTCTGAAATCACACAACCAAGAAGAACTTGGATGATATAAAAATCGAAAGTCAACTGAAACCAAAATAAAAGCAAGCTTTCCTACCTCGACTCCTACGTTCAGAGCGGAGAGGTTGAATTGAAGACCTTCATTTCACAGCTGCGAGCATTTCCTTCGAACTTGGTTACCCCCCCGGATGAGCTGTTGTCATTCCAGTTTGGCTTTATTCGCAGAGGTTGGGCTCAGGAATATGATGAGCTTCCCATCACAAGAGTATTTCACTTGGAAGCCGTCCCCCATCGAAAGCAGAAATCAAGCAATGTAAAATTGAAACCCCCTCCCTTCCCAAAACTTTTAGCCAGATCCATTTTCAAAAAGAAAAACACCAGATCATAGCCGCCCCCCAAAATTGATTCCACTTGCAGCATATATCCCACGAGATTTGATTTTAATTTTGATTTTTGTTTTATATTTTATATTTTTTTATTTATTTTTACTTTATTTGTTTTTTTTTTTTTTTTTAAACTAAAACTATAACACTCACAAAAAGGGAAAGATTCATTTCCATAATTATTTCAAAACTGAAAATCCATAAAAAATGGCAAGATTCTCTAACTACAATTTGATTGAAGTCATGCATGTGCATGATTTATTCTTTTTTCTATTCTATCATGCTTTAATATCAGTTCGGAAATCTTTTCATCAAGATTTATTTAAAATCACCTTCTCTTTCCATTTAATTAATTAAAGTCTCACAATACCAAAATTCTCAATTATTATTTATTGCAATTAAAAAAAGTATTTATTTATTTATTTATTTATCTTCTAACAACTCAATTTCATTACTTATAAAAATTTACTTTCCATTTCAAGAAATTGATTTGTTTTAATTATTATTATTATTATTATTTTAAATTCTAAATTTATAAGATTATCATGCAAGCAATTATAATTTAACTAATTGATTAATCAAGACTAACAAAATATCAATTTTATCACCTAACTTAAAGTCAATTAAACAAGGAAATCGACAAGGTGTCTCAAATCAACCTAACATACTTACACCACTATGACGAAGAACCAAATGCAGAGGGGCACTACATCCTTCCCCCCTACGCTTCGACTTACTCCAGGAAGTCGAGCTCAGGCATAAACATGGTAACGCCATAAACTAACAACAATATCAACAATCCTAAGCACATCAACACCATAAATTAAATAGTCAATTAAACACCATCAAGAAAGCAATAAAAATTTAAACAAACCAAACATAGGGAGATAATACCAAAACGAAAGTGGTGACAGAGTTGCAACCAAACTGACTTGCCAAACATAAGGACGGATGACGAACTAGGTTGGGGAAACTTCTTGTCAGCTCCTACTTTCCACATTAGACCCATTGGGTGTTTGGGATGCTCGCCCTTTCCTGACATGGCAGGTGGAATCGAGGCTTAGTTCCTGCAATCCTGCATGCAAACAAACATTGTGCACAACATATAGATATATATATCAAATCAACCTGGTGTAGAGGGAATTGCAATGTTGTATGCCTCTCACAAATGAGTGATACGACATCGTCCTTCTAACACACTATCATCAATGAAACATCATAAATGATCATTAATACAATTACTAATCAAATGAAAACATTTTATTAAATCCCAATGCTAAACATAACCAATTAATTACCTTCATCCTCGAGATTTGAAACTGACCACCTGAAAATCATAAGCTAAGGTGAAAGCATAACACATTAGTACTAAACATTCGAGAGGATTCTTCACCCTCGCTATGCCACATTTCCATAAAATGCAACATAATTATCCACACTAGCACATATTCTCATTAAACATCATCATTTTCACACAAAGCACTCTACTTCAATCATTATTCAACACCAAATCTCACAATAATTTCAACAAAAGACAAAATTTCACGCCTTCACAGATTCAGGAAAAACATAATCCATCACTCAAGGACAACAAAAAGGGAAATTCCATGCACACTTGACATATTCACACACCAAAAGGTTCACAACACTGGAAACTACATCACACAACGATACAAGGGTCCATAGTGCGTCCCTGATAGGAAGGATATCGGTGCATTGCGCACTACACCAAGGGTCCTATCCCTTTCCCCATCAGTTTCCTACACCATCTACCCGACACCAGCTAACAGAAGAACTCAGGTTCACAACAATGATACTAGACAAGTGAAACTCAAGACTCAAGGGTCTAGGTGCAAGGTTACATAGTGAGCACACATAGTGCCCAGTGTATGAACCTAGGCTCTGATACCATGTTGTAACGCCCCGTCATGCGAACCCCAAAGGACAACTAAAGCAACAATTTAATCAAGACAAATTTTTTTTTTAATTATTATTTGAAGTAAAACTAACATACATGAGATGCACATTAAGTTATGACGTGAAAATTCATTTAAACAAATCCACTATCACTTAAGTCCCTTGGGGTACACGAGGATGCATTACGAAACTTAGTTCCAAACATCAATGATAAGGAATGAAAACCAAATTTAATCCATGACAAAGCATACATATAAGACCATCATTAAGAACCATTCAATTAAATAAATACAACACTTTGAATAACATCTGATATGGAACTGTATCCAAACAAGGTTTAACGTTACATTACAATACAATGTTCAAGAGGTACAATGATACAAAAGTGTTTTCAAACATATACAAGATTCGTACAACAAGATAACATGATACAACTAAAAGATGAATACATGGTATCACAACTGGCTCTAAGACGGATACAATTCTGGAGTCGCCGCAACTAGCACCAATCCGCACCTCTCGATCCTCGACTGGGGACCCAATGGGGTGCTTAGCACGTTCCACCCGACCACGTGGGTCCGAAGACCCACCCCCCGTGCTAAGGAGCTGACAAGAAGAGACCTCAACCAAGAACATCCAAATAGGAATCCACAAGACTCAACATCATACACAGGTATTATAAAACAAGGATTACAATGACATATTCATCAACATTCATGAGTCAATTAAATCAATAAAGCTATGAAACTCATCACATTTAACCCAAGCGATAACAATTAAGAAAGTCACCAAAGAGCATCTATAAATCATTTGCACAAGAATCTGAAACAACATAAAGATTGCAATATCTAGAGGCGACAAGAAACAAGAACAAGGGTGTCTAGTCGGGAGGGTCTTCGCATAGCTCTCATGGGATCTCCTGGCACTTCCTCCAACTAAGGCACCAGCACCCATCTAGGGATTCCCTAGCCCTCGAAAACAACATAAAGATACAATAACCAGAGGCAATAACAACCAAGCACAAGGGTGTCAAGTGGAGAGTGTCATCGCATAGCTCTCATGGGATTCTCCTGGCAC
The DNA here is from genome assembly GCA_007258455.2 of Sequoia sempervirens. Lineage (NCBI taxonomy): Eukaryota > Viridiplantae > Streptophyta > Pinopsida > Cupressales > Cupressaceae > Sequoia > Sequoia sempervirens. The sequence goes on from VDFB02000017.1 coordinate 16,781,395, forward strand.
TTCCTCCAACCGAGGCGCCGGCACCCATCTATGGATCTCCTGGCCCTTCCTCCTAACTGAGGCGCCGGCACCATAGGGTAGCTAATGCGGAGCCGATAATCTCTCGTGAGGACGAGACTATGACTTTTCCGACCACGGCCTTCTCAGTCTATCACTAGTCTATGGTAGCCCTAGTGCATAGCCGAGGAATCCAATGTTTTATTATCTTTTGTTTTTTTTAAACTACCCAACCCTCTAAATTTTATTGTTTAGGTTATCACTGGTTTAACTACTCTTTCGTGGGTTATCCTGAGCCCTTCCTCATCTTGAGGCGCCGGCGCCCACGAAGAGCCACTCTCCCTATGACCCCTAACATATCTCAAAGCAGGCAAGGGTTGTATTGTAACCGAAAACAAATAATCTCAAGACCAAACTACGCGAGGCATTAACCATCTCGCTATAACACATAATCAATGTCTCAACAATTCATGTACAACCCTTTTAAAATCACGATATCAAAACACTTGCCTCATCAAGGGCACATAAAGAGAGAACATCAACTGACAATAATCTCAAGCCTTTGGAAGCCAAAAGAACGACAACCCACAAACAACGGTAAAATGAAGCAACAAGAGTTTGCCAATGATACGGGACTTCAAGCCAACTTCAACACCAACCCAACGAATAAAAGCTCGCCACATCAAAATAAACTAAGAAGGTCATACTCATCAAGACATCCAAGACTTCAAGATATTCAAAAGGATCCCAACCCAAAATCAACTCAAGGAAAAGTCCCGACAGATAAAACACCAATTCATATAATAATCAACACGAACAAGCAACCACAACATCCATGAAATTCACTTTTCCAAGAACGCTTACAATATCAAATAAGAAACTCACAACATAAGATCTTTGAACAATATACTGACCCAAACACAAAATACTTTACCCTCCGACTGTAATTAAAGACTACCTACTATACTAACCAACCATAACTTCAACCTAAGCCTATTTATATTTTGAACTTTCTAAAAGAAATCACAATTAAAAGACATAACTTATTTTTACTTCATAAGCGAATACCCTTTTTTCTTAAGTATATAAAAAAAAATACACCAAATGATAAATAGTGGAAACTATATATATAAAAATAATGATTCATTTATTCATTATAAAGCCTCTAAAATAATCACTACATTTCATACAAGCATTGATGCAAGCAAATTCTACAACAATCTTCTTGTAGGCACATATCAAGAATGGGTAGTAGTTCCATTATAATAACAATTTAGTATAAGCATGGAAGAGAAATACACAATATTAAATTAAGACAGCATAACCCACTCTTAGTCTTTATGCTATATTTAACTTATAACAATATGTTAAATTACCATTTAAAAAGGGTTTGAATTTAATCTTGTCTATCATTCTATGGTCTTATGATGAATATATTACTCACTATCAAGAATTTATAAGGATATTCTATATGAAAATGAACTCTCTTTTAACAAGAATTGAGTTGTTCATGTAATTCTTCTTCAATTTTCTATAGAAATAAGTAGATCATTTATTTGACCCACTATTCTATTACTATATCAATGGACGCATCTTAACAAACTAGCTCTTTGTTCAAGAGAGTTTAGGAGTATGCTAGTTCATATATAATTCTATTTTTATTCCAATTCCATTTCTTAGTCATCCATAAAATTAAATCTCCAAAATACCAATGAATGTTATCTAATAACTTGCAAAGTAGATATATATATATATACTTTCTAAAATCCATTATTGATTTATGCATGAACCTACTCATATATATAATTGAAATAGTCCTGATAAAGTTTTCACATTATTAGACAAACTCAAGCTGAATAAAATCCTACTTTCAAGACAGGGCAGGAAAGGCAACCAGAAACAGGAGGTCTATGCAAGGTAAAGAAGAAATTGGGTTGGAGAACGAAAGCGACAGAGGCTGGTTGACAATGAAATCAGAGAGATTCGTTAAATCTTTAACTTCCTGCTATGTTCAAGTGCGGTGGCTATGAAAGATTGCCAAAGGATCGGGAAGCTTATTTACATACCGCACTCTCTTAATTTCAAGTGTTGCAGCTGTAACAGGTTGCTAATGAAATCAGAAGGGCAATTTAATTTACTACACTTTTGTAACTCTTATGGTTGCAGCTGTGATAGGTTGCCAATGGCTTCAGGGAGGCTTTCTAATTCTGCACAATGCCTCAACTCTAAATGCTGTAACTGTGACAGGTTGCCAAGTATATAAGAAGGTGAATATTGGGATTTGGAAATATCGACATCTACTTACACTATTATCAAATCCAAAATGCTGTCCACAAAGCTAAAGCGTAGGAGAAAGGAGAGGTGTAAATACGTGACTTATGAGAAAGAGGAACAATGTATAATTTTATTTTTTTTGTTTTTGTTTGAACTTGACGCATTTCTGTTGGGTGGCGAGTTTCCAGCACTGCGCTCAAATTTGAAGCTTGGGGGTTAAACCTCACCACGATCAGATGTAAGCTCTTTATTATATTAGTACAATAACAATATTTATTTTCAAGTGCTGCAACTGCGATGGATTGTCAGCAGCATCAATCAGGTTATTTATACCTTTATAGCATTACCACAAAAGGTACTCGCAACCAGAGAGGTAAAACGCATTGTTTAGAGTCTTTTCCCCTACGTAAAGACATAACAAACACAGAGACCAGGGTGCATAAAGGCCACTGACCAAGGAGGCGATCAAGGTTTCTTTGACCGGTCGTCATTTATAGGGAGGCCAATCATAGGTAGACTCACACGCAGGACTAGAGAGGCCATTCAGGAAACAAGTAACAATATTCACATCCTGGAACAGTAGCTATTGACAGTCGGTTACCAGACTTGCACTTCAAGATCGCCCTCCTTTAGACTTATACAAGTGTCTCGATTCAAAGTATGGGTGATTGCAAGGTGGTCCGAAAGGGGAATGGTTTAGATAGCCCCCAGAAATACAGAAGTGGATAAATATGCAATTTGGAAAGCAGAGGCATGGCTTGTGCACTCCCTATCAAGGCGCCTCGAGACATGTAAGAATTGCAGGAAATGTTTGAAAATAAAACCAATGAATATTCTAGAACTATCCGAGGGTCACCATGGTCTACAGTGTCTCACAAACAAGCCGAAAACACAAATGCATGGTTCTTCCCAATGACAGAAATAATCCTTCCAATACGCCATGATGTTGACAACATTTTTCTTCGATCCGAACACCATGTAACCGTCATAGCAAGAAGAAACGAATTTTCAAAGGTAGAGAAGGCCAATAAAATCGACAAAGATAGGAGGGGATGGAGTTTCCTTTTATACAATTGATATGCCCCCAAACCCATAAAACAATTCTGAAATCACACAACCAAGAAGAACTTGGATGATATAAAAATCGAAAGTCAACTGAAACCAAAATAAAAGCAAGCTTTCCTACCTTGACTCCTACGTTCAGAGCGGAGAGGTTGAATTGAAGACCTTCGTTTCACAGCTGCGAGCTATTCCTTCGAACTTGGTTACCCCCCCGGATGAGCTGTTGTCATTCCAGTTTGGCTTTATTCGCAGAGGTTGGGCTCAGGAATATGATGAGCTTCCCATCACAAGAGTATTTCACTTGGAAGCCGCCCCCCATCGAAAGCAGAAATCAAGCAATGTAAAATTGAAACCCCCTCCCTTCCCAAAACTTTTAGCCAGATCCATTTTCAAAAAGAAAAACACCAGATCATAGCCGCCCCCCAAAATTGATTCCACTTGCAGCATATATCCCACGATATTTGATTTTAATTTTGATTTTTGTTTTATATTTTATATTTTTTTATTTATTTTTACTTTATTTGTTTTTTTTTTTTTTTTTAAACTAAAACTATAACACTCACAAAAAGGGAAAGATTCATTTCCATAATTATTTCAAAACTGAAAATCCATAAAAAATGGCAAGATTCTCTAACTACAATTTGATTGAAGTCATGCATGTGCATGATTTATTCTTTTTTCTATTCTATCATGCTTTAATATCAGTTCGGAAATCTTTTCATCAAGATTTATTTAAAATCACCTTCTCTTTCCATTTAATTAATTAAAGTCTCACAATACCAAAATTCTCAATTATTATTTATTGCAATTAAAAAAAGTATTTATTTATTTATTTATTTATCTTCTAACAACTCAATTTCATTACTTATAAAAATTTACTTTCCATTTCAAGAAATTGATTTGTTTTAATTATTATTATTATTATTATTTTAAATTCTAAATTTATAAGATTATCATGCAAGCAATTATAATTTAACTAATTGATTAATCAAGACTAACAAAATATTAATTTTATCACCTAACTTAAAGTCAATTAAACAAGGAAATCGACAAGGTGTCTCAAATCAACCTAACATACTTACACCACTATGACGAAGAACCAAATGCAGAGGGGCACTACAGCTAAACTAACTGATCACTTCATAAAATAATTACTAAACCTCTGCATCACAATGTATTACTGAAATCAAATTAACATCACCAAACCATAATGTCATATCAAATATCCATGTCCTCAATGAAGTAGCATAATCACCAAACAGTCTAACTATCCAATCCACCAAACCAAACAATAAATAGTACTATCGTAGTCTCAAAGTATCAAACAAAAGGATAGAAAAATAACAAGTCCAAACAACAACATGAGGGGTATTATATGGCTAGAGCCCGTGAGGCTTCATGATGCCATTACGGTTGGGTGGAGAGCAAGGTGTATTTTATGGGTATGAAAATTGTTAGTTTGTCAATATTATATGTAACAAAGAAAATTCATATTCTTGACACATTCATTGTATTTCTATGCAGTAGGTGTGATATTGAAATTTTTGCATCTTGTAAAGAGAAAAGGAAAGGATAGAGTATGTTCTTATTGTTGGAATCTCTAGAGGCATTTGAAATATTTTGTGGGGTTTAAATTTATGTAGTTTTCATCATAAAAATGTATTGGAACAAAATGTATTTTAAGTTTCTTTGAAGGGAATGACTCAAATCTATTTATTAAGCCATGCATCTTATGTAGTGGAACTTCACACATTATGAGTCATTTGAAGAAATTATGTGCATTTTGTAAATATAGATGGTAATGCACAATATAAATGAAAGACTAGATTATAGGGTTGAAAATCATTTTCTTAAAGAGGTTGTGAGAAAGGAAAGTTAAAAATATGAGCTAATATTTCAATTATTTGTTCTTGGAGTATTTTTTTTATTAAAAAGGGTTTTTAAAAGTTTATTTTAAAATCATCATTTAATATATCTAGCATGAAGGACTAAAAATATCTCACAAAATTAACTTTTAAACACTTAAAATATTTTCTATTCAAACTTGTACAAAAATATTACTCAAATTTTTTAAATTTAAAATGGAGAATATAAATATTAATTTTTTAACCCTTTCTACTAAAAGAGAGAAAGAAATAACTTATTTAGTCTATTTTAAAAATTTCAATACATATGTAAATATTTATATATATTACCCTCAAAATAAGTATGTTCATATATATATATATATAATATATATATATACACCCTAAACATATATATGATATTTTAAAATATACATGTTTTATATTTTCAAAAAAATATATACAATAATATATTTTAAAACATATATAAAATATATTAACTAAATAAATAAATATTTTTAAAAAAACTAATAAACAAAATATATAAAAGAAAGAAAGAAATTTTGAAAGAAACTAATAAAGATTTAAATAAAACATAAAGGGCACACGGCCCTATAGCTGGGAGCCACCCAGCAGAAATCCCATAAAACCCTTGTCTTGCAACCTTCAAAAGAAGGCACTACCTTGCAAAGGGCGAACAGAGCAGGGGTTAGACGCATAAATATATATATATATATATATATATAGAGAGAGAGAGAGAGAGAGAGAGAGAGTGTGTGTGTGTGTGTGTATGTGCTCCATAGTTGGATTTTCCTTGATTTATCCTGCATTGGAAAAAAGGAATCACAAGCTTGATGCAAATTCTCTGCACAAATATAAAGAGGGTTTATTAAAAATCTAAATCAAATGCAAAGAAAATTAAATTTCCATGAATTTAAAGTTTCAGATCTAAAATAAATAAATTGCAAACCCTTATAACCTGCAAAGGAATGAATAAACAAGGTTTAAAGTAAGAAATTACAAGAAACAAAGAAGTTAAAATAATAAGAAGAAATAAGATCAGAATGAGGGAAAAAGAAGAATCAAGATTTTGGAAATCTGCAAGTAAAATGGTATTTTTCTTGATCCTCCCTTCAACCTGCAACAAAAAAAATGAAGAAATGAGAAAAGTGAGAGATAAACATTTTAATAAATTGCTTTATGAGATAGGGTTTCATAAAGTTTTTGCCCTAAAATCTAAGGTTGAGGTTCCATCTCATCCAATGGATGAAATTGAATGCTCAACATACTACCTTTTCTCAATTTAAAATCTTATTTATAGTAAATCAATGGAGGCTATTTTTTAATAAATGGGAAACATGAGTTATAATTAAATATTTAAGGAAAATTTTACAACTTGGTATCACCACATTATTGTAATCTTTAAAATATTACTAAATGGAAAAGAGGGAGTTGTTTTAAATTTGTTTTTATTGTAAATTAAATAACTCCAAGTGGATTAATTTTTAGAAAAATTGCAAGGTACAAATAAACTATTTTAGATTTATATTATTCAATTGAAAAAACTTAAATACATAAAATTATGATGAATGGTTTAAATATTGAATAAAACATCATTAAAAAGAATATTTATTATTTAAAATCGATTTTGACAAATTATTTTACCTTACAAGTTTAAAATAATAATAATAGATCAAGGGCTTATTAAAACTATTTATAATAATAGATTAACATAAGTGATAAATTTATAACTAAGGGTTGTAAAGGGGATTTAAATTGAAGATAAACAAGAATATTTAATAAAGTGATCTTGAGATTTAGAATTAATTTAAGTGAGGTCCATTGGATTTAATTGGATTCCTCTGGTTGTGCATAAAGTTAAATGGGTTAAAACATTATCAAATTATTCAGGTGTGAATTATCCCTATGATATACAAATAAAAGAAGAAGGTAAAGTTATTACAATTACTTAGTAAATAAATTGTCTAAATGGGGTTAAGAAAGAGACCTTATTTAGGTGAATCAAATGAAATATTAAAATAATTAAATTGATATTCTAAAATAGTTTAGTAAACATTTGTGGAGTAGTGATATTTAATCAAATAAAATATGATTAAGGAAGTCAGGGTGGGTGCATGAAGTTGGGTACCAATATTCTAGCCACTTATGAAATTTTTTTAATAAACGTGCTTGCGTTATAACATGCACACATTATTTCGCATTAAAAAAAAAGAAAAAAGTGACATTATTTGCCTTGGAATACCAACCCAAAGGCTTGGAGGGCATTCCCAACAAGGCCAGAGACGTGTTTTTGCAAACTCTACAATTTTTCACATAATTAGGTCCGTGCTCACCATTCAGATTGCATCTAGTTCAATATTCACAAAATTGAAAACATGGGTAATGTTAGGTTCTCTTTTAGCTATCCAACGATGTAAATATTTTTCACTTTTTGACAATGTTAAGCCTTTCATCCATAATTTCTTTTGTTTGTATTTCTTTTTTTCTTCCAAAAAGCAGTGTTTAGTGTTTTTTTTGTTATAAATTAACCGTTCATCAAAATTTCGAATAAATTACATTTTTAAAAACTAGATTCTATTCTACAAATTTAAAAAAAAAAATCAATTATTTTCAAAAATTTATAGGGGGAGCACGGCCAAAATTCTACTTTTTAGGAAGTGCCCACTTAGAAAATTAGTAAAAAAACAAATATTCATTAAAAAATTATTAGAAAAATTGTGCACCAACTAGATGCTATTAGCTAACTTATGACTATAGTGATTTTAAAAATACTACAAAAAATTTCACCGTGCTCAGGTCGTACAAGAGTTGCTATGTTATGTTTTTCTGACAAAAACAACACCAATTTCTGTACATCCCTCTTTTGAACCCCTTAATCTCAACTATTTTCAAAATAAATTAGTAGCTTAGAAAGTAGACTTGGAGCACTTCGATCCTTGTTTTTGTTCCATCTCAAAATTTTGAGTGTAACTATCCTCAATTTTACGTCCAAGGTCAGTATTTCCTGATTTAAAAAAAAAATTGGCCACTTAAGCCCCCTTTTTGGGAACCATCTTGGTGCACTTACCCGTTGATCAACAAGAACTTATAGATAATTAAGTTATGTGTTATTATCCGAACAATGTAACCATGTCAAATAACATTAGACCTAAAAAAAATTGTTTCATGCAATGGTGGCTTTCTAGGGCGCATTAAATTGTAAGCATATGTTTTTAAAAAAAAAATTGTGAGGTTTGTGTCAATTCCACATTAAAATGTGGGCATGACATAAATAAAGATATTAATGTATCCTTTCAAAAAATAACTAATTAAAATGCCATTATCATAGTCATGTAACTTAAATGTCATATATGTGTGTGTGTGTGTGTGTATGTGTATGTGTATGTGTATGTGTATGTGTATGTGTATGTGTATGTGTATATGTATGTATGTATGTATGTATGTATGTATGTATGTATGTATGTATGTATGTATGTATATACATATAAATTTACTATCATGTCAAATTCATTTCAAAGAAAATTCACCACTAGACATGAAAAATTAAATTCATCACATTAAAAGTTTGAGTTTTTTGCCTACATATACATATACACAATATAGAATGTTTAAAGTTGTGTAATTTTCTCAATGTTATATGAAAAAATGTGCATACACTCTTTGGATTAAGAATGTTAAGATATAGATAATCAGTATCTATTAATAAATATATTTAAAATTTCAAATACTATATGGAAAGGTGTACTTTAAAGAAGAGACCATATTTGATCAAATGGTTGGAAAGAGGTCTGCGAATTCATATTCCTTCCTTTGATATTTTTAGCTTTAATTATATTGGAAGAAACTTCGATGTTTCAGAATTTTTAAAGGCAACTGAAGTAATAATGGTAGCAGCTCTTTCTTTTCATATTCCTTCCTTCATAGTTGGAAAGTCTGATATGTTGGTTGATGAACAAGCACAGACAATTGCTTTAAAAGAGAGGATTGAGATTTCCAAAGGCATTATTGGAATAATTAGAAATATGTTATAATCATTTATATTATGATAAAGAAGAGAAGAATGTCTTTTTATTTTTCTATTAATAATAAAAGAGATTGCTTATATCTTAATTAATGTTTCTTTTTATGTGAGAGGATACTACTTTAAATTCATGTGAGTGAGTACATATTATGTAAAAGTAAACTAGAATATGGAAAATAAAGTGTAGACATCTAATTTTGATCGCTCTCGTACAATCGAATTCACTTCTTTATTCATCCATTCCATCAATATCAATTTATTTAATTAATATTACATTTTCTACCTAAAGTCCTTAAAGTATTTAATTTAATAATTAAATGCTTTACCTTGCATCATTTTCCTCTCTAAATTAAATAAATACATGAATTTATTTAATTTAGTCATTTAACCTTTTTGAATAAAATCAAATTTTTTTTTTTCTCTCTCTCCTTATCACATTCTCCATAACCTTCTTCTAATCCAGATTAATCTAATTAATCCTGGATTAGGATGTGCACCACTTAATTAAGATTAATGTCACATCCTCCTACACTTTCCACTTGCCTCTAACCTTTCATTAATTATCCTAATCAAGTGTTTGCACAACCTTAATCAAAGTCATTAGCCACATTTAGCATTATTTTTTAGTCAACCTTTCCATTTGTCTTTTTTAGCATTGACCCTCTTTCCCATGTGAATTTTTAATTCACATTTATTTATCCTAGGCTCCTCTCTTCCCTATGTGAATTTTTAATTCACTTTTATTCCTCCTAGAATCCCCTTATCCCTATGCAACTTCTAGAACATTTGACTTGTCGTGCATCAAGTCACATGTGAACAAGTGCTTCCCTTTTTGGAACCGTCTTGTCCATGGGATTCTTCCAAGCATGTGAATTTTTAATTCACATTTATTCACTCAAGATTCTTCTCATCCCCCAATATACTTCCAAAGTACATGTCCTTACACATCATGTACCTCCCTTCCACCTCACTTCCACATCATATTACCTTTAGCCACTTCACATTCCACATGTCAAAATGTGAGGGCTTGTGAGTCCTCAAGTCACCTTAGCCCTTCATCTTGGCCTTGTTGGATAAATATCAACCATTGAATTCTCTAGAGAATTCAAATTTCTCTATAAATACCCCCTCTTCTAAGGCATTTGACAAAACTTAGTCATTCAAGCAAGTTCATGTTGTTAATTTGCACACTCATCTAGCCATTAATTTCATCCATTTTCATTTACATTCAAATATATAGTTAAATCTTGCATCTAGCTACATCAACAACCATCTAAGGATCATACAGAGCAATCCAAAATCAAGGGCCAACCAAGGAGTTTCAGCTGGAAGGAGAAGGTATAATCATTTGTCATCTTTCATTTTTATCTCTTTGCATTAACAAGTTCCTTAGGCTAATCTTGAGGTGATTCTTTGTGTTTTTCCATTGCATTTTGGTTGTTTAGAATAGGTAAAACATTTAGATATCACATTTTTGGCACTCCCGGTGGGACCCACAACCGGGTTCGTCTTTCTAACATTTTTGTTGTTGATATTGTTGCAGGAACAGGTCACAAAGGGGCGACTACGCCCTTTGGTTACTGCAAAAGGGAAACTACACCATTTGTTTCACTAAAGAAGGGAAACTATGCCCTCTGTTTCATTGCAGAAGGGCAACTACGCCCTCTGTTTTACTGCAAAAAGGTGATTACGCCCTCTGTTTCACTACAAAAAGGTGACTACACCCTCCTGTGACTACAAAAAGGAAATTACGCCCTATGTTTCACTATAGAAGGGTGACTACGCCCTCTATTTCACTGCAAAAAGGCAATTACGCCCTTTGTTTTACTATTAGAAAGGTGATTATGCCCTTTGTTTCACTACAGAAGGGTGACTACACCCTCTATTTTGCTGTAGAAAGGTGACTACACCCTCTATTTCACTACAGAAGGGTGACTACGCCGTCAATTGAATTTTGGCATGTAAAAATTTTACTATAGAAGGGCAACTACACACTATTCTGGATTTTGGCTCACTAATGTTTTACTATAGAAGGGGAACTGTTTTGGATTTTTCTTACTAAAATTTTACTGTAGAAAGATGACTATGCCCTCTTTTTTACTACAAAGGGGTGACTAGGCCCTCTTGGTGACTGCAAAAAGGCGATTATGCCCTTTGTTTTACTGCAAAAAGATGATTACTCCCTTTGTTTTACTGCAAAAAGGTGACTACACCCTCCCAATTACTACAGAAGGGTGACTACGCCCTCCTAGTCACTCAAGGGGGGTGACTACACCCCAAAACAACACATTTTGAAAGGTAAAATGGTCATTTTAGCTTTGTTTTTGCTCCTATTTTTTGTTGTTTTCATACACAAACCCCCTAACATTATTTTTTACAAGGATATTTGTGTTTTTGCAAACATTTTGCAACATATTCTTGTGTAATTGGTGAAGAAAGAAGGGTAAAACAACTAGCACTTGCTTGTAGGACCTTTTGTTTACACAGATTTTCAAAGCTATCCTTGTTATTTTTAGAACATAGTTTAATTAGGGGCATAAATTATTCATTTCTTGTTGTGTCTATCATTTTGGTGTTACCCAAGGGGGCATTAGTTTGGTTTCACTTTCCCCTTGCACTTCGTGTGAGTCTGGGGAGAAGTTGGAAATGATTAGTGTCTTCTTTCTAGTGGGACCTGCTTGGGGATTTCATCACCGCAAGGGACGACTCCAACCATGCGTATTGGTAGGGTATATAAAGGGGGAGAGCGAAAGTTGTACCTCAATCGAGTCGCATCATAATTGGCAGTGTTGAAGCTAGGGTGATACCTAGATAGACATGAAGAGTTGGTCTGAGCCCTTCAATATCTCGCTGTGGTTCCTAACTCACGCTTGTGATGGACTGGTGTTCACGGTTGTGCCTCACATATTGACAGTATATCAAGGACTCCCTAGACACCTTTTGCATCCTAGATTAAGACCTTTATTAGCCATACCCTTAACACTAATCATAGGATTGTGCTTGCTTAAGAGTGTTTTCTTGTGAGAAACCAGTAAACTTTAGACAAATTGGCCTTATCATTGTCATTTTAAAGTCCTTTCCATAGTCATTTTCATCAAACCAAGTCCCTGTTCACTATAGAAGGGTGAATTTTCCCTTTTGGTTACTGTAGAAGGGCGAATATAACCTCTAATTCACTGTGGAAGGGTGACTACGCCCTCCTATTTATTGCAGAAGGGAAAATTTTCCCTCCTGAACAGTCGAAATCGCTTCGTTTAGCTCTGTTTAGCCTATAAACTATTGTTTAATCATTCCAAACCTTTATCTAATCATTCCAAGCCTCTGTTTTGTCATTCTAAACCTCCATTTTATCATTTTGAACCTCTGTTTAGCCATTCCAAACATCTGTTTGACCAAGTAGTCTTTCATCCCTTTTGATCCTCTATTTACTCATTTTGAGTAATTTTTCATCCATTCCAAGCATCTATCCCCTCATTCTAAGAGTTGTTCATCCTTTCTAATCAATTGTTTACTTGTTTCAAGCTTTCATTTCCACAACTTGAGAGTTCATACATTTTAAGCAATTATTTACCAATTTTGAGTGCGTATTCATCTACTCCTATCATTCATTTTCCCAATCCAATCATGTATTTCCTCAATCTAATTATCTAACACCCTATTCCAATCACCCATCTCTTCATTCTAATAGCCTGTTTACCCACTCAGAGGTCCACAAAGCAGTGGAACTAATTTTCCCTACAGTGGGGAAAATCTACCCTACATTGGGGTGAATTTCCCTGCAAAAGGGAAAATTCCCCCCTCTGTGAGGGTAGATTCACCCCTCTGCAGCAAAAAGTTGGAAAATAGACAATAAAAAATCCAACTTCCAAATCCATTCATATCCTAATTTGAGCTTTAATCTAATCCCAATCCGAGCTTTGGTCCATTTGAATAGTATCGATACATCATCCTCAAGCATCTCTAGGTTACACATCCCTTATCATTTCCCCATCCAAATCCCTTGAACTTTGTTTCAGGTTATTATCTGAGCTGACCTAAGTATCTAAATTGATCGTCATCATCAACATCTACTTAGGATTGTCATCCATCCTAAGTTAATCATCATCGTCGGCCCAATCAATTCACCTTCAATCTCAAGGTAGATTTGGTACTACAATCATCCATTCATCCTTTAATCCAGTCAATCAGTATCTTAAGTCACCTAGGGTAATCTCTAAATGAGGTTTTCCAACCCCTCTCATCATCCTATTTGATCCATCATTTGATCTTATCAATCATTGATCGATCCTATCGAATCCAATCCGATTGCATCCCTCTCCGATCACCTTCAACCCAATCAATCTACTTCCATCTTGAGGTAGATTCGGTGTCATAATCATCCTTTGATAATCGATCCTATCTTCAGAATCAATCCCATCACCTCATCCAATTATCCTAATCTGAGCTTTAATCCAATCCTAATTTGAGCTTTAGTCTGTTTCCATCCAAAATATTTGATCCATCCTATTTATCCCTTCATCATCATGAATCCTTACCCTTCATCAATTCAACCAAAAATAGTAATCAAGGGAAACCATAATTATGTTGATGATGATAAAAGAAGCCTTTTTGATCAAGAGGTATATGACGTAGATCCCCTTGATACTATCATCACTAGTAAGCTTTCCCCAACCACTTTTTGAAATCAAATCCCCCCTCTGAGATATCATGTTATGTCTTCACCCATTCCTAACCATGCTCCTTATGCTACCTTTGACAAGGGATGTCCAGTATCTTCCTCATCTATATGTCCATCATATCCTTCATCTACACCTTCCTCTTATCCGACACCTGTATCCTCTTCTCCTAATCTACCATCCCAATACTCTTATCTTAATCTGCCATCCCAATATTCCTATCGCAATCCCCCATCTATGTCCCCTTATCATAATCCTCCTTACCATTCTTCCCATCCTAATCCTACATCCACACCTTCTTATCTTAATCCTACACCCCCATTAACCTATCTTAATCCAATATCCATATCTTCTTATCCTAATTCATCATCCATGTCTCCCTATCTCAATCTTCCATCTTAATCTTCCCATCTTAATCCACCATCCCAATATCCTTACTATAATCCACCAGTTGCATCCTCTTCCTCATATCCTAATTCACCATTCCAATATCCCTACCTTAATCCTCCATCTACTCCTAGTCTTCCATCCAATCTCGTTCCTCAATCTAATTATAATCCATCAATCCATAGCCCTAATCCTTTATCCACTCCTATCTCACCATCTCAGCCTAGAGTATTCAAGTTTCTCACTCAAAAAGTTCTCCAAGGACTTATAATAAAGAAGACATCCCCCACTCCACACCTTGAAGTTGTGGAATCATGCCATCCCAACCCATCATCCATGGTCATTAGTGACGAGATCCTTCTCCACCCACCACCTATAATTGATGATACCACCCCTAGCATCGCTCAAACTATTGACACTATCAAAATGATCATGTCCTCTGAATCCACTGAGCTCCCATCTCCTACCATCACATCTACTGAATCAATTGAACACCCACCTCCTACTCCACAAGCCATCCAAACCCATCAATGACATCCAAATCCAATCCACTTCTCCCACTCCTAGTGTCACTAAAATCCATTCCCAATAATGTTTTGAATCCTCCATCCCTCCATCTTCCCCACTTTAAGAGTCCCTCCAAGACTCCATTATCATGCCTCCAACACATGATGAGTTATTCCAAGAGCCTAATCCAAAGCATGCCAACATATCCCCTTCTCTAGATCAAGATCCTACCATCCCATCTAGTCCTACTCAAGTTCACACTCCTCCATCCACTCCATCTCATGACCCCCTTGACATTCAAGATTCTGTCACTCTATCACATGAGCTCTTATCACCTATTGTCACAAATCTAGATCCCATCATATTACCTAATCCATTTCTTGACTCCTTATTGCTCACTGATCTTGATTCAAATGTTTCTATCCCATCATCTCCCTCTCATGATCCCCCATCATTGCATAAAATAGTTATTCCCACACCACTTGTATATCCCCTTGGTACTCTCACATTCCTCCATGGTGGTCTCCTTGCAGAAGAAAAACACAATGTATATACCACCCATCATCCTCTACCTAATGATGCACTCGCATCATGTTTTTAGAATAACAAAAACCCTATCATAGATCGAATGCTCAAGAACATGAACTATCAAGGAAAAGGTTTAGGCCTTTATGAGCAAGTTATTTTAGAGCCCATCTAGGTCAAAGAAAAAATATGTATGTAAGGTCTGGGACCTATTTCCCAAAACTCACAAGCTAAAAATGTTGGTACAACCTCTAGACATCCTCAATGAGCCTCTTCCAAAAGAAATATAGGCTCTTCCCATTGCTCTACCAAATCATATGATTCTATCCCTCCTCCTCCATCATATCACCTCAAAACAATCGTCCATATTCCTCCTTCATCTCCTCCATCCATTTTGGATCCTTACATCCCTCCATCCACCATCTCCCATTCTTCATCTACTCCATCCATCTTGGGTCCTTATGTCCCTCCACCCACTATGTCTGTTTTGAGTCCTTATATCCCAAATTCACTTCCTCCATCTCATCCTATTCATTGTTTCATCCATTCATCACCTATCCATGTCATCCATCATAAACATCCCACTCCCATATCCCATAGTTAGGATTAAAAAAGGCACATACCTACACATCCTCTATCTACACATAATCCTCCTACCTCCATCGCTCCACATCATCCATCTCCTTGCACCCCTCCCATTGCTATCAAAAACACTTTGGATGCTAAAACAAAAATGCATAAATCTAAATATCCACATGAATCTAAAGCTCCTCATGTCCCATCTAAAAGACATGGTGAAGAAAAGAAATATCAAATCCAAAATCCAAATCAAATCCATAGGCTACAAAGGCCCACCAAAGCAAAAATAAAAAACATGTGGATCTCAAAGAAAAAGGATGCAATACCTTCAAATGAAGCATCCATAACAACATCCAAAGTTGCTAATCCGAAAGCCAATCATACACTTCCTCCATCTCCTAAATCTGTTTTGGGTCCTTATGTCCCAAAATTCACTATCCCATCTCCTTCATTATCCCCACATTCTCCATCCATTAATACTCCTATCATTTCACATCCATCACCGTATGTTCCAATGTTGGTCCTGAACTCACCACCCCATCCCACACCTACCCCATCATTCTATCCATACTCTTTCCAACATCCCATCCATTATCCCACATATCTCCCCTATCAAATCCCTCTATTTCATTCTCTTGCATAATCCATTTATCCTAATAAGATTGTCCCAACATCCAACAGTCACTTCAAACATGGGCTCTTAACACCTTGTATGCAACTTGATGCTTAAGTCCTTCAGCCACCTCCTTATTGCATGTCTTCTAAATCCACTTATCCACCTCCCTATACTTATCCATCTCCTTTTGCATGATATCCAAAAAAAAGAGAGAAATAATTTGTCCAATGGTAAAAACTTGCCAAACAAGTGCCTTGGATAAGTGCCATGATGAAAACCTGGCAAATAGGCATCATGCATAAATCCCCATCCTTCCTTTTCCACACTTGGGAGCAACTTCTTGATATGCATTCCCTCCATCCACTATGCACCCATCTTCCTACTATACGTCCTCTTCATGAATCCCCTCTATCCCACCTATCTTCTGCATCCTACCATCATATCCCATTTATCTCCCATCCCTCCATCCTTCTTGTGATCTTGATAAAAAAAGGGGCACCTATCTATGCATGCTTTGGACACCTCTTGGTATACATTCCCTTCATCCATGCTCTATCATATTCCTTAGTCACCCATACTATCTTCCTCTACTTATCTCCTTTATCTTCCCATCCACTAGTCTTCCATCCCTCATGCCTCATCATCCATGACATATCTAGAATGGGGGCATCTACTTCCTTTGTAGCATAGTCCTTGGAGACATAATCTATCACAAGATCCTTTCATCTTCCTATCTATCTAGCACAACATCCCTTCCATCTCCCCATCCTTATCTACCTATCCTAGCATCCCTTTCATCTCCCAATCCTTATCTTCCTATCCATCCAAACAATCCCTTCCATCTCCCCGTCCTTATCTGCCTATCCTAGCATCCATTTCTTCTCCCAATCCTTATCTTCCTATCCATCCAAACAATCCCTTCCATCCCCAATCCCTATCACTCTATCCATTCTTTTATCTTTATCCTCATCCCATTTTGCAATCCCTTTTCATTGGTATCTAGCTATAAGCTATTCCCTCGTTGCAACCCAATGCCATTTATCTCATCACCATCACTTCTCTTTCTTTTACACATCTTTTCAATCTCCTATCCTTTCTCATTCATCTTTCCATCATACCATCCTCCCAATTCATCTTTTGATGATTTGGATAACTATCCCATCCCTGAGCTTCGTATAGTCACCATCATCATATCTAATCCAATAGGTCTATTCTATCTCATCATATCAATTCCATCATTTTCATCTCATCGCCCTTTATCCATTGTTTGTCTCTTTGGACTTGGTTGAACTACATTTCCCCTACGCTTTCACATAGGCAAGGTCGATTATTTGATCCACCCCCAGGGTTCTGTCCATCCGCTCTATTATCGTCTATCATCGATCTTCATTGTCCACTTTGCTCCTTTTTTCCATCCTATCTTTACCATCCATCGAGGTCTCCATCATGGTCTATCATCAACCTTTTTATCAAACTACAAGGGCTCTGTGCTTTCATGTAGGCAAGGATAATTTTTGATCAGCCCCTGAGCCCCTATGTCTTTAGGGTGTGTCAGTCTCATGTCTTGTCTCCCTTGTGTCGTGTCATCAAGCTATGCCCTTATCCAACTGGTTCATAACAAACGAGATCCACGAGTATTAACAGATCCACTCGGTCCCAAATATCTTGTGTCATATTGATCTTTCTATTAGTATCCATCATCTATCTCAATAGGATGTATCCTTCCTAACAAACCTTGTCAATCCCATCCATCCCCTTGATCCTATGGAATTTAATGATGTTTGAAATTTATTGCGCTCTTTTGATGCTTTTGGCTTTTGTTTATCATTTGAACTCCCTATCATCACTTGTCATAGTTGCCTTGATCCATCCTATCAAGGTGTGCTTTGACTAGTCAACATAGGGGTGTATCTTGGATTTTTATTGTTGTTGTCTGTTGTGTTGTCCCACGTAGTATCCACCAAGACCCCTATGATCTTGTGTTATGCTAGGACATCCCTTTGTGCTGGTGGTTATCCCAATGCCTAGCCCGACCAAAGTCTTTGTCACTTTGGGGTGTTGGCATAGCCTTCTTGTTTGTCATGTTTTTTTTATGCATTAAACACCAATCTGCCTTGGTCCATCATACCTTGGAGTATCATGTCTTATGCTATTTCAAAATTCAGTGCTCCAAAGATGGAAAATCATATTAGGATTGCATTTCATGGTCATTACTGTTGCATTGCATTCACCCTATGATTTTGGTTGTGCAAATACTTCACATCTCTTTTTCTTCTCTCTTATTTGTTTTTCCTCCCCCTTCCTTGGAAGTTCCCTCATCAGGGTGGATAGGCCCCTAACTTCCCAGGGGCCGCCATTTGCAAACCGTGCATCTAATCGACTCTGTTCGAATTCCATTCTTCTCAGTTTTTCGTGCTATTTCCATTAACATATAACATGTCATACTTTCGGGAAGTTCCCCAAGCTGAGGCGTACACGCCCCAGCCCTCGACGAGGCGAGTGCGCCCCAGGCCCCAAACTTCTCGGGACCGCCATTTGGAAACTGTGTATCCGATCAACTCTGTTCGAATGCAAGTCTTCTCAATTTTTCATGCTCTTTCCAATGACATATACCATGTCATACTTTTTGGAAGTTCCCCTAGGCCAAGGCAAAAGTGCCCCAAGCCTGGGTGTATATGCACTAGCCCTCACCAAGTGGGTGTGCCCTTGCACCAGGGTGAGTACGCCATAGGCCCCAACCTTCTCAAAGCAACCATTTGCAAATCGTGTGTCCAATTGACTCTGTTCGAACACCAATCTTATCGATTTTTCATGCTCTTTCCAATGACATATACCATGTTATACTTTTGGGATGCTCCCCTAGGCTGAAGCAGAAGCGCCCCAAGCTAGGGCTTATACGCCCCAACCTTCACCAGGGCAGATGCGCCCCTACACTGGGGTGAGTGTGCCCTAGGCCCCAAACTTCTCAGTTTTTTGTGCTCTTTCCAATGACATATACCATGTGATACTCTCGGAAAGTTCCCCTAGGCTGGGGTGGAAGCACCCCAAGATGCCCCAACCCTTGTCAAGGCGGGTGCGCTCCAGCACCGGGGCAAGTGTGCCTTAGACCCAAAAATTCTTGGGGCCACCATTTGCAAATGATACATCCAATCAACTCCATTCGAACGCCAATCTTCTTAGTTTTTCGTGCTCTTTCTAATGACATATACCATGTCATACTTTTAGGAAGTTCCCCCAAGCCGAGGCATATGTGCCCCAGCCCTCACTAGGGCGAATGCACCCCTACACGGGGGCGAGTGTGCCCCAGGCCCCCCCAAACTTCTTGGGGCAACCATTTGTAAACTATGTTTCCAATCGACTCCATTTGAACATGAATCTTCTCAGTTTTTCGTGCTCTTTCCAATGACATATACCATAACATACTTTCGGGAAGTTGCTCTCAGTTTGGGTGGAAGCACCCCAAGCTAGGGCGGATATGCCCTAGCCCTTGCCAGGGCGGGTGCCCCCCTACGCCAAGGCAAGTGTGCCCCAGACCCCAAACTTCCTAGGGCCGCCATTTACAAAATGCGTGTTTGATTGACTCTGTTTGAACTCCAGTCTTCTCATTTTTTTGTGCTCTTTCCAATGACAAATACCATGTCATACTTTGAGGAAGTTCCCCCAGGCTAGGGCGGAAGCACCCCAAGTTGGGGCAGGTGCGCCCCATGCCCCAAACTTCTCGGGGCCACCATTTGCAAATTGTAAGTCCAATCGTCTTCATTTGAAAGTCAATCTTCTTGATTTTTCGTGCTCTTTCCAACGACATATACCATGTCATACTTTTGGGAAGTTTCCCTTAGCTAGGGCGGAAGCACCCCAAGCTGAGGCATATACGGCCTAGCATTCACCAAGGTGGGTGCACCCCTGCGCCCTAGGCCCCAAACTGCCTGGGGCTGCCATTTGAAAACCATGTGTCCGATCAACTCCATTCAAATGTTAGTCTTCTAAGTTTTTTGTGCTCTTTGCAACAACATATACCATTTCATACTTTCAAGAAGTCGCCCGGGACCCCTGTTCCTTCCCCATCTACCTCCTCAAGGGGGCATACCCTATCATTCCTCTCCATTCCTCTATCATGAGCCTTCCCCCACGAGACTAGGGCATCCCCTTTCACTTCCCTCTACTTAGGCAGCTCATTCAACCTCTTTCATGCTGGGGCATCAAGTCTTATCACTTCCTTCGTCATCTGCATTTTATTTTTCTTCAAAACACTATTATTCTAACAATATTTCGAAGAGGGGAAAAATGTAGACATCTAATTTTGATCACTCTCATATGATCAAATTCACTTCTTTATTCATCCATTCTTTCAATATTAATTTATTTAATTAATATTACATTTTCTACCTAAAGTCCTTAAAGTATTTAATTTAACAATTAAATGATTTAACTTGCATCCTTTTCCTCTCTAAATTAAATAAATACATAAATTTATTTAATTTAGCCATTTAACATTTTTGAATAAAATCAATTTTAAATTTTTCATTTTTCTCGCCCTCCTTGTCACTTTCTCCATAACCTTCTTCTAATCCAGATTAATCTAATTAATCCTAGATTAGGATATGGACCACTTAATTAAGATTAATGTCACATCCTCCTAGATTTTCCACCTACCTCTAATCTTTCATTAATTATACTAATCAAATGTTTACACAACCTTAATCAAAGTCATTAGCCACATTTAGCATTCCTTTTTAGTCAACCTTTCCATTTGTCTTTTTTAACATTGACCCACTTTCCCATGTGAATTTTTAATTCACATTTATTTATTGTAGGCTCCTCTATTCCCTATGTGAATTTTTAATTCACTTTTATTCCTCCTAGAATCCCCTTATCCCATGCAACTTCTAGAACATTTGACTTGTCACATCAAGTCACATGTGGACAAATGCTTCCCTTTTTGGAACCTTGTCTTATCCATGGGATTCTTTCAAGCATGTGAATTTTTAATTCACATTTATTCACTCAAGATTCTTCTCATCCCCCAATGTACTTCCAAGGTACATGTCCTTCTTACACATCATGTACCTCCCTTCCACCTCACTTTTATATCATTTTATCTTTAGCCACTTCACATTCTACATGTCAAAATGTGAGGGTTTGTGAGTCCTCAACTCACCTTAGCCCTTCATCTTGGCCTTGTTGGATAAATATCAACCATTGAATTCTCTAGAAAATTCAAATTTCTCTATAAATACCCCCTCTTCTAAGGCATTTGACAAAACTTAGTCATTCAAGCAAGTTCATGTTGTTAATTTGCACACTCATCTAGCCATTAATTTCATCCATTTTCATTTACATTCAACTATATAGTTAAATCTTGCATCTAGCTACATCAACAACCATCTAAGGATCATACAAAGCAATCCAAAATCAAGGGCCAACCAAGGAGTTTCAGTTGGAAGGAGAAGGTATAATCATTTGTCATCTTTCATCTTTATCTCTTTGCATTAACAAGTTCCTTAGGCTAATCTTGAGGTGATTCTTTGTGTTTTTCCATTGCTTTTTGGTTGTTTAGAATAGGTAAAACATTTAGATATCACATAAAAAATTCTTTCTTGTATCATGATTCTTGTTTGCATCATGATTCTTGCTTGATTTGACATGACTTTAAAAAATATTACTTCTATTTTAATTAATGATTGACTTAATGTGGAAGACACAACTTTAAATCCAATTAAATAGACTAAGAATATAAAATTACAAATCTAGTCTTTTAAGCTTCCATTCTATTATTGACTTTGTATTCAAGGATAGAACTTTAGACTAAGTAAAATAATGGAGAATAAGTAAGAATAATTTCATGTAGGTGAAAAATGTTAATTCCATGTTAATTAATATTTTATTTCATTCTAAAGAGCGTAATGTTGTTTCCAAGTAAGTGGATGGAAAATATCATAATAGTAGACTAAAATATTTTGAAAAATATGTTAATTACATCTTAATTAATTCCTATTAATAACATAAAGTATATTAAACTTCATTTTCATTAAAAAGTTTTTAATCAATTGAAGGTGTTAAATTCTAATTTTATTATTGTATAATTCAAAATCACATGCCCATGACAATTCTCACTTGGATTAAAAATGTCACTATCATAGCCATGTAACGTGCATTGCATTTGTATATGTATATGTATATGTATATGTATATTTATATGTATATGCATATGTATTTATGTATATGTGTATGTATATATATTTATATGTGTATATGGAAAAATGTGCATACACTTTGAGTTCTATGGAATGAGTGCCAAGCTCTTTGGATTAAACTTGTACCTTTCACTTTTAAAAATATGTATAGCTTTTGTAATAACCTTATATGGTTATGTCTAATGTGAAATATGAATGTATTTTACACAATATGGAATTGTATATGACATCATTTATTTAAGATATTAGATTCCTAAATGGTAATGTACATACCACCCACCTACAATTTCATATAATAATAGACCAATGAAACATGAAAAGAAGTATATGACTTCTTACATTTAGAAATAACTATCTACTCTATTTTATTCTCAACATCACAATCAAAAGCTAATTACATTCACTATAGTAGCTTGATTATCCCTATATGGTAAAGTGTAAGGCCAAGATCACATGTCTCTTATCCCTATATAGACTAAATGAACAAAGAGGAAGATCATCTGAACAAGTTTATGTTAAATGTTTGAATAAAATAACCATCTTATCAACTAAAAATTGTAATTGGGTGAAAAAATTAATCAACTAATAGAGGTAGTTGAAAAAAATAATCAAGTAATAGAGGTAGTTGTCATCAAAAAGGAAAAATATAAAAGGAATTCTGAAAGGAGATGGGATATTACACACTCATTCATTTAGAAAGTACAAAAGGAAAAATCCAAAAAAACTGTAACTAGGAAATAATTTAGGGAAATTTGTAAATTAGGGAAATTTGTAAAGAATGGAACCCAAAGAGGAACAAGACAGTAGAACCAAGGATCTTGGGATCTATTATGCTCTACATTTTTTTAGGATTAGAGTGTGGAAATTATTTATGGTTCATTTAAGTTCCTAAAACCCTAAATATTCACTTATTTTTACATTCGGTAATCTTCTAATTTGTTGGTGATTTGTTGAGCTTGTTAGGTTTCACTTAAGTGGTTGATTCCATGTCTTGACCTTCATCATGTTATCCACCCATTTTTCCTTATTACCTATCAATCCATCCCTTTAAGCATTCAAATTATGCCTTTTTATGCTTATAGTTATCAAATCAATTGTTGGTTGGGCCTCTTGTGTCCACATGGACACTTCTAATAACATCACTTTGGTACTTATAATGTAGCTTGCTTTTAGGTATCAATGTGTGAACTTGTGCTTTCATGTTGTGATGAAACACATCTCCCTTATTATCCTGTAAATAGAAGCAAACATTTAGCCTATTATTAACACATATATATATATATATATATATATATATATATATATATATATATAACATATATATATGTATATATATATACTATTTCATATCTTTCTTCTTTCTCTCTCCATATAATAATATATAATATATATATATATGTAATATATATATATATATATATTTATATATTTAATAATATATATAAAATACGTCGAAAGATATCCTTCTCGAGGTAGGTGTCTATTCAATTTTTATATGAAAATTTGAATTTATATATATTTAAAATAGGCACCTCGAGAAGGATATCTCACAATATATTTTATATATAATATTAAATATATATATGCTAGTAGCAGTCATGACCCAACATGTAATATCTTCAATAAATTACTTTTATATTTATATATTTTATATTCAATTAATATAATAATTAATATATTATAATATGATAGTATAATATTTATAATTCAATTTTTAAAAATAATATATATAATTTGATATTTAAATGTTAAGTTAAAATATAAAAATATATTTTTAGTATATTTATAATATTATAATAAAAAATTATTATATCATAAATATTTAGTTAGGATTAGGGTTATGGTTAAGGTTAAGAGATGTATTTTCTTAGGGTTAGGTGTATAGATATAGTTAGGGTTAGGGTTAGAGTTAATATATAGTTAGGATTGGGGTTAGGGTTAATATTAGAATGAGAGATAGGGTTTGCATCAAAATTAGGGTTAGGGTTATCATCAAGATTAGCTTAGGATTAGGGTCACAATTAGGTTTAGGGTCAAGTTTAGGGTTAATAGATATAGTTATGGTTGGGGTAATAATTCGGGTTAAGGCTATTAAGATTAGGGTTATAGTTATGTTTGGATCAAGTTTAGGGTTAGGATTATGGTTAGGTTGAGGTTAAGAGATATAGTTAGGCTTAGGGTTCATATTAAGATTAGGGATAGAGATATAGTTAGGGTTAGGGTTAGGGTTAAGAGATATAGTTAGGGTTTGAAATATGATTAACATTATAATGAGGGTCATGGTTCAAATCAAAGTTAGGGTTAGGGTTAGCATTAGGATTAGGGTTGCATTTAGGCTTTTAGTCAAGTTTAGGGTTAATAGATATAGTTAGGGTTGGGGTAATAATTGGGGTTAAGGTTATCAAGACTAGGGTTATAGTTATGCTCTCAATCAATTTTAGGGTTAGGATCATGGTTAGGTTTAGGGTTTAGGTTAGAATTAGGGCTAGAGATATAGTTAAGCTTATTAAAACCTAACATAAAATGAACACTCATTGAACTCTAACCCTAGCCCTAATTTAACACTTATCATAATTGGACTCTTAAAGTGTTCCTAATTAAACTCTAACTCTAATCCTAATTGAACACTTATCATAATTGGACTCTAAAATTGTTCCTAATTAAACTCTAACTCTAATTTAACCTTAACCTAAGCACTAATCCTAATTGAATTCTAACCCTAACTTTCAATACCATCTTAATCATAACCCTAAAACTAACCCTTACATGTTGATTGAATCGTAGCTATAACCCTAACTCTAATTCATCCCCAATCCTAACCCTTTAATTGAATACTAAACCTAACTTTGATTATAACCCAATTTGAACTCCAATTGTAACCCTAACCCCATAATTTGACTAGAAACATAATTAAACATTTACCCTAATTGAATCTTAACCATAATTTAACCCCATCCCTAACCTTAACTATAATTTAACGCTAATTAAACCTTATACCTAATCCTAATTGAACCCTAACGCTAATTAAAATGTAACCCTAATTAAATCTTAGCCCTAGTTGAACCCTAACTATAATTGAACCATAATCTTAAGTGAACCCTAAACATACATAACCCTAACCTTAACCTTGAATCCTAATTTAACCCTAACCCTAACACTTAACACTAACCCTAATAAAAATCTTAAGCTTTATTGGAGAACCATAATCGTAGCCTAACCCTACTTGTAATTTAAACCTAACCCCAACCCAACTCTAACTATAACCCCAACCCCAACAAAAACCCTAATCCTAAACCTTATCCTAATTCTAAACCTAACCCTAACTATAACCCTAATTTTAATTTTACTCCTAATCATAATTCTAACCCTATTTCTAAGCTTAATTCTAATATCAACCCTAACTCTAAATGTAACCCTAACCCTAATTAAACTCTAAACCTATTTGAACCCTAACCTTAACATAACCTTAACACTAACACTAATTGAACACTTAACACCTAACCCTATTTGAACAATAACCATAACCCTAGTTGAACCCTAGTTGTAATTGAACCCTAACCCCAATTAAAATGTAACCCTAATTTAATCTTAGCCCTAGTTGAACCCTAACTATAATTGAACCCTAATCTTAAGTCAAGCCTAAACATACCTAACCCTAACCCTGGCCTTGAACCCTAATTGAATCCTAACTCTAACACTTAACATTGACCCTAATTAAAATTCTAAGCTTTATTGGAGAAGCCTAATTGTAACCCTAACCCTAATTATACCATAAACATGATTGTAACCCTAACTAAATTCTAACCCTAACTCTAAACTATAATTAAATCTAAAGCCTAATTGTACCCTAACACTAACACTAACACTAAGCCTTACCCTAATTGAACCCTAATCCTAACCTTAATTGAACCTTAATTGAACCCTAATTCAAATCCTAATTGAATTGCAACCCTAACCCTAAATGAACACTATTCATAATTAGATTGTAACCATGAAAAGAATTAAAATCTAACCCTAATTTAATCCAAACCTTAATTGAACTCTAACCCTAACACTAACCTTACACTAATTGAACCCAAATTATAATCCAAACTTAAATTTAATTCTAATTGAACACTAACCCTAATTGAATCTTACAGCTAACCTTGATCATAACCCTATTTGAAACCCAGCTGTAACTCTAACCCCAAGGTTTATAATAGAATCTTACCCTAATTGAATCCTAGTCCTAACCCTTACCCTAACTCTGAGCCTAATTGAACCCTAATGCTAACACTAATCCTGACCCTATTTGAACCTTAGCCTTCATTGAATTGTAACTATAATTGAAGCCTAACCCTAATCCTACTCCAAAATTTTATCCTAATTGAACCCTAAGTGTAATTAAACCCTATTCAAAACCCTAATTTAACCCATGTATTCAAATCTTGATGAGGTTTATTTATTTAGTATTTCTTATTGATTTATATTTAGCCGATACGCTATTTATGTCAACTTTGCTCAGAATTTTCGTCACACTCGCCATTTTTCAAGCTTTTTGCAATCGGGAGAAAGGTGACTGGTGGGTTATAACTTTGGTTAGAATTTTCATTATCCTCCTAGATTTTTGGCCTTCTGATGGCCATGTAAAAGGTAGCAGAGGTGATTGTTGGCTACTTTGGGAATAGGGTGGCAATTGTCAAGCCACATGGATAGAGAATGTTGCAGAAATTAAACACTAGTTCACATCAACATTAATTGTTGTATGTTTTGCATGTACTGGGGATCATCATAATAAAAACTATCGTTTAACACCTCGGGGAACAAAATGAATGTTTGGGAAATTTTCAATAAGGAATAGTTTGGTGTCATTTTGTTGCTATATTTGATATGAGAGCCATGAGTGATGAGGGTAAGCTTTTATGAGGGTGCAAGCTGGATTAAGCTTTCTATAGCTTTTGCAAAGGTGGGTGGAGGTTATTTTTTGTTTTTTGCAAGGGTAGATGGTTGGAAATGAAAAAGAAAAGTGTCTCCTATGATAATATTTTTCCCATTTCTATGCAGGAAAGTTGGCATGAAGGGATGTGTTTGAAGCAAGTGGGAAGAGGTGCATGTTGAAGAAACCCTTGGCGATATTGTATGATTTGTGGTTCATGGTCTATGCTAGGCTATATTGTTTGATTTGGCATAAGCTATTGTTGATTGTTTCAAATACCTTGTCTGATTTATGGTTCACATTTTGTGTGTATGGTTTTGCATGGATTTGATACTGTGACTTTTTGTGGGTTCGTATTTATGGTTTTTGTTATCTCCATATGTTTGTAGGCTTGGAGAAACAAGGTAACATGGAGAAAGCTGGTAGAAAGAGGTTTGTTTGAAACAAGTGGCAAAAGGTGCATATTGGAAAAACCATTTGCCATATTGTTTCATTTGATTTTCCATAAGGTATTGTTGATTACTTTTAATTTTGATAAGGGACTATTGAGAAAAGACTATATTGTTTGTGAAAAAAAGTGTTGTGGTTTTGCATGGGTTGCACTATTTGTCATTTTTTGTGTTTTGTGGGTTTCTTCTTCTAGGTCGGTCTTTAAACCAATATTGTTTGAGTTATGGCTTCCGATTTGTGGTTATGGTTGTGCAATGGAATAAAATAGTCAATCCTATGCTTTGTGTTAGCTTCCATTGGGCATTGTCGATTATATTTCTATTGCTTAAGCTATATTGTTTCATTTTAGAGAAGGTGATGTTGAAAAGGCTATATTGTTTCAATTTCCAAGGAGGTTGTGTTGAGAAATGAGTGTTTTTTGTATGGGTTTCCTATTGTCAATTTGCGTAGGGTTTCCATTTAATGTTTGTGTTTTGTGGGTATGTTTGCAATGGAATAATATTGTTGAGGTTATGGAGTTTTTGTTGATTGTTATTGTATAGCTTGGGCTATAGTGTGGCTTTTTGCATGTGGGTTTTTGTTGAAAGTAATGTTGTTTGATTTATGGTTTTCATTTTCTGGTTATGGTTGGAACAAAATAAAATAATTAATGTAGTTGATTCTATGTTTGGTTACATTAGGTATTATTGATTATTATTCTCTACCTTAGGCTATATTGGTTATATTTTTATATCAATATATATGTGTAAGATTAAAATTGTTAAGGTTGTGGAGTTTTGGTCAATTCTTATTGTATAGCTCAGGCTATATTGTGGCATTCTTCTTCTGGGTGACTGTTGAAACCAATTTTATTTGAATTATGGCTTTCATTTTCTAGTTATGGTTGGAATAGAATAAAATAATTAATGTTGTTGATTCTATGTCTGGTTATATTATATATTATTGATTATTTTTCTCTGCCTTAGGCTATATTGGGTATATTTTAATATCAATATATGTGTGTATATATATGTATATATGCACACACACACACACACACACACACACACACACACACACACATATATCGTGGGTCTCTCTTTACGGCTTGCATTTAGTGGATATGTTGGCAATAGGGAAAAAAATTTGACCTTATGCAATTTTTGTCGATTGTTACTGTCTTGATTTGCCATAAGGTATTGTTGATTGTTTCAAATATCTTGTCTAATTTATGGTTCACATTTTGTGTGTATGGTTTTACATGGATTTGGTATTGTGATCTTTTTTTATTTATGGCTTCTAGTTTTTGGTTATAGTTGCAATGGAATAAAATAGTCAATCCTATACACTTTGTGTTAGATTCCATTGTTCAATGTTGATTATAGTTTTGTTTCCCTACTTAAGCTATATTGTTTCATTTTGGAGAATGTGTTGTTGAAAAGGTTGTGTTGTTTCAATTTTTTAGGAGGTTGTGTTCAAAAAGGAGTGTTTTCTCTATGGGTTTGTTACTATCAATTTTTTAATTTTTTTTGTTTAAAGTTTGCATTTTGTGGGTATGTGTCCAACGAAATAAAATTGTTGAGGTTATGGAGTGTTTTCCGATTGTTATTGTATAGCTTGGGTTGTACTGTGGCTTTTTGCATGTGGGTGGCTATTGAAACCAATGTTGTTTGATTTATGGCTTATGTTTTCTAGTTATGGGGTGATCCCATAATAGTGGTTTACAATTTTTGGCCAAACTGGACACTGAAATTATTATTTTTAACTAAATCTTCAGATTCAAGCACCTATAGCAGCTAAACTGTGAGGAATTTGAAGATGGTGCAAACTAGAGTCTCATCAAATTTTGTCTATAGATTCTAAAATTATTTTTTTCAAATTTTTTGGAATCAAATTGCACTTCTTTTTCCATCTCCCATGAAAACTAATTTTTTCAGAAAACAACATTTTTAAAAAGTGACGCACACCGTATAACGCATAATTTTTTTTCCATGAAGGATAAAATTCTAATTCTTTCAAATTTAGATTTGTAACTCTGATATCTAGTGCTTCCACTTGGTTAGATATTTTTTTTATTGAATATTTTTCAAAATTATAGAAGCTAATTACAATTACCATATTCTGCATTATAGCAATAACTTTTTGTATATGTCAAAATTTAATTTAATTTTTTTTGGATCAAGGACTTCAATATCTAGTGCACTCATATATATATATATATATATATATATATATATATATATATATATATATATATATATATATATATATATATATATATATATATATATATATATATTCTATTTTTCCACATGTGAAGAACAAAGAAATTCATTTTCGAAAACCTATGTTTAATAAAACTTAAAAAACAAATACATAACAAAACCAAAACATATTAAAATTATATTAATTGGATAGCTTGTTCTGAGGAATACCATAATCATTTGAAATAAATTTTAAATGAATTCATTTGATCCCCCAAAAGCTAAATCAAAAGTGATTTTTTATCAGCATTTTGATAGGTGTAAAGGAGACGCATTTATAGGTATGGTTTAAAACAAGCAAGGTTCTATCCAAGGGGGTTTGATCTAAGGTGATTTGATCAAACCCTCTTCAATTGGAATCCTTAAAATGGAACTTTTTAAGGCTTAAATCATTATATTTTCTAAAAATATGTGATTTTAGCTAAAATTCATTCCTCTCGGGAATTATAAACCACTATTATGACAGCACCCTATATGGTTGGAACAAAATAAAATAATTAATGTTGTTGATTCTATGTTTGGTTACATTAGGTATTATTAATATTGTTCTCAACCTTAGGCTATATTGGGTATATTTTAACATCAATATATATGTGTATATATATACGTATATATGTGTACATATATACATAAATTTATATATATTAATTTTTTGTGGGTCTCTATTTATGGCTTGCATTTATTGGATATGTTGGCAACAGGGAAAAATTGTTGACCTTATGTAGTTTTTGTCAATTGTCACTGTCTAGCTCAACCTATATTGTCTCATTTTTTTTCAAGTTATGTTCAAAAAGCTATATTGTTTCAATTTTCAATAAGGTATTGTTCATAGAAGAAAATATTATTTGTTTAAAAAAATTATGTTTCACTTATGGATGCGTTATATGGGTCAACTTTGAATGAGTTTCTCTTTAATGTTTGTGCTTTGTGGGCATGCTTGCAATGGGCTAAAGTTGTTAATTTTATGCAGTTTTTGTCAATTTTTATTATATAGCTCGGGCTATATTGTGGCTTTCTCCATCTAGGTTGTCATTGAAACCAATGTTGTTTGATTTATGGCTTTGATTTTTTGGTTATGGTTGGAATAGAATAAAATAAGTATTGATGTTGTTTCTATGTTTGGTTACATTAGGTATTATTGATTATTATTCTCCTCCTTATATTATATTGGGTGTATTTTAATATTAATATATATGTGTATATATATGTATATGTGTGTACATATATAGATATATTTATATATATTTCAATTTCATGTTGTTCATTATATTTATGTATATGGTTTTCCATTGTTAGTTTTTGAGAATGTGTTGTTGAGAAGGCTATATTGTTTCAATTTTTTGATAGGGTTGTGTTGAGAAATGAGTATATTTTAACTTGGGTTTTTTTCTATGAATCTTTGTCAGTTTCTATTTATGGCCACCATTTTATGGATATGTTTAGAACAAAGAAAAATTGTTGTTGTTGTGCACCATCCCCACTAGTCAAGAACCATAAATCAAATAGAAATTATCACAGCTACCTTCAACAACAACATAAACCCAAAGAATGGCACCCAACAATACGTTTTCAATAATTGCATAGACATTTGTTTCACAAAAATACGTATGTATACATAGGTTGTCTGAAATGAGGAAGAACAAGACAGGGCTCCTATGGTAAATGGAAGCCATAAATGAAATAATATAGCATAAAGTAGTTGACAATAGTGAACAATGCCTTATGCAAACCAACATGAACTACGTAACATTAACTATTTTATTGCATTGCAATCATCACCACAAAACAAAAGACGTAAAAAAAACAATGTTGTTATCAACAGTCACCCAGATGGCCAAACCTGCAAAACACTAAAAATCACAGTGACAAATCCATACAAAAACATGCAGCAAAATTTGAACCATAAATCAAACAATATTGCTGTGAAGAAACTATATACTCTTTTTTCAAGAGAACCCTATCAAAAAGGCAATGTAATATACCCTAAAAAAATACAACCTATATAACATTAACTATTTCATTGGGATGCAACTATCACAAACAAAAGCATGACTTCCAATAGTGACTCACATGGAGAATCCACAAAACACAAAAAGCTTCCAGTAACAAGCCGACTCAAAACCTTCACCACGAGAACGAGAACCCTAAATGAATCAATATTGGTTTCAATGGTAACCCAAATGCGAAAATTCACCAAAAACATAACAGATTAACTATTTTGCAACCATTCACATAAAGCAAAATTCATAAATGAAACAATATTGCCAACAGTGACACACATGCAAAAACCCAGAAACCACAAGAAATATTGATTTCAAGATTCAACAGAAACACACTGCATTAACTATTTTACAACCATTCACATAGAACCAAAGCCATAAATGGAACAATATAGGGCCAACAGTCACCCACATCACAAAACCCAAAATTGTCGATTGTTGATGGCTAGCTCGGGTTGTTTTTTTTGGCTTAGTTTGATGTTGTGAAGTTTTTTTGTGCTTTGCAACAATCAACAATACCCTTTGGAAAATAACATTTACTGTTTTAGAGATACTCGAGGAATTCTTTTCTTAGTCTGCACCTTTTTTGTCACTATCGCCCTACTGCCATCGGCTACACTTCTTCCACTTTCATTCAAAAAACTACAAAACTAACCTGCAACTAGTTTCACAGAAATTTGACAACCAATGATTGGACTTGCACCTTTACAAAAGCTTGCTCTCGACACTCACATCTACTATATATGTGCACGTATATATATGTCTATATATGTATATATATGTCTATATATGTATATATATGTGTATATATATGTGTGTGTGTATGTATAAGTATGTATGTATATATATATATATATATATATATATATATATATATATATATATGTATGTATTGTTTCATATTTCCATAAGGTTTTGTTCAAAAAGGGGTATATTTTTGGTTTCATATGTTTTTGTGAATCTTTGTGGGTTCCTCTATGTGGCTTGAATTTTGTGCCTGTGTTTGGAACAAAATAAAACTATTAAAGTTATGCACCTTTTGTTGGTGTTGTGTTTTTGTGTGGGCTTCTTTTAATGGATCATGTTTTTGAGTCGGCTCCTTTTATTTAATGGATACCTTTTTTGCTTGTGTTTGCAATATGATTAAATTTTTAAGATGGTGTAGATTTTGTTGATTATTGTTGGGTGGCTTGGGTTATATTCCTCCATTTGTTTGTTACTTTGTATTTAAATGAAACAATATTGTTATTATTAGTTACAAGCCCATAGAAAGAACATCCTTGTAAAAGTCGAACCATAAATCAAACAATATTGGTGTGAACAAACTATTATTTTTTCCAACACGACCTTATCAAAAAGCTAACAATATACCCTAAAACAATGCAACTTATAAAACATTAACTATTTCATTGCAACATATTCATATAAATGTATATATATATATGTGTGTGTGTGTGTGTATGTGTGTGTGTGTGCAT
>VDFB02000017.1:16815283-17044339 GCA_007258455.2 Sequoia sempervirens
TCTCCATTTGAGTCCTACCTTAGGCACATTTTCCTCATTTTATGATATTTTTACCCATATTTTGGTCGTGTGACCCCATAGAATCCATCGAGTCATGCATTTTTCATGTTGTGGTCCATATCGGCATAGGTTTATCTAGGTCTCCTTGACCCATGTTGCCTGTGTGTTAACATATGTTTGCAGCAGGTGATCAACAAGACTTGTTCATTGTTACAGCGACTGGCATTCACCTGTAGGTTTCTATCGACATGAATTTCACGTGGTTTCGGTGACCGAGGAGGAACCTATTGGTAGGAGTTTGGTCATCGGGATATTGTCTCATCAATTTTGAATTGTCTCCCTGACTAATGCATGTGGAGGTTCATCGATGAGAGCTTGGCGATATCATAATGTGATCTCGGCGAGGTTGTTATGTCTTTTCGACATGGGGTTTTCGTTAGCATGTTCTCAAGGAGAGTCTTACCAAACAACACATGGATGGTTTCTTCGGCCAAACATATTGCTTCCGGTATGAGGTCATAGTGAATATACATTGTCACACTGACCGGTGGTGGGAGGATGCATATCGGTAAGAGTTGACGCTTTCGAAGTAATGTCTCGGCGAGTGACCTTCGGTCTTGCTGATAACACAATGAGGACTTTGTCGAGATGAAAACTAGATTGTCTCAGTGACACACAAGATGGATAAAGTCTTTCGGTAAAACAAAGTGCACTCTGTATGAGGTCTCCTCGATGTCGGTATGTTACGGTGACGCACATAAGATAAAAGAATACATCAGCGAGAGAACCAATTTATCACAGCGACTCATGATGAATGAAGATTTTCAGTAAAGAAAAGTCTAATTTGTGAGATGTCTCTCTGATATCTCAAGGTTATAGCAAAATGGATGAAGCAAGGAAGCACGTTTCAATAAGAAAATTTCTTATGTCTTAGCAACTGGGAGATGGCGTTCAGGGTGACTCTTGGTATAATGAAGCATTATCTATATGATGTTTCCTCGACTCCATGAGGTCACAGTGAAACACATTGGGACCAGAGGATTTTCTTTTGTTTCAGCATAACAAACAGAATGCTACAGCGACATGCAAGAGGCAAAAGGACGCATATCGATGAAACATAATGAGATCAAAACTAGGAAATAACACGAGTGCGTTATAGTTTTCTTTGGGAATACCCGAGCCTTAGCATTGGTAGTTGCCTTGGAATACCAACCCAGAGGCTTGGAGGGCATTCCTAATGACTAGAGATGTGTTTTTGCAAATTCTACAATTTTTTCACATAATCAGGTTCGTGCTCACCATCAGGATTGCATCTGGTTCAATATCGACAAAAGAAAACACATGGGTAATGTTAGGTTCTCTCTTAGCTATCCAACGATGTAATTTTTTTCACTTTTTAACAATGTTAAGGCTTTCATCCATAATTTTTTTTGTTTGTATGTCTCTTTTTCGCCAAAAAGCAGTGTTTTGTTTTTTTTGTTATAAATTAACTGTTCATCGAAATTTCAAATAAATTACATTTTTAGAAACTAGAATCTATTCTACATTTTTTTTTAAAAAAAAAGTCAATTACATTCAAAAAAAATTAGTGGGAGCACGGCCAAAATTCTGCTTTTCAAGAAGTGCCCACTTAGAAAATTAGTAAAAAATCAAATATTCATTAAAAAATTATTAGAAAAATCGTGCATCAACTAGATACGGTTAGCTAACTTTTGATTGTTGCGATTTTAAAAATACTACAAAAAAGTTCATCGTGCTCAAGTCGTACAAGAGTTGCTATGTTATGTTTTCTGACAAAAATAGCACCAATTTGTGTACATCCCTCTTTTGAACCCCTTCATCTCAACCATTTTCAAAATAAATTAGTAGTTTAGAAAGTAGACTCGGAGCACTTTGATCCTTGTTTTTGTTCCATCTCAAAATTTTGAGTGTAACTATCCTCAATTTCATGTGCATGGTCAGTATTTCCTGATTTCAAAAAAAAAGTGGCCACTTAAGCCCCCTTTTTGGGAACCATCTTGGTGCACTTACCCGTACATCCAACTTTCTAAGTTTACATATATCAGAATACAAGGTTGCCCCTAACAAAACATATATATTGCCAAGATACCAAATAGATAAGATGATCATTTTGGAGGTAACAAGGATGTTGTTGGCTTTCAACAAGATTTTGAAGGTTATGAACAAAATTTGTGCGGGACATTAATTTCCTATCATGCTTGGTATTTAGGATGCTTATTCCACAATGATAGAAGATGAAAACCTAGAAATAGAGTTGTAATTTTATATTTTGAAAACTCACACTCTTAGAATAAATTTTAATCTTTATGGTGTAGCTAAGAATTTAGGTAACATATAATTTGAACATAAGCCTCACATTGAGGATTATTGGGCAAACTGCCATGCTGAGCTAGAAGTTAGAAAAAGGAGATATTCAAGGATGTTAGTAGAGATGGTAAGGCTTTATACATCATTCTTCATAATAGATCAAGTAGATGATGATGGTGACTTCATCTAGTACCATGATTATGATCTAGTAAAGGACAGATCCATCACACCTTTAGATCGGGTAGAGGAGGAGGTTAGAGTTAAATGAATTAATGGATTCAATGCTGAAATGTATCAAGTTGTGGGTGGATTATAAGATCTCCAACTTGACTAAATATGGGGTGTAATTGACTTTGATCTTATGGGAGACCTAGAGTCCCACTCTTCTAAGGGTGAGGAAGAAGAAAGAAAAGTTAAAATCCATTGTGTAGATGGAGAGGATACTGAGGAAAAGCCTATAGGGATGAAGAAAGCCAAGGGGAGAAAGAAAAAGGAAACTTCAAAGAGGAAAACCATTGAGAAAAGGTGGAGGATCACGAAGAATACAAGAAAATATCCTCCCAAGAAGAAGCAAGCAAAGACAAAGGGTAAAAAGGCTTCTACTCTTACCATAGACACACCTATGAGACCCATTCCTCCTTCTGCTTTAGCAAAGTAGCCTCTTCCATCCACTACAACTTAGCAAAAAGATATGCCTTCTTTTATGCCAACTGAGGATATATTAATGACATCATCATTTCCTACTACTCCTACTACTTCATAAGGTGAGGATGTGTCAAGAGAAGAAAAAATTTCAATGGACATTTCAAGAGAAAGGCCACATGTGGTCTCTTAAAGGAAATCTTCTCCTTCGGGTGGCATCCCATTTCCTAAATTAGATAACATTGATAAAATTATAAAGAATATGGAAGAGAAATAGAATAAAGGTTCCTTTGTCTTTGAGGAAATTACTTCTCCAATCCTAGTAGGGAAAAAAATCAAGTAGACATACAACAACAATTGTCTCATGATGGGAAACAACCTAAAGAACAACCTAATAATGAACAAAACATGATGCTGTAATTGGTAGAAGTTAATGTTGAACAAAAGAAAGAAGACCCCAAGGAGGTCCTTGATGAGAATACATATAAGAAGAAGAAGAAAAAGATGAAATTGGAGAACAACAAGAAGATCAATAGGAGGTTGTTTAAGAAGAATGAAATAAGGATCAAGAGGACCAAGCTTTGTAGGGAGGACAAGAGTAGGAAAAAATCCCAACATTGAGCAATCTACTGCTCTTGATTGATTGAAAGATCAATATCAAGAAAATCCTACCATAGAAGCTATTGCTACCAACCTTGAAGAATTATTATCTACAATCAATAAGCTAAGGGAGAAAAAGAGGGAAAAAGCATATTCTAAAATTAGGAGGGATGATTCCAATAATAGGGTTGTGCACATTACCACCACTATAGTCAAAAAATCTAAATGAGATATTGCTCTTGTAGAGTACAAAATTTATTCAATTAATTTGGGGCCTACAACAAAGAAACAAGAGGTCCATGAACTTAGAGAGTCTATAGGGACACTTGTACAAATATTGGAAAAGTAGGTTAAAACAAAGGAACAACTAAAGGAACAAGTGCATGAATTACAAAGCTACATAAAATAGTTGGTTAGTCTTGTGCAACAAGATGAGAGAACCTCTACTCCTTTAGGAGTGTTGTCCAAAGAATCCATTGATAAGCTAGAGAAAATGAAGTATGCTGTTAGAATAGCTCACAAGTGGATTAAAGGTGTTTTTGACAAGCGTGTCCCCAGTTTGGATGAATTGGCACAACATTACACTCGTACTCAAAACTATTCTCAAAAAGTACTAAAATTTATATTCTCATTGAAGAAGTTTAGATGACAAGACTTTTATTAGGTTGATTATGTTTATGGATTGACCATTGCATAATTTGATTAAAGAGAATGTTGTAATTGAGGAAAAGTCTAATGAGCCTAAAAATTGGCTTCATTCATTGAAATTTAGAAAAGAGATAACAAAAAAATCCTTAACAAATTGTGAAAGAATAGGAAATGATTTGAATGAAATTTATGATGATGTGTTGCATTTTTGGAAGCCTTAATAGGAAAAGTAGTCTCAAGGGAAAATTGAGATATCAATATTTTGAAGACTTAGTAGAAAAGTAATTTTTCTTACTTAGAAAATTCCACTCTTACAAAAGATCATTTGGAAGATGCATCTATTGTTTTAGCATAATTCATAGATTTCAATAATCTCAAAATGATTGGACAAAGATGATAAAAGGGTTTGATGTTAAGCTAGCCACCAGGTATCACATAGAGTGGAAATAATTCCCATGCTTGGACCAATGAGGAATATAATGGAGTTCTTTCTAGATTTTTGAAATATGTAAGAAGGATAAATGAATTTGGTTGAGTTGCATTAAGGGGGGATCTTTATTAAATTTAGTGTAAATCTTCTCTAAGGAAAAAGAAGCCCCACACCCAACTAGCTCACCTAGGGTACATGTGATGAAAAACTTTATTTTAAATTTTTTATTTAATGTAAAGTGGGACACCCTTGTGCAAACTGGCCTACCTAAACTGCCCTAGTTTTAATAGTAAGTCGGGTATTAACACAAAGTTGTGTTACACTTTCGGCCAACTTATCAACACAAGTGAATTTAAGTATTTTTAACAAAAAAATATTTTTAGTCAAACATATGATCTTGTAAGATTCATTCTAGCTAAGTTCTATTAGTCCACAAATTTTCCAACTAAAATTGTTGGCTTAATGCATATTTAGCACCACTTCCAGTCCAATTTACTAAAAAAAAAAAATTATTTGAAAACTTGATGTTTCAACAACTTCTACTCGTGTAAAAAACCTTTTTTTCTAAAATATAAAAATACCCTTTTGTAGATCCATAAGTTTAGTTTTTAAAAAATGTATATATTTTAATAGTTTAATTATTATTTATATTTTCCATTTTTATTTTTTCTAAATTATGTAGGTTATCAACACAAAACACTAGGTTGATTACCATGCTAAGGAAAAATAGTAAAACTTATGAAAAAATTTGAAAAAAATATGATGCCCTAGATACAAGAATCTATATCAAGATGGTATAATTTTTTCCTAATTTAGATAAATAATTAATATGAAAGTTGACATTGACTAGAAACAACTAATTTTTAATACATGCACATTTTAATATTTCCCTAAAGTTTGAAGTTATAAATACACAAAAAAATGAAGGAAAAAAGAAAAAAAATACTTTATAAAGATTGGTGTCTCATGTAACTTCATTTTTCAACATTTTATTAGCAACTAAATTATAGTGTTAATTTATAAAAAACTATATTCAAATAATTTTTTAATTTTTTCAAAAAAATACAAACATAAAATATACTAAAAAATAAATATTTTATTAGTTTACATCATTTTAAAATATAAATCATATATATATATATATATATATATATATCACTTTTTAGTGATTCAAGTTTAAAAGTTGGATCGGTGTTGGTTGTCTCCTTGATAAAAGTGTGACACAGCTTTGTACTTTTACCCAGTCATTGATTGTCAATGAATCTCAGCCATTAATTTATATTTGAAAATCTATAAAAGGTAGCCTTTTTTTTCATTTTGAAACGGGTTGACCAGGAATTGTTGTAACAAAATTTTGAGGTTAATACAAGCAATGACATTAAAGTTCTAGTGTTTTTTTTCTTGCTACTTTGAATACATGCATGGTTCCTTATTTCAAATTTAATTTTAGTTAAGTTATAATTGTTGAAAATTGAGGTGTTTATGTAGCTTAATACCTTGTAAAACTTTATAATTGTTGATCTAAATATGTATTCTTTGTTACAAATTCTTTGTGGTTGATTATTTGGTTAGTTCATTTTATCACTTGTAGAATGAAGACAAAAATTGTCGAAGAATTAAATAAGATAATAGAAGATGCACAAAATATACCATGGAGAAACCCTTTCGAGAAAAAACTCCACCAAGACTCGATGTATTATTTAATCTCTGAAGTAGATTACAATAATTCCAATTCTTCCTTGAGATGCTTCTTATGCCTTCAACAAATCTTCTTCACAACCTGTAATAAACTAATAAACTAATACAAACTCTCTTCAACTTTCTTGAGATATATAGGCAATAAAAAATTTTGTAAACTTCAAAAGAGTTACAATTACAAAGCTCAATCCCTATCTCCTAAAAATTACGCCTATCTCTTCCAAGTAGAGTTTAACCATGAAGAACAATGCCAAATCATCATCTTCATCCATTTGGGCATCCCAAACTGAAGTAGTAACTCAACCTTTATTCTATAAATATATTTAAGGCTTTATCCTCAAAGTAGGCACCCAAGAGTGGGGCCACTTAATTCAGCCTTCTGAAATATCTTAAAATGCAAAAGAGTTAATTCCAAGAAGCCAACTTGGGCGCCCAAAGTGGGTCCAAGTTTTTTTTTTGTTAACTAAAACATCTCTCTCCATCATTCATGCAAGAATGGTCATCCCCTATTAACTAAAGGAATTCACCTGTTATCTGTCATGCAACTCAAGTCATTAATCATGCATTCCAAGTTAACTGAAGTCAACTAGCATTCAACTAAAACTAACTAAAGATAACTGAACTGAACTAAACTAAACTAAACTAATTCTAAACTGAATTGAATTGAATTGAACTGAATTGAACTAGTCTGAACTCAATTGAACTGAACTTCATGCATGTAAACATCAAACCCCAACTCCTAGGATCTTTACATGCATTCAGAAGTGCTATCTTTTACTCCAAACAATTAACTTAACTCAAGGTGATTTCCACCTTTCATGTGGGTGCCCCATGTTCTCCTATTATTCAGGAACTCATCTTGGATGCCCTCACATGTTCCTATTACTTAGAATTAATTACAAATGTCAAATAATATGATTATTTCATCCAAAATTAATTTCTCTCTAATCCTAGTGTTTGAGAATACTTTCCAAGGACTTAGGAGATACATGAAATAAATAATGTTTAGGATTGCAATTAAATGGCATCCTATTTCCAACATTCTCCCACTTGACATTATACATTGCAATTATTCTAAAAAAGGAATAATTATAAATCAAGTGTAGAAATTAAGGCCAATGGCCTTCCTACACCAACTAATCAATCCATGCCAACTTCAAATGCAACCTACATAATCACGAAGCTCCAAGAAAATGATTAAAACTAAGAGAACTTATTTGAAGGAACTGGTTTCATAAGATAATCTGTAATATTAATTAAAGTGTTGAATTTCTCAATTAATACCTTCCCACTCTCAACCATTTCTCAAACAAAGTGATACTTAATTAACATCAGCATGCTTAGTATGAGCATGATACATAGGATTTTTGGCTAAACACATAACACTCTGACTATCACATTCAAGTTTAACTTACTTGCAATTAAAACCAATACCTTTCCCAAGTCTTTGTATCCAAACTACCTCTTTGGAGGCATGTGAAACCGCCAAGTGTGTTGAACTCACATTCAACCAAGGTGTAGGCTGCTCGGTCTTTTCTGTTGAAAATAGCTTTTCTTACTAGTAACTATTCCAACATATATCTCTTACCATAAGATAACTCAAGCCTCACCTATTTCTCCAAGTATCCATGAGAACCTGTAAATAACCAATCCATGCCAAACTCCAAATGTAACGTAGTACTATCATGAAGTAATCAAGCAAATGATTAATGTACCCAATACTTAAGAGAAGTTCTACATAGGATCAATGTCAAAGCTCTAGTTTTGAACATAAACATGACATCCATGATCTAACCAACTCCTAGGAGATCACATGCACCATAGCACACTTAAACATTCTAGTCTCAAGAGAACCATGCCAAACTCTAAATGCAACAAGAGTAAACCATGACATAATAGCAACCACTCTTTAAACCAAGAAAAAACCATATTCCCAATCACATGAGGATAACCTTACCAATGATGCATCCACGTCACTTCCAATAACTCCCACTGAACCGTGGTACCGAGTCACACATGGAATCGTGACTACCATCCTCTTCATGAAGATCACTATATCCTACCAAAGCTCCCACTGAACTGTGATACTAAGCTATACATGGCAACAAGATAAACATCAAACCATCACTGTCAAAAGCATATGGAATTTCAGACATTTCCTTGTGATCAAAATTATCATAAAATGTACCATGCCACAACTCTAAACCACTAATCAAGAGTATACCATGACATAATAACAGAACCATCCTACAACCAAGAATCCACTTCATTTCCAAATGCTCCCACTAAGTGATATTGAGCAATCCCATGGCATCATGATGCATATAATCAAAACCACATTTTTGTCGTAAGCTCACACCAAACCTGTGAATCCAAGCTCTCAATGGCACATGATAAACATCCTCTAAAGCAAGAATATATATACCTCTCAAGTAACAAACTTATTTTCCAAAATCAGCAATAACAAAAAATAACAAAAAATAGTAAAAGCTCCCACTACAACCAAAAATCTCCAATCTTTTAAGAGACAGGTGTCCCAATACTCTACCCAACCTCAACTCTGATACCAAATGTTGAAAAATTGAGTTGTTTATGTAGCTTAATACTTTGTAAAACTTTATGATTGTTGATCTAAATATGCATTCTTTGTTACAGATTCTTTATGGATGATTATTTGGTTAGTTCATTTTATCATTTGTAGAATGAAAATAGAAGTTGTAGAAGAATTAGATAGGATAATAGAAGATACACAACATATACCATAGAGAAACCCTTTCGAGAAAAAACTCCACAAAGAATCAATGTATTATTTAATCTCTAAAGTAGATTACAATAATTCCAATTCTTCCTTGAGATGCTTCTTTTGCCTTCAACAAATCTTC
Organism: Sequoia sempervirens; assembly: GCA_007258455.2. Lineage (NCBI taxonomy): Eukaryota > Viridiplantae > Streptophyta > Pinopsida > Cupressales > Cupressaceae > Sequoia > Sequoia sempervirens. The sequence goes on from VDFB02000017.1 coordinate 16,824,512, forward strand.
CTCACAATTTGCAATAAACTAATAAACTAATACAAACTCCCTTCAACTTAAATCTTGAGATATATAGGAAATTAACAATTTTGTAAACTCCAGAAGAGTTACAATTACAAAGCTCAATCCATATCTCCTAAAACTTACACCTATCTCTTTCGAGTAGAGTTTAACCATGAAGAACAATGTCAAATCATAATCTTCATCCATTTGGGCATCCCAAACTGAAGTAGTAACTCAACCTTCATTCTGTAAATATCTTCAAGGCTTTATCCTCAAAGTAGGTGCCCAAGAGTGGGCCCACTTAACTCAACCTTCTGAAATATCTTAACATGCAAAGGATTTAATTCCAAGAAGCCAACTTTGGTGCCCAAAGTGGGTCCAATTCTTTTTCTATTAAGTAAAACATCTCTCTCCACCATTCATGCAAGAATGGTCATCCCTTATTAACTGAAGGAAATCACTTATTATCTATCATGCAATTCAAGTCATTAGTCATGCATTCGAAGTTAAATGAAGTCAACTAACATTCAACTAAAACTAACTAAAGATAACTGAATTGAACTAAACTAAACTAAACTAAACTAAACCAAACTGATTCTGAACTAAACTAAACTAAACTAAACTAAACTGAATTGAACTGATTTGAACTGAACTAAACTAAACTAAACTTCATGCATGCAAACATCAAACCCTAACTCCTAGGATCTTTACCTACATTCAAAAGTGTTATCTTTTACTCCAAACAGTTAACTTAACTCAAGGTGAGTTCCACCTTCCATGTGGGTGCCCCGTGTGCTCCTATTATTTCGGAACTCATCTTGGATGCCCTCACATGCTCCTATTATTTATAATTAATTACAAATGTCAATTAACATGATTATTTCATCCAAAATTAATCTCTCTCTAATCCTAGTGTTTGAGAACACTTTCCAAGGACTTAGGAGATACATGAAATAAATAATGTTTAGGATTGCAATTAAATGGCAGGGTGAAGCCACAATAGTGGTTTACAATTGAAGTGAGGAAGGAAAAATCACAAAAAATGAATGCATGGCAAAAAACTTGATTTTAGGGGCTCGTACGAACCTATTGGTTTGACCGAACTCATTAGGGGTTTGCTAGAACCTGGGTTTGGATGAACCCTTTTAATGCTTTCCCGCCAAAAAGGCCAATAAAACCCCTTAAAAGGGGTTCGAATCAAATGGGTTTGAATGAACCCTGGTTTGATCGAACCCCTAGAGGTTTGCTTGAACCCCTAGGGGTTCATTCAACCCCCTTTAACCTCATCCCCCTAAACACAAAAAAACCCCAAATTTTGGCACTTCTGAGCTCAAAGTTGAAGATGAAAATGGATGAATCTTCACAAACTCAACTGAATCGTAGTCCACGGAATGAGCTATCCAATGAATATAATTTTAATATGTTTTGGTTTTATTATGTATTTGTTTTTTAGTTTTATTAAACATAGGTTTTTCATCAAAAATGAAGGTCTTTGTTCTCACATGTGGAAAAATAGCAGATTATCAAAAAAATTGAAAAATATGAGTGCACTAGATATTGAAGTCCTTGATCTAACAAAAAAGAAAAGAATTTCGATATATACAAAAAGTTATGATATGGTCATTCTATGTCTGAATTGTAACTGGTTTGACTTAAACTTGATTAAAGAAAAAATATTCAATAAAAACTATCTAACCAAGTGGAAGCACTAGATATCAGAGTTACTAATCTAAATTCAAAAAGAATTAGAATTTTATCCTTCATGGAAAAAAAGTTATGCATTACGCGGTGTCACTTTTTTAAAATGTTGTTTTTGAAAAATCATTTTGTGGGAGATGGAAAAAGAAGTTCAATCTGATTCCAAAATTTTTGAAAAAAATAGTTTTAGAATCTACAGACAAAATGTGACGAGACTCTAGTTTGCATCATCTTCAAATTCTTCACGGTTTAGCCGTTATAGGTGCCCGAATGTGAAGATTTAGTTAAAAATAATAATTTCAGTGTCCAGTTTGGCCAAAAATTGTAAACCACTATTGTGGGATCACCCAACATCCTATTTCTAACAATAATAATGATAGTGTTAAATTTATTTGATGAATATGCTGCTCATACCATTTGTAATTTGTTTCTTGTAAGTCACTTTGTATGTTTAGTTTGAGCCTTTCATAACATTAGTTCAACTTTAAACATTTATGCACATGTTGCACCAATGGTTGAATATATGTATGAATATTTATAGTCTAAAAATTTCCAATCTTTCCTTTGAAGATTGCACATTTTCTGCAAGTTTGTAGGTTTAACCCTTATTAAATAGAAATTAGTTTTATGGGGATTTGTATATTTGCAACACTAGCCACCATTGTCATTGACCCCAAGTTTTAGATTTAGGTTCTTTAAACCCTTATCCTTTCAAACTTTATTTTAAAATCTAGGTTAGTTTAGGAAGAAACAACATCAAAAAATTATCATATTTGATGATTATAAGTCATTTTCATATTACAAATCTAAAAATACAACAATGGTTTATACTAGTCTTCATATTTTACAAAACTTTATTCTTAGAAGTTCTAGCTAAGCATAAGGTCCCTTGTGAAACCAACATTACATTAAATACTGAGTTATTTTATGCAAAGTCAAGACTTGACAATCAAAGCCTTGAGGTTATCTTATTGAATTGTTCTACAGTAAGATTTACTTTCAAGAGACATGGGACTTTGTTACTTTGTTTGTGCTACAGATTTCAGAAACACTCATCAACAAAGAGCTCTGAAATACCTTTCTAACACTATTGGAATTGTGAAAATTGGAGATACAAGCAAAAAGAAAAAAATGAATATATGACTTCAAATGACTAAGAGTAAAATAAACCAACAACAAAGTTTAATGATGATACTTATACCATTGGAAATTTCTTAAAACTAGTCTTTTGATAATATCTCATTTGTTTGATTTCAACATTGTATGCCCAAGTTATGTCAAAAAGAAAAATATTCCTCCTTTAGGGAAAAGAGGGGCAAGGATGGGGGATTGGAGGGTTGGCCATATGGCTAATGTTAGCATGATGTCATACTAGAATATGCTTGTTTTGATGAAATATTTCTTCTACTCACAAGGTCCTTTGGTTGTCAAAGATTGAGATGATAATTTTTAAAGATTCTAGAATAATATATTATCATTTTTGCGTGGGGAAATTTTTAGTATTGTGAGGATGTCAGTCATGATGACAGTAACAAATGACAACTCTAGTTAGTGATGGAGACCAATGAAAAGGGTCCCCATTGATTGGACATGGGACATACCATGTACAAATAGTACCCTATGCACATTAAAAAGTAGTGACCTTGTTTTCTTTTGGAAATTTTCTTTTAATTTTTTTTTCAAATTCAAAACTAGGTAATTTTTTTCTATATTATGTACTATGATAAATTCAATGAGGGCTAGGGTTTTACGGGACACACATTATTATAGCCATATGAAATTCTATACAAATTCCCAACCCTAATATTTTTTCTCTTTTTGCAATTTTTCTAAATTTGATGAAACGATGGACAATCTTTTTGATTTTTTCCATTCCAGACTCAACAATGATGTTTGTTTCGCCATAGGATGAGTTGATTTTTCTCTTAAGTCTATTATCTCAAAATTTGGATAGGAAGTCATAGATTTGGTTCTCTAATACCATGTTGGAGTTGATAGTGAACCTCACAGCTCCCATAAATCATTTGCAACCAAAATTCCTATCACAAATGAGAGATCAATGCAATTGATTTTCTATACAACCAAGATAGAGAGAATTACCCACAAAATCATCTAATATGCCTTCTTTATTGAATAATTAATGTTTGGATAATTATTACAATGAAGGATCAATCCTTATAAAAGGAGAAAGAAAACCCTAGATGAGGATTCGATAAAGATTGTGACAAGTGTCTTAGTCTCATGCAATGAGACAACTTAACCTAGATAAATAGCCCAATCTAATAATAAAAAATCAATCGTAAGTTTAGCTTAATTCACTAAAATAATAAGGATCTAATAATCAATTAATGGTTAATTAATTACTAATTGATGTCCTAATTAGTCCAAAAAAGTCTTGATCAAGTCTTCCTATAATATCCTTACCTTATGAATCCATTCACTAAAAATATAATAATAATTTATGCATAAAATATTTTGCATTTACAAAATTATATTATAAATAACTTCATTCATCCATTTTATTGTCCTAGATTTGATGATTGATTTATTCATAACTATAATTTCTCAATTATCTTGTTTGCATAATTTCTACTTTAATTGGTCTTTTTATCTTGAAGATTATTAGTGTAAAATTCATTGAAGGATTGCAAACAGAAATTAAAAAATTGAGAATCCATTTAAGATAGTAAGGGACTCTGATCAGATATTTGAGTCTATTTTTATCTTATTCTATGTAGTTTGTGTGTATGATTTAGTTTTAGGGTGCTTTGGTTTCTCCCAAACAAGTATCTTACCGTCAAACTCCAAATGTCTTTTTGTAAAGGAGGAATGTAGAAGCGTATCTATAATATAAAATACAGAGTATGATTAGATGTGTCTTTGCCTAATTTTTGACCCTCCTTTAAGTGTCTTTTGTATCTTTATTGTCAAAGTTATTTCATCCATTAGCTCTATTTTTGTTTTAAATTTTAATATTTTCCAAGCGTGTGTAAGCTTTTTTGTGTTTCAATTTTTTTTGCCAATGGAAAAATGATAATTAAAAGTGTCAATCACATATCGTGCCTCTTTTAAATTTCATAAGGTCCCATTTAGTATCCAATAGGTCTAACAAGCTATTTTTTAGAGAAACTATATTGCTTATAAGATATTGCTAATCTTATTTTTTATTTCATGTCTTCTTATATGGTTAACTATTGATCATGGTTATTCGACTGCTTGGATAAATTCAAGACAATAATTTCTATACAAATGAAAAGTCTAACCTTGAAATATCAAACTATTAATTTTGGGCATGGTTTCCTTAAATTTGATAGTCAAGGATTTGTTAAGAAGGCTACTATTAAAAAAATAAAGGAAGGAAATAACCACATGATGGGAAAAAATGTTTATGAATATATCTCTAAAGATGAAGATATTTAAGAATTTATTTTTACATAATGAAATTAAATTTGAAACATTAATAATGTCAATTAGGTTATCTAATAGGATTATTAGTGCTTTAACTTGAATTTTTATATAACTACACTTTAATGATATGCTTCTCACAAACAAATCACCAATTCCTTTGTGCTTATTTATTCTTAGGATTTTGGTTATAATTTAAATTAGTGGCTACTGCATTATGAAATTTTAAGTGCCCTTAATACAATAATTGGGAATAGTTTTTAGGGATAAAGATGTGGAGTTTTTTTTTTTTTTTTGAAAAAGGGGAGATGAGAATGGTGTTATATTTTTATTTTTTAATGGTATAAATGTTTGTATATTTTTTTCGTTAATTCATCTATTTGATGAGGGTTTTTTTTATATTCTTACAAATTAACCTTACCATGAATCTACTTTTATAGCATGTATTAGTTTGATATTTTTCATAGGTTTGAATCTTAACTATTGGAAATAGGGTATCTAATATATTTTAAAGGTTCAATGTTTTATCTATGTCAAAATGGTTTCAGCAAATCCAAAGATGTTGGGAATAGAAACTCATTAAAAGAGTTCCAAATAAGGAGATTTATGCCTATGGCTATATCTATGGATGTATAGGTGGAGTTATTTCATAATGTGGATTTATTTCTATGTTTAGTTCTAACTCTATACTAACTTATCATATGACTATATAGAGCTAGTTGAACAAAATTAAAAGGGTATACATCATCCTCCCTATCCTTTAATGGGCTAAAGTTTCAACTTGAAGGTGAAATCCAAAAGGATAATGATAACCCAACAAAATTAAGAAGATGAAATAGAGATGAGAGAGAATAATATTGTGAACAAGCTTGATATATACGAATAAAGAAACTCTAGAAGCTATATAGAAGAATAAGATAATCTTCTAATTGAAATGTAAGTGTAAGGAAAAAGTTTACAAGTTAAGCATACATAGTGGATCTACTAAAAATATATTAATTATATAAATGGTGAACAAGTTTCATGTAGCTTGTACTTTATATCCTAATGCTTACAATATTTATTGGTTGAAGAAGGATCATAATGTTTTTATGGATAAATCATGTATTTTTTCTTTGACAATTATTTCTTATGTTGGATGAAGTTCTATGTAACATGGTTCCAATGGATTATCCTCATTTACTATTAGGAAAAGATTACCAAAATGGCTATAAATTCCTATGTCATAGCATAAATATGATACAACATGAGGGTAGGAGAGATATACTAAACCTATGTATAAAGGAAGGAACATTCAAGTTTTCATATTTGGATCTTCTAGTAGAAACTATACTTGAGCCTAAAGAGAAAAATAATCTAGATAAGACAAGAAATGAGTAGGAAACATGTTTGCAAGAAAAGGTGCAAGCAATTTGAAGAGTGAGATTCAATAAAGAATTGATGAAAAGGAAATGGAGTTGTAAGTAAACTCAATCAACAAGGTTAAAGGTACACCTTAAAAGATAGATAATATAATTTTTGGTTTGCCATGATCTGCATTTAAAGGAAACAATATGAGATCCTACAACTAGTTCTCACTAGATTGAGACCTGAGAGGAATATTGAATTTTGAGAGTATGAGCAAGATCATAGAAAACCCTCGAGGAATGTTATTTAGAATTTGGTCAAAGGTAACATTATAACTTAGTTTGATTGTAGTGGTATGAATCATGACCAAGAGAATTTGATTGTAGTGGTTTGAAGTGTGACCAAACCAATAGTGGAATCAAAATTAGCCTACTCCTAGCCTTGGGAGTACAAAGAATGGAAATATAAATGATTATTCAAATAGGACCAATGGATCCTAAGAGAACACTTAGAAGACAAGTTCTTAATACCCAAGTTAGTAGTGATAAAATTTAAGATAAAATCTACTTGATCAAGTTCTTCTAAACTAGGAGGCTTTGTAGCTTTAGAATATGGCAAGGAAAATATAACTCGACTTTAAAGAATTTTCTCCCACTATTCACCATTTTCTTTATGGTTAGTTACTTTGTAATTATAGTTATAGCTATTGTTTTCTGATAAGAGGTTAAAAAGGATTTTGAAATGGACATCTCCCTTTTACAAAAATAAAATTCTTAGAGACTAGGCTAAATCAAAACCACAAGCCACACAAGACAAAAACCAACCCAAAAGAGTCACTAAAGAGAGTTTGCACAATCCTGAAACACCCCCTTATGGTCCCCATGCCCCCACTACCCCTTCTTTTCCACCTATTCTTGGAATGCGGATCCAAACTAGATTTAGGTCATTTTCTCCCAGTTTGAAAGATACTCTAAGAAGTAGGGTTATCCACAAGTACAAGATGAAAACCTAGAGTTGAAGCCAACCCATTAGACACACTTTTCAAAAGAGAAACATGAACCAAATACATAGGAAAATCAAGAGCTACCATTGATAAAAAAAATTGGAAAATACGTAAGAGTGCTACAAAACTATGAGAATAAAGAACAATAGAGAGCACCAAATGAAGTATTAACTATTGTTACCGGTTACTATACTAATATTTTTTTATTCTTTCTAAAAAAATAATCATGGGATTTTTTTTAAACAAATGAAAATTATTAAATATTCTTGTTTAGAATTAAAGAGGAGATGGTAATAGAGTTATTGTTGGCTTATAATGCTATAAGTATTTCTATATGTTATGTCCCTTTGATTTGTATGCCAAAAGATGACTCAAAAACATTGTCATATATTTTCTTTTGAATTAAACTTAATGTGACTCTTCCTTTGTAACTTCTCCTATTTTGATATTATTCATGACCTAAAATCTTAACTCTAAAATAATAAGATCTATTAAAATTTTAACTTAAATTTTAATGGCTTTGTTATCACCAAATAGTGCACCCTTACTAAGTTACAAAGCTCAGCCTATTGGTGAAACATGGGATATCTCCCCTAATTGTGGGCTTGGGATGTGGGAGTTAACCTCTAGAATGAGTTGGTTCTCTTGGTTTAATAACCTAATCTAACCTATGCTACTCCTTGTCGAGGAAAAGAGAGAAGGATAACATGAAAATGAAACTTAAACTCTAAAATCTGATACACCAAATGATTCTTTCAAACCTACACAGTTGTTTGGACTTACAATATGGCCAAAACGAACAAGGTGTTTCATGCACAACTTAGGTTTTTACATGCTTACACATAAGTATTTCATAGGAAAGATGAGGTATTTTTCAATTCTAAAAGGAAAAACAACTATCTTCACAATTTAGAAGTTTCCAAAAACTTATTATCATAACCTATGACCTGCATAAGGCATGCATATTTCTGCAAAGAGGTGCTTAAAGAATGAGACACACATTGAGGATTCGTATCAAATCACAGAAAATACATCTATCATTCTTACTTGCACACAAAATGCAGATTGGAGAAGGAAAATTACTTGTCTTTTATTGATCAAAAGAAGTGTTTACATAGCTTTGTACAAGCCTGAAAGTGGAGTTTCATTGCTGCAACTTGAAAAAGTTACAATGCCAAGACTAGAGAGAAACGAACTAACTCTAAATCTGCTCCTAAAGCTTGCTTGCATGCAGATCCAACAGTTGCACGAGATTAGGAACATGTGCTTGCTTTAGTTAAACCTCCTTTGGTCGTCCAAAACTGAAATACGTACTTTTCAGCCCTTCAAACTGCTCCAAAAAGGTGTTTGAATGCTGAAACATTCATGCTTTGACCTTGTCCATCAACTAAGACCTCTAAAATAGCTCTTCGATGCTTGTAGGAGCTCCAAACTGGGTCAAAACTGCCCCTACATCTTCTCAACCTGTTGGACAGCTCATTCAACCATCCTAAATGCTCTCCAACTGCTCATTACTCTCCAAATTGCTTCTTGCATGATGATAGGGCGTGTGGGAAAAGGTTTGGTTCAGTCAAAAGTCTCTTAGTGGAGTAGAAGATTCTTCTTAAGACTGAAAAATGACACATGGAACATGTCTGAAAGCTTCTTTGTGCTGATCTTTGACACTCCTTTGTGCTCTTGTTACTGTCATTCCCAGAATTTGCATCCTACATTGTGATCTTTCCCATAGTCTTCATAAGGACTCCTTGATAGATCTGTCAAAAGGTTTTACAAACAACTGATTGCTATGCCATATCTTCTACTTCATGTTTTTTGGTAACATTATTCTGATCACTCATTCACCTTTTGAGGTTATTCATGCTCTTCAGCTGCCTAGGCTTCATCCTTGTATATCATGTTGATGCACCAACATTACTATTCCAATTGAAGGACTATCACTGCTCATTTCTGTCTCATGCACTCTGCCTTCTAAGTTTAAAACTAAATGGCACTCGTGTTGCTCTTTATGATTGCTCTGTAGACAAATCATTATGGCTGCCCCTGCATTTTCTGACCCAAAAGCCTTCACATCCCTTAGAACTCTGTCATCTCATGAATACAGTCATAGTACAATATCAAGAAGGTTCTTTCCTCAATAAGTTGCACGTCCTTAGCATTCTTTGCTGTCCTTGAAGTCTTCTCACAATGTGATTCATGCTAGCTTCCAAGATCATTGCATCTGAGACCTCATTTTTACTAGTCTCCTCATCACTGATAAGCTCCCCATTTCTCACGGCAGTAGTATTTGCAGCTTCAGAAAACGCATAAGTAGAAAGGGAAACACCTCTATGTTATGGCATACATGAACCTATATGCATGATTGCTGATCGAGTACCAAAATTGGTGCATTTGCAACTCTCTTCACTCTCCGTGGTTGTCCCAACCACTATCATCAAGTTACTTCTGGAACCTTGCCATTGTTCTTAAAGCTTTTTAGTGATTTGATACTCTCATTGTCTCATCCTTGAGGGACTGTCCTTGCATTTGGTGGACTGTTCATTACTTCTGAGATTTCATGTTACTATTTCCAACTTAGGAGAAGATATATGATGCCCTAAACTGTCATCTTTATTGCTCTATACGCTGTCCTTTTACACTTTCCTTGCTCTTTGGTCGACTGTATTTGACTGCCTTTCGAGATCACCTCTACCATGGATGCACAATTCAATCATAAAAATGTCAAAGACACCCTCAAATCCATTGAAGATGCATTGACTGTCCTTGCATTGATGGTCCTGTAGAGTGTCCTGATATGCAATATAGATTGTGTTTTCAGTACGGCACTGTCCTTTTGATATCATGGATTGTCACTGTCATTTGGTATTATTCTATCAGCTGCCATACCACTTAATGTTTATAGTTAACTCTATCCACCACCTGTGTTTTTCCTCTTATCACTGTGTTTGCTTTCAATTCAAAACTGTCCTTATGCTGTTCTCACTGACTTTGTACTTCACTCCACTGTCATCATGTTTACTCTGCCATGCACATAGACAGTCATTTCCTGCTTGAACTCACTGTCAGGTCTGTCATACCTCCATAAGATTTTCTAGGCTCAATTTCCATGCTAGTGACTGACCTATTGTTCCCAGCAATTGTCTTTTGCTCTTACCGTAGACTCATGAATGAAACTCCCCCTTTTCCATTTGTTTTGACTTCATCAACAAAACTTTTGTTTCATTCAGTCTCTACACTCTATGTGCTTTGTTCTTGTATCTTAACCACATTGACTGTATTGTCAACACCAACATCTCTGTTCCCTCTCTTGAACTACCTTGGGGCTTCACAAGTCACTATTTCATCAAAACATTAACTGTCATATGCTCTCATAGTCAAAAATATGGTTCTTCACAGTCATAATTAGTCATTGAGACTGTCAATAAGGTGATTGTCCTTTCAGACATCTCTTGGCAATTTCCTTGGAGGGTAATCTTACAGCTATCACTGTTATTCATAGCTCCTATGAGATGTTCACTTGATGTCATGAGTATTGTCACTCTTGCTAAACTTCCTCTGCTGCTAGTTAAAACCCTACCACTTATGCATAGTTCAAAACATTGTCCACCACATGCAGAGTAAAGGGAATCAAGTAACTACTGCTCCCTCTGGCATTGCTGCCCACTGTCCATTGCATCCCTTCATTGCAGCTGCTCTGCTGTTCATAACCCTTTGCAACAAGTATTCATTCATGTGACCCTGCAACATTCACTATTATAACTGTCATTTGAGATTATTTCTCTTTATCATTTGCTATAACAGTAATGTCCCCTCTCATTTGCCATGCCCAAGGTTATTCTTTACTTGTCATCCTACCTCACTGTGATGCAACGACCCTTCAAAGACTGTCATAGTAAATATGGTTATTGACTGTCCATTTTCTGTTGATCCTTACCTATGACTGTCACCGCCCAGCTCACTGTCCGGGCAGGCTCTGTCATGATCAAAGAGGGTTGTCATGATTCCTTTGATGGAGACTATCTTCATTTGATGACAGTCCTCACCTAAACTGCCATTATAACCCCAATTCTTTTGTTGGCAATCCATAGGCCAGTAAGACATTCCCCTGGCATATTTACAAATGCTCTAAAGCATTTTTCATAATCAAATCCTTTTCCCATTTGCATTTTAGGAAAACCCTTTATCCATATAGGCATAAAAAGTCTTCACATGACAAGCATACTACAAGCTTACAAAAATACTTGTTTGAGAGAACACGTGATAACAACTGATAGACTTTGTTGAAGTGAACTAAAAACCTCTACACTCACAAAATGACTACAGGTAGATTGTGCATTCTCATCTTTCTCATCAATACTTACTGCTGTCATAGCATGTAGATCCATGTCTTTTTCTATTTGAGCAAGTGCAACAGACCCTGGCAGTTTTACTTTTGTGGCAAACCCTGGAGCATTTGACACTCAGCTTCTAACTTTGCAATCTCTTAAACAGTTTTCAACTGCTGCTCGTTAGTTACCTCTGCATTTTCCTGAAGAAGTTGTTCTAAAACCACTCCAGCCTCAAATTCTAATCTAATTTATCACATTCTCTGATATTGTTGATAACAATCTCATGAACTTTATGCTTTCGCTCTTCTCTTACATGTGGAAATAGATCATGTCTGATCCTCCAATTTGAATACAACATTTTCACATTTTATCTTAATGGAGTGTTCTGTGAACTATTTGACTATTTGATGGATTTTGCACAGGAAATAAGCAGACTAGTATCAAGATGTGGGAGGTCTTTTGAAACAAAAGAAAAGACATACTCCTGATTGTAACTCTCCTTGAAAAATGAGCATTTATGAAAGTCTATGATTATTTTTCAAGGTCTCATTGAAACAAAAACATACATAGAGAATATAGAGCTCTACCTGTGTAGAGCTCCATTTTGGAGGCACTCGGGCATACTGGAATAACCTCTTACAGTTCCTTGAAATCTTTCCCTTATCTCATGCATCCTCCTTGAAGTCTTGCAACATGGATGTGATCTGGAGCAAAGAACTACCGGTCTCATGCCAGGTAGGGGAAATGGCTCTCCACATATTTGTAACGTGCCCACAAAACTCTGCATGATCTCTGCAACATGTGTAAGCATTCATGGACCCCAAAACCTCTTTAACACCCTTGCAACGTGGATGAAACTCCTAGCAGAAAAATGTGGAGGACTTCTTCAACGCAAAATGAGCAGGAAAAACCTAGAAGACTACTTGCTATGTGAGAAAAACTTGACTCCTTCCAAAAGCAAAAGACTTCATTTTTTCCCTACTCTTTTACATTTTGGCACCTAATTATTATTTGCACTTGGATTGAAACTTTAACAAGGTTGGATTAAAATATGCTAACAGGCTTGTCAATGTCAACTTTTCACATATATTTTACTATTTATAATTTAAAAATTAGTTAGAAAATTAATATGCAAGTCATTCATTCTATCATTTTTATATTTTCTTGATTAGAAATCTCTAAAACTAGTCATTTCTTTCATTTCCTTTTCAAATTGATCAAATATTACTTAGTTGGTATGTGTTTTCCACAGTCTAAATATTACTTATCTTAAATTAAAGAAAAATGAGAGCAGAAAAATGTTGTTTTCAAATTGATCAAATATTATTTATGTTAGATTTTCTTTGTTTTTTTTAAAAGTAGAAAAATGTTGCCATGATCTGCTCTAAAAATTCACATGCTATATTTATTTGGAGTGACAAGAAATTTCATAATTAAGAAACCAAATTAAATGAAAGGAAATGATATAGATATGAAAAGTTAAAATAATAATAAACAGGACAGCCAAATTGTTGCAGTGTGGATAAAAATAAATATATAAAATTTTAGAATATTATTTTAAAAACAAGAAAAGACTTGTAGTACGAATAAAGCACTATTTATATTGATAGATACTTATGTTAAAACCACTCTCCAAACAGGCTAAAAATATATAATTCCAGTGCTCTACAGAAAAACATGATTAATGGAAACATAAGTAACCTACAATAACCTACAACAAAGCCCAAGACTTATACAACTTAGCTTCTGAAGCGCCCAGGTTGCATACTCTAAATACTGGGCCTAGAAAAACATCATAGTTCAAAACATACAACCAACATAAAACTTAACGGATACTTAAAACAAATATTAAAAAGCAGAGCAGGCAGGGGATGGCCTCATCAACGCTGCAACTTGGGGTTTGAGACTATTGGCCAGATTCTCAAAGCTGCGGGTCAACTGGATCTCATCTAATGTTTGATCAAAAGTTCCGCCTCGTTTCTTTGCCATTTCAATCAGGATGTTCATTTGCGGATCCTTTCCAAACATAATTGTGTGAAGTATAATTCTAGGCTCTGCCCTTTTCATTCTGCACAGAGTCTTCTTTGATTTTGTGAACATGCAGACCTTCATGATTTGTTTTGTTGGGAGGAATGGGAACGGAACAGCGTCTGCGCAGGGCATTTTGCTCCGACACCCTTTTGCCCTTCACCTGGATTTGTTTGAAAAGCTGAGTAACGATTTCACTCGTTCCCGGCATCTCGCATTCTTGGGTGCACACATGCTCATACCCACAGAAATGCTCTGCATTTGGATCCAAATCATGGAAATGATCTTCAACTCCACATCTTCTGCTGCACCCATTAATCGTGCATTTCCTTTGACAGTAGCTCTCGTGGCACTCATGCCTTTTATGGTTGATTTCAATCCCCAGAGCACACAGATTATTGCAGCCTGGAAGAGAACACTTTGTGCTGCAAGTGTGTTGAGGAGAATTACACTTGTGCTGGCCGAAGTGCTCAGGCCTCTGAGAACATAGCTCATTACAATTTACAGACTTCTCATATAGAAAACAACTCTCGCTGCAAGTATGATTTTTCTTTTTGCAGTTGTGAGCTCCTTCATGCCCTGCCAAATCCTCGCATGAGATTAAGACTTCTCCATCTGGAGGACAATAACTGCAAGTTAATGTACACGAATGACTCTCCATACAATCATGGTTGTCGTCATGGCCATTCTCCATCACACACCTCCAAAAGCAAACAGAACATTTGTATCCACAAACTGATAGGCCTTGCTTTACTTTGCCGAGAGCGTCGTCGGCGTCTTGCTTCAATCTTTGCACCTCATCACTATCATGGAAACCTTTGGTGTTTGAACTTATCCACTTTTGAACTCTGTTTCTCCTGTTGTCTGCCAGCGCGTTCAGGAACTCCTGGAATGAAGAATGCCACTTATCGCCATTTCTACCTTTTCTGGGTAAAACCTTCTCCAGTTCTAACCTGATTTGGGATAAAACTTCTCTAACAGTAGCAGGAGCTCCCGATTCTGTACAAGGGGAAAGACAGAGTCCCAAATCTTTCATGTTCCATGGAATATCCTGGAAAACAATAGGCGTATCAGGAACTTATTCCTGTGTGTCAAAAATATCAAACACCCGAAGTTCTTCATTCTTCTTTGTCACAGAAAGGCATCCAATTTTGACCGCAGACATAAGATTTCTCCTAAGAATATCAACTGTTACAGCAACTCGCTTGCTTTCAATAGAAGTCCAGTCTTTGAATGCAATTTGAGCTATTATAAGCTTCAGATCCCTCAAAAAAGTGTATCCATTATCATAGCAAAAATCGATTCTGTTTGCCACCGTTTCTGCTAGCTCACTCAAGCTCTCTTTATAATACTCAGATCTATTGTAGGCAGCCATAGCAGCAATCTTGACCTTACCATCAATCATTTTTGACATAAAATTCTGTGACGATTTGTTGCATGTTTGACAAATCTCCTCAGAGAGTTCATGGATAAGATCTTCTACATCAGATTTTTCCACATCCTTGATGGCAATGTAGAATAGACCTTTAAATAACATTTTGTTCTCCTTGAGTAAATTGATCCCACTCTGGAACCGGCTGAGAGCAGATTCTGTGGCCTTACCTAAGTGAAATTCCTGTCATCAAATTACAGTTAGAAAAAGGAGTTAGCTGTTAGAAATACTGTAGTATAAAGTTTGTAGTTATGTACATTTATGTTTTAGTAGTAATATGTTGGATATCTATTAGTCAATTGTTTATGAGAAATGTAGTGGTAGAATTTAAGAAGTGGAGGTCTTCTATTAAAACCATTATTTATTTATTTTTAGTAGTATTATTTATTTATTATTATTATTTATAGATGTAAATATTGTTATTATTTTGTGTATTTAATCTTTATTTTATAGTAGTATGAAGTTAGATGTTCATATAATAAAGACATTTAATGGTATTGTTTGTTGATAAATATATTTTTTTGTTATTAATGTATAGTTAGATAATTTGTTTCAAAATATAATTTTTTGTTTTTGCTTTTTGTATTTTTGTATAAGACAAATCTTATGTAATAAATGGGTAATATATGTTCACATTGATTGGATGTAAATAATTCATTAGACATTAACATTATCATTAAAATGATTTTGAAATATATTGAATCTATAGTTTGTACATTTGGAAATTTGAGTCAATTTTAAAAATTAAGGTGATTGGGAGATGAAACTATGGAGTGAAAAATCGTTTGCATGTGTCCTTAACATTTAATTCTATTGAGAAGTTTGCATTGATGTTGAATATTGTTGGTTTAGCATTCAAGTTTATGGTTCTTTGCTATTTTGTATTGTCAATAATGAAGGCATTGAAACCTATTTGGAGGTATTAGAACTTGCTTGAAATAAGTGTTAAAAGTTGTTGAAGTGTATTTAAAATGGTGATGCAAAATATACCTACTATACAGTATTCTACTGATTGCTATTATTTATACATTATCAAGTGTACTTTCTTTTTCTTCAATTCTTGAAGTCATATAAATCTAGTTTATAAATAAAATTTGACATTTACATTGCAATTACGTAGTAGATGAGTTGACTATCAAATCAATTGAAGATCTTTATAGTTATAAAGCTCATATGTTGAAATCTTGATATATCTTTTTTTTTGTGTATTATTGGAGATTCTCTTTGTGTATCTTATTGTAAAGGTATATTTTCAATTAAACCAATTTAAATTGAAGATGAAGTATCATGTTAACTCAAGCTTGTTCTATTGAGATTATAAATTTTTGAAAGATTTTTAGAATATATTTACAACTTAAAATTTGTTGATTTAAAGAAGAGGGTGGAGGACAAATGAATGTAGTGATCACAAACATACAATTGCTTAAGTTATTTGTCTATGATCTAATTCAATTTTCATTATCCCTATTACATCAAATAAATAAATAAATTAAAAACTATTACAAATTATAATTAATTTATAATTATATATTTATATTTCTGTTTAAGAAATAAAAATTATTTAAATTAAAAGATGAAAACCTCGTTAAAAGCATAATTATATATATTAAAAACTTTTATAAAAGCCTGAGTAATATAATCATTCTATTTCGATCTAATATCTTTCTAAATTTCAAAAATATTGTTACCACATTATTCATGTTTTATATTTCACATAAATTAAGTTTCCCTTTCCCCTCTACTCATTGCATCGTATCTAGGCGACCAAGATTTCAAGAAAAAAGAGTAGAAAAGTTTGTGTTTAGAAGGAAATGGCATACCTTTTTGTTGAATATTGTGATGTTGCTGACAGCAGCATTAAGAACAGAGAGAAGCATATCCTCTTGTTCGCTTCTCTCTAAACTGGCCAACCCCTCGAAGTCTAATAGCACATACAAGCACCCGCTTCCTCTCCTGCCATCTCCATCTTCGGCCATTACAACGGTCATCCACACACCATCTGTGCACCTCTCACCTGCAACATCAAAAAGAGACCCTGACAGATGATTCAACAAATATGACTTTCCGCTACTTTGCTTTCCCATGGAAGATATGACCTTGATCTTGCCCTTCCAACTGCTAAGAACAGCATCATATAACCCAAAGCGTATAGAGTTAGTGAGTGATACGCTGTCCACATTAGGGGGTATTTGAAATCCATCCTTGAGAGCTAACATTTCATTATTTTCTACACGAGCTATTTGGATGGGAACAAGGCACACTAGCTTCCGAACCCACGTTCCCATTTTCATCTGTGTCTGCTTCTGTGCTGCAGCTGAAATTGAGCAATTTTCTACATTATTCACTTCAAATCCAATCTCCATACTCGAAAAGTCTTTTCCCTTCCTAACCTGAAGTTCTTTAATAAGTGCTTCTGAATACTTGCGACATGCCTTACGGTTGGAGGAATCTGACCCGCTACTTTCCAGTACCACATTGAATGTTTTACGCTTCTTAGCATCTGGAAACAACTTAGATGTTGTTGCAAACTTGTCAAAAATGAGATATATGTAACCCAAATACGGGCAGGGCAAAGCAATTTCTGTGTCATCTTCAGGAGCTTGAGTCTGACCTGCTTGTTGCAACTGCATAACTTCATTAACTAAAGAAGAGTGGGAAAAGATAATACCAGGAGCATCTACAGGACTATATAGCAAAAGCTGACTTTGCGCTCCGAACTTTGTGAATTTCGCCCCAAATTGTTCAAAATCAGATATACTGCATTCTCTTGCACTCAAAGTGATTGTCTTCAAGTAGCTTATGCTATCACCCAAAACATAAACATCAAGTACGTTTTCAGGATATACATGGCTTCTATCCGCAGCTTCAATATCCTCACTCTGACGTTGCCTGAAGACGAGGAAGAAATCGCCGTCAACAGAAACACATGCTCTCAAAGGGTGCAGCTGCCGACGGAGAGAAATATGCTTTGCCTTCATCATCGGCTTCTCATGGATTTCAGCTACTCTTGCTCGGTTGGTATCATCAACCAAGAGCAGCTCCATTTTTCCTGGAAGTAAATGCATCCATACAATGTTCTTGCTCCCAGTAAATGATTCCAGATTGATCTCAACTCCACTCCTATAGACCTTCCTAAAAGACTCATCAAACTTATATATTGCAATCTTTGATGTCTCTTTTTCATAGAGAGCGATAGATCTGGTAGCTTCATCTACAGCCAACAAATCAAATCCCCTCCTAAATACATGAATAGGATGATCCATGTTATTTATCTTGGGACGAAGGTACAGATACAAAGATGAATCTTTAAATCTGTGAATAAAAACAATCAGCTCTCCGGACTTGAGGACGACAACTTTATACAATCTTTCATTCTGAGGATTAAAGGCCGCTAACTCTACTAGATCTCCACATTTTAGGGCAATTGGACGACCGGAGTTGCTACTAGATTCGGATATGTCTTCTTCCATTGGAGTCAACTCGCATGCTTTATAAACAGTGTTGGGCGGATGTTCCTCCACAATCGCCAACTTCACCTTCAGCTCTTCTTCGGGCTGCGAACTGTTCCCGGAACAACTTGAAACTTTGTGACGTTCAAATGTATATTGCTGAATAAACCTTCTCACTACGCAGTCGTCCTTCACCGCTGACATCTTCTTCTCAATTTCCTCTACAAACTCATCATCTATATAGCCATACCAAGAAGCTTCCGCTGACACTTCTTCTGTTTTTGTTAACTTCCATGGAGGTCTCGTCTCTGTTGTCAGGAAGTAACAGTGGTGATACCCTTCGCAGAACACCACTGTTCCATTATAATTATTGGGAATTTGAACCTTTGCATTCGGTTCAAATGAAGACTTCTTACCTTTTGAGCTAGTGCTTGTTGCAGAAGCAGCCAGAGTTTCGAAGGGATAACTCCCTTTCACACAAACATATACACTATCACATAGCTCAACCAGGTATCTGATGAAATTGCAAGACACATCTTTTCTAGAAGCCTGCTTCAAATCGTCACCTTCATGCCAGTAAAAAACTACCGCGGAACGTACCTTATCAGGAAGACTGACATATAATCCAGGTTCGAACCCTTCTCCTTCCATCTTATCAAGAACATTGTCAGCCACGAGACTTTCCTTGCGGAAAATGCTTCTGATCATAGTCTTGTCTCCATAGAACCCAACCGTCGGCAAGCATAGTTGATTTAGTTCATTGAACTTGATACGAACCCGCCGGGGTTCACCTAAGTAAACCGAGGCAGAAGAGGGCACAAGCTTATTACAGAGACTCAGAACATCATCTTGTGAACGCTGAATCTCTTCAGCAACGCTGTAATCTTGCTTTTTGGGGACACCTAGGATCAACCTAAACAGATTAAAGCGAGACATTGGGAGCTTCTCTTTGATGCCATGGACATTTTCTTCCATTCTTGTCGTTGAGGTTGAATCGAACTCGGCCATAGAGAATAGGCAGATTAAAAGTAGATTACACAGAGACACAACACACAATAATTGCAGAAAGAAAATTTCAGTATGAAAGGCACGCGGGGAGAGATGACAGATTTCAAACTTGGGCCAACGAAGTATGTATAAGACTGAAATAAAGGAAAGGCTTGAACAGACTTCAACTAATCCGCATTAAAAGAAGAGAATAGAACACTCGGGTTGATAAATCATCACAGTGTGGTCCTTCCATTTGGCCCAAGTATATATAAGACAGAAATAAAGGAAAGTTTTGAAATAACTTCTAACTAATCCACATTCACACGTTATTTACCATGAAAAGAACACAGAGAATATAACACTGGGCTTAATAAATCATCACAGTGTGGTTCTTCCAGGTTCTTCCATTTGGAAAACGGAAAAATCTTGTCAACCATTGCATGTTTATGAATTTATTTTTAACAATTATTTAAATTATTAATCTTACACATAGTCAAGTAAATGAGTAAGTAATTTTTTTTACTTCATATTTTTTTATTCTCAAAATCAAACAAGGGACAGTAGTAAAGAATATATAACCTACATACACAAACACACTCATAAAAATGTCAATGTCAACAATTTTATTTAGACGTTTAAATTTAGTTTGAAATCAATTCTTGGACTAATGATCCTATATGCATAGGAGTTTATAATTTAGTTGCTGAAGGTATTAAACATGTGGGATATACAAAAGAGGGGTTAAGATGATGTTAAATGGACATTAAGACCCTTGTATGCAAAATATTAGTGACCCAAGATGAAATGGAATGAAGTTAATATATTGTAGGTGCATAAACATTGTTTACTAGTCAATTATACCACTCTGGAAGAAAAACACCACAACCACAAATGCAAACTCTATGAAGTAATAGAAACATTGTAGGATGAATTAAATATTTTGAACACTATACAAAAGAAATGAACATTAAGTGGAAATATTCTACAATAGCTAAAACTATTACACAAATGCTTTAAATTATGTAAAATGTTGTAGGACACTATATAGATGTTGCACAACCCATAAATTAGGGGAAATTTCTGGAAAAGGTTACTAAAATATAGTTAATTAAATGGACAGATCACTCACTGAACATAGGCATTACATCACATCATAAAATTGCTAAACTAGAAAAATGATGGAAGGATAATTGAAAACATACAAAACATTCTAAACCAATTTTTTATAAACCTACAAAACTAATGTTAGCTTAGAACCAAGGGTCCCATCAGGCATGAAAAAATGCATACCATAGATTTTGAGTACAATACTAAGGTAACTCATGCAAGTTAAAAAATCCATGTTCCAAACCCAAGAATACCTTAGCTTTAAGCTAATAACGTAAAATCATAACAACTGTTCAAAGAACGATAAACATTCTATCTTTTTAATAAATGGATGTGGTTTAGATCATGTGTTTTACAAGATACAAATTTTTACACACCTTTTGTTGATGTTGATATGATCGATGCTTAATGTAGATTATTTTGTATTCCAACAAAATATACCTACATATCTTAGCTTCATAATTTGATTGGGGTGACAATTTTTTTTAAAATATATTGATGAAAAGATGGATGATTAAAATTTCATTGGAATAGAAGATTAAGATTTGGTTTGAAGGATTAAAAAGTAATATTTTTGTCTACTAAGGCAAGCTAAGAGGATGAATGGTGGAGAGTAAAATTGTAGTACCCCTCCATTTTGCTTCTGTTTTTTGTTAGCATGTTTTCACTTTGATAGACCTTGGTACTTTGTTTTGATATATTGATCGCTGACATTAGAGCAATGGTGGATTTATTTTGTGATGTGATGATACATTGTATGGTGGTAATTATTTCTGACATGCTTTATGTTAGCATAGATGTTTACTTCAGATGTTACTACTATTTATATGTTATGGTAGATTAATTGTTATTTATTTTGTCAGTCTGATGTGATATTGTATTGGTGAGAAGAACAGAGTTGCATCACTCACTCGCGAGTGTCCTATGATTTTCGTGATCTTCTCCTCACGGTGTGTTTGAATCATGGATTATATACATGTATGTTATTTGTCTGATTGCAGGATTGTAGGTACATGACACCGAATCCACCTAGTTTCACAGGTCTGAGCGTGTCCAGAATCAACAGTAATGTTGATTGGGAGGTAGTAATGAGGTTTTTCCTAGTATAGTCTCTAACCCAGTCACAATATGTCGTCAGTTTAGGTCTGGTGTTATTGGTTGTCTCATTTGTGTCTGTTTGGATTATTTGTTATGAAAGGTTAATTTTGTGAATTCAATGGTAGATTAATGTTCTTTTTAATTTAATGCTTATTTAAATTAATTTTAGATATTTTAGATAAAAGCTTTACATTTTATTTAATTAATTAAATTAGTTTATTTGGTTAAATAATTAATCATTGCGATTAAAGTTATTTTATTAAATTAATTAATTAATTAATTAAAGTTACTTTTATTTGAGAAAATAGTTAAAATATTCTTTATATGTTTTGTGAGAAATGGAATTTTAAATATGAATTAAAATAAAGAAAAGAAATTTGATTTTTGAATTCTTTAATTCTGTTAAATGGAATAAATTCTTGATAATGGTGAGAAGAAAATATTCGTGAGTGGTTAGTAGATATTTTCTTGAAATTGCCATGTGTGAGAGTTAAATTTAATGCAAAAATTCTTGTTGGGATTTTTTCTCAGAAAGAATATTGTGAGATCTGGGAAAAACAAGAAAACACTACATACGAAAAGAAAAGGAGATTCTGCTAAAGAAATTGGAAAAAAAAAATTGTGATTTCTTTTGGGTTTTTGTTTTAAATTTCTGGAAGAAGTTCTCGGATACATATTTGTTTAGTATTTTGCAATCTTTTGGAAAGAGGAGACTTGAAAGGGCTTTGGAAGTTGCATGCAGCAAGCAAAGCTTCTCTTCAATAGTCAAATTCTTCAAGCTATAGGGTTTTTCCCTATTTATATTTATTTAGTTTATTGTCTTTTGAAAAGATTGCCTGTAAAAAGAATTTATTTTGTAGAAGATTTGTTAAAATTTGTTAAATAAAAAGATTGCCCGTAGAAGAAATTTTTATTAAAGCCTTTGTTCTTCTCGATGAAATTATATTGAAAATATTTCTGTAGAAATTTTTTACCTCTCCGTGAAAATTTCAAAACAAAGATTTATAGTAAACCCAAAGGGCAACACAAAAGATTTTGTTAAACAATAGAAAATTCTCAAAGGAAATAGAAGAAATCTTTGTAGATTTTTAAATGGGGTTCTCTATCAAATTTTGTGTTAAATTTGGGGAAAAGAAACCTCTGGGAAGAACTTTGCCAAACTTTTCCTGTGAAAAATATTTAGATAACTTGAAATAGAAAACTCTCTTTTATTGAAAATTAAAAATCTCTGTTAAATTGTGTAGATTGATAAGTCTCTCAATTTTCTGTAGAAACCCTATTGAAAATAGTTACCTGATTATAGTATTTTATTTATTGTTTAATTGTGTATATATTTATATGTATATATGTATATAAATTATATATATACATATACATATACAAATATATATCTATATATATTAAATTGTGAGAAATTTATAATAAATACATGAGTATTTTGAAATCACTGTATAGGCGAAATTGGGGTTTTGTGAGATAAAAAAATGGATTAAAAATCTGTCATGTGAATCTTAGAAATCACAATTTTTGTTTTGGATTTTAAAATAAAATTGTATTTTGAAGGGCTACAGGGGGCTACCCCCACAGCCGCCCATGAGGGGCGATGGCTGTGGAGGAAGCGGGCGCTGCCCTCACAGGCAACGCTTAGGCTGCCAACATAGCCATGGCCATCTTGGGCCGACTGTGAGTGCAGCCATGACCAATAGGGCCGACTCTGTAATATCTATAGAATGCCCTAATATTTGTTCGCCATCTATTATGATATATGTATTGTATGCTATTTGCTTTGAATTTCGCATGTTTCATAAATAAATTTTGACTTACTTTGTTATAAGCGAATTTTTGAATTTATAATTTTTTTTTTAAGATATAATATATATATATACATATATATACACATACATATATATGTATATATATACATATATATACATATATATATACATATATATACATATATGTATATACATATATATACATATATATATATATATATGTATGTATATATGTGTATATATGTATATACATTTATTGTATTATTGAGAAAAATAATTTTAGTATTAAATGAGATTTCTTTTTAAAATTAGATGCATGTAAAGTATGAGATCAACTAGTTTTAAAACAATAAGATTGAAAGAGAAAATTTGGTATTTATTTTTATGTGAAATTGAGAAAGTCAAAATTAGATTAATTGTTACAATTTCTTTTATTGTTGAGAAAAGAACTATAATCAAGTTTTTTTACTTTCATGCTATTTTTAATTGACTTTATTGGATTTAGTATCCTAACATTAGATTTTTACTATGCCTAATTTTCTTTAAGTGGGTTTCTCTTTTATTGGGAAAATTGGGATTATATTAGATTACAAGTCTTCCAGATAAGTTTGTTTAATGTGGAAGTTGTTATTTTTTTAAATACAATCCTTTGAGTTAACTAGGGTAGTGCACATGGTTTTTGCTTGGTTATTAGACACCTAGTTCTATGAACAAGTTGTGATGTCCTTTGCTATATGATTGGTACTTGATGCTAGTTTATGTGCACCTTGTCTACCTTAGTTAGTGGGGCTAGTTTCCTTGTATTATTTTTAGGGGAGTGGCTCTTTGTGAGGGCCGGAAACAAAGTGGTGCCTGGGTAACTCATGTAGAGTTAGTTAATCATTGAAAACTAAAACAACACATTAGGTAGTCTAAAACCTTTAACTAGATTAAGAAGCCTTACTCATGGACTCAAGGGCTAATACAGACTTGGGAATGAGTCAAGAAGGCCTGGAATGGAAAAATCGATATCTTGTTATTTTAAAAGATATTCGATTCCGCAACAGATTGCATGTGGGGCTAGGTTTCATAAGAGGTTACCAGGGTAACCCAAGATGGGGGCCGGAACCTAGGAAGAAACACCTGGGTAACCTATGCAACATTGTGATGACAGTCCACCTATAATAACAGAATCCTTGTGAACTTAGTATATTTGATCTTTTTGTTCTGGAAGCAATGTAACCAATAAGTTAAGCATGTACTTTTATAGTTTTGTTTATGGTTTTACTTGTGTCTAAGGTTTGTAGGTTATGTCTAGGGAACCTTTTTACTATCTCCTAGCACGAGGGGTGGCCCTATGGGTACCACATGGTTGGGTGGAATGTGCACCTTACTCCGTTGGGTCCCTAGTTCTTGTTCGTAGCAACGAGTATTTCTTGGATGGAGAGCTTGTATGTGGATAAATGTACTTTCTTATTTGTATAAGTGCAAACTTTATATTTGTATCACTCCTCAATTGTTAACGAGGTGAACATTTGTAATATGTAATTGTACATTTATATTTGACCTACCTCATTTGGAAAATGAGTATTGTAATGTTATTTCAAATGCAATGTAATAAAGAATCTTATTGTATAATATATCTTCAATGATGTAAATTAAATGTTATTCAATGTATGCTTTTAAGTTTATGTGAATTAAATACATGTCATGTTAAATACTATTGTCTTCTATGGGATTTTCAAGTAGTGTGTCATCACGTTTCTTAGGGAATGTTTGCATTAGTTAAGTTTATGTTTACACTTTAAAAAAAAAAAAATATTGCACTATCGTAGTCAATGCAACATTCTTTAGGTTACAAGATGGGGCATTAAAAAAATCAATGGAGGATTGATATTGAGTGACAATGTATTGTTAAATGATTAGTCTAAGAGTGGTATTTAGATGGAGGGTTGTGATTGTTATATTAAAATGGTTGGATGAGATGTAAGATTAGCTTATCTTTTGAGTGACTCTTTAGATTCAATGATCCTAGATAATTCTATAAAATTGAATTTAATGATCGAAAGAATTTCTTAATTTTTGATTGAGTGGGTGAAGGTGACTAAGTTTTTATTAATCATAACTAAGTTTAGATCAAAATAAAGGATTCCATTAGAAATTACAAAATATATGCCATACAACATGATGGAAATATGTGAAAATTAAAGAATCCTCATTCCAAACTGAAAATACCATAGATTTATCTATGAAAGATAAATCACATCAAATTTTTAAAGAAAACTAAATATCATACCTTCTCATTGAATAAACATGCTCTTAGATGTGGCTTCTCATGTGTTATGTAAGATCCCAAGTTATATACATCTATGTGAATGTTAATATGATAGAGACGTGATGAAGATTCTCAGATATTTCAATATCATATACTCACAAATCTTAGCTCCATGATTTAATTAAGCATAGTGCACTTATAGATGTGTTGATAAAAAGGTGGATGGTTTGTATCTAACTGAAATAGAAGGTTGAGATTGAAAAGGGTAAGCATGTTGTCCTTTGAGGAAATCTAAGAGGATGAATGATAGAGAGTAATCATTAATGGAGCTTTCAGTTTAAGTAAGATATATTTTAAAGTGATTTATGGGGGAGTAGTGGAAAGATACATACTAATGACTATCATACTCAAATGTATGGATGGGATTTAAGATTAGTTTGTATTTTGAGTGAGTGTCTATATTTCATAGTCATGGATAGTTCAATGAAATTGAATGATGAGATAAGATTTCTTAATTTTTAGTTGGGAGTGGGTAGAGGAAAATGGGTTTTAGGTGTGTGCAAGAAGTTGAATCCACTTTTTGCCCAAAAAGTGTTTTTCCCAATTTCCAGAATTTGTCACATTTGACCTTAAAACTTGAAGCAATTAGAGATGGAATCTTAAAAAAGGTCACTAATCATAAAATCTAGTACTCAAAGTCCAGTTTCCAAATATTTAATTTATTTTAATACCTAGATGATACAAATTGCTTTTCAATAGGTGTTTCTAAAAGCCACTATATAAAAGTCATTTTTTTTACCATACCATTTGTGTGTACATCATCCATATTTTGACCTAAATAATTGTATTTTTTCAAATCCTTTGGGTAAAATATTTGTACCACACTTAAGAATGCTCATGATATTCTTTTGTATTTTATTTTGTTAATTTTTTATTGGAAAACTTTATTGTTTTGAAAAATCATCATGTACATCACGCATAAGATGACCTAAGCTTATTATTATTTTTAATTGAAAAGAATTGTTTGCAGTACGCTTTTGTACAATATTTTTGTCAAGAAATTAATTTAATAAAAAGTTATTAAAATACTAAAAACCATGATATTTCAAGTTTATAGAGCAATTTCATCAAAAGTTAATTGAAAAATAGAAAGAGAATCCAATTGTAAAAAACTTACATGTTTGGAATATACATGATCTCATATATAATGGGTTTTAATTTCAACAAAGGTCTTTAGACATATGTCCAAAGTCACTATTTTCTTGTGACATTGGCATGACCTTCAAGTTGCAAGTCAAACCATGTCCAAAGCTTAGGTTTGGGTCCCCAAGCCTTTTCTTGGATAAAAAAACAAACAAAAAATCTAACCAAAAATTTAAATTTTAAAAAAGGGATCCCATTTTGTAGAAACAAGATCCTATTCCATAAAAAATATTTTTTTTTGCTTTTATGAAACGAGATCCCATTTTCAAAATGGGATACTATTTTACAAAATGGGATCCTATTTCTTGAAAGAATAAAAAATTATTTTTTATGCTTTTATGAAACAAGATCCCATTTTGTAAAAGCATAAAAAATATTTTTTTATGAAACAGGAACCCATTTTAGAATAGGATCCCATTTTTGGCTTAGGGCCCCAAAAGGAAATAGGATCCCATTTTCTAAATAATAAGATCCCATTTCATTTTTCTCGATTTTGATTTTTTCCTAAGTCCAAAACATCCACCTTAAGTGGACTCAACTTTGTCTTTCACCCTTTTCATTAATTTAAATAATTGTTAGATTAGGACCAAGGGTCTTATTGGGCATGGTAAAATATATGTACAATAGGTGCTATGCTCCCTATACAATCACAAGTTTTGTGCCTCGATTTGACCTAACGTGGAATTCACTAGTTTTTGAGGAATTTGAACAAAACACATACCCATATTTGATGGAACCTAGCTAGCCCACACTTTTGGTAGATATCCCTGCTGAGCTTGGTGAGAATTGAGGTTAGGAACCAATCTATTGGGCTAGTCCCCACATCACTTGGAAGAAATTAGTCCTCCTATATTGGTTAGTTAATGGTTGTAGGAAATGGAATGGGTAGGACCCTTGCAATGGGGTAGGTTATCAATGCCAACCCCCAACTACCCCTATTTTGAAGTAGTTTGGTTTGTGCTCTTTCCTCTCCCTAATCTGCTCTAGTTATTTTGAGAAGAGACTAAAGGTCATAACTAATCTATAACTCACTTGACCCATTGAATAGTCAAGGTGAGGAAACTTGACAAAAGAAACTAAGAAGTGATTGTTGCACTCACCATTGTGCATCATAGGTAGTCACTTGTGCTCCTACCAAGTAGGATCTAAATTTTTTCACCACCTTCACAAGCACATATATTTTTTTCTAAGTAGCATTGTACTTCAGTTCAACTCAAAGTGATTTTCTAAAAAATTAAATTGGTTGTTCATGCCCTTCTTCAAAGTCTTCTGTAACATGACAACAATAATAGTGTGGAAAGAGGAAAAAGAAAAGTTTAGGAATGACTTACCAAAGTGAAGAGATTTTTGAACTAGAGCTTCTTTAATTTCCTTCTTGATTGATAAGAATGACTCAATATCTTATGATGTCTAGTCAATCTCTGATCCCTTTTTTAACATTCTTACAATGGGCTTCACAATTTCAACAAAGTTAGAAATAAATCTTCTAACAAAATTAATTTTCTTGAAAAATGACTATATAGCTTTCACTGTTTTAGGGATGGGAATCCTATCAATTGTTGTGACCCTCTCTGGTTCTATTCTAATACCTTCTTTAGAGACTATATACCCAAGTAGCATACCTTCATTCTTAGCAAAAAAAAATTTTGTAGGATTTAGAGATACACCATACTCAAGTGCCTTTATGAATATCTTTTCCAAATGCATGCAAGGATCCTCTATCTTCTTTGAGTATGTTGTTAAATCATCTCGATATACAACCATTATTATATTTATCAAATCTACAATTTAGCTACATCCATATCTCTTGGAATGTGGCACCAACATTTGTGAGGCCAAAATGCATCCTTACATACACATAGGTACCCCAAGGTGTAGTAAAGATAGTTTCATACTGATTTGATTCCTTGAAATTAACATTATTATAATCAGAGAACCCATCCATCATGGAAAGCAATTCATGTCCTATCACTCTCTACAAGATAGCATCCATATTTGGAAGTGGATAGTTATCTTTAAATGATTAAATATTTAAATTACGAAAAATCCACACACAACCTTATATCACCATTTTCTTTTTGACTGGTACCAAATTTGAAACCCAAGAGGAATGCCTAATAGGCTCAAGATTATACCTCTTTCCCTGAGCTTCATCAATTATTCTTGCATTTTTGGTGCTAAAATAGGATTAATAAGCCTTTGTCTTTGTCTAAAAGGTTTGGCATATGGTTTTAGTGGGATTTCATGCTAAAATAGGTCTTCTCTATAGGATTTAAAATCTTCATAGGACCATGAAAATACATGTTTGTATTTCCTTAGCAAGCTTATAAGCATGTGTCTAACTTTTGGGCTAATTTTCTTGCTTATGTATACTTTCTTTGGAGCATTATTAGTGACAAGATTTACTTCTAGATCATCCTTATGAACTGGTATGTACTTCAAGGTTGACCTATTGTTTCTATAAAAAACATGTTCCAAAGCCACAAGACCTTTCAAAATTTTATTTGTTTTCAACTATACAACCTCTTGACCAAAAACAATGTCCTTAACATCAAAATTTTCAACAAAAGCATTAAATTCTATCTCTTGAACATCATATTTGTCTACACATTGAAGAAAATTTATCAAATCCTTATCATCATTAAACACTTTCCAACTATATACATTGTCATGAATTTAAGGCCTAGTCTTAAATTCTATCTCTGAGACACCAATCAATGTAATTTCATCCCTTGTTAAAGAAATATTTGCAAGAAAATAATCCATCAAATTCTTTGACCTATCTACCCAATCTATTGAGAAAGCATCAAATATTTCAATTGTATTCCACACTGCATTCTTATATTGCTTGAAAGCCTTTTATTATTTGTGGCATATTTAAATCTTACCTATGATACAACCAATTTAGAGTCTCCATATACGGTAAATGTAACTTGATTCCATTTTTTATAGAAAAATTTAGCCCAATAGCAATGCTTCATATTCTGCTATTTTGTTAGTACACTCAAATGACAACAAAAATGAATACTTGAAAGTTTTACCACTAGGTGCAATGAAGACTACACCAGCTCCATCAAAATATATTTTCCAAACACCATTTTTATCCAATTGAACTACATGCCAATTGGATCATTATTTTGTAATTGAGGCTTTGATCGTTCAACCTTGAAACTTCCTAAGTCCACATCACAAAATTAGTTAAATTTATTAGAATCAAATGTGTCTACCACTTTCTCATATCTTGGTTCCCTATATAATTCAACCTCTTTTCCATTCATAGGTATGGTTGCATATGATAGATCTAACAAAAAAATTCCACCAACTATAGCAGTCCATTGTCTTGGTAATAACATCTCATAATATGGTGGAATGCCACCCAAAGTAATATCAATCCTATATGTAGCTTCAGGATAAGAATCCAACTTTATCTCCACATCCTTCATGATACCAATGACAAGGATTGATCTATTATCCATGTCATAAAACTTTCCATATGTAGAGTGAACCCATAAACCAAGTTCTTTCATGACTGCCATAGGCATGATATTTATTGTTGCTCTTGAATCTATCATACAATTCTTTACCAACTTATTATTAATTAGTAATGTGGTATAGAAAGGATCAACTTGGGACAAAATCTTTATCAAAGTAGTTCCCAAGTAAATCTTAGGATTCTTCATGGCCTCTCCTTTAACATCATTCACTTGCCTCTTATTCTTTTCTAATTCATTCTTACCCTTATCTTGAACTTTAGGCTTATTTGGCATATTTGAGATCAATTTCATTGTACTATTTTCATATTCATCAATTTTTGTCATTTCCATCAATGGAATTGATAATTTGATTTGAGAAAAATCCCGAGTTACATCAAAAGAGGGCATACTTGTTAGAGGTTTTGTTTTTCTCAATTCCACTTTGGAAAGTTTCTGCTCTCCTATTACTTGCTACTTAACATTACTCTTTTTATTTTTTTCAACCTTTGTTGTATCTTTGGGAACACATTTTTGAGATAGCCTTTATGTATTTCTATTTTCATCATCCTCTTGAGATTTTGGAGCAATGTTCTTATCATCTTGTTGATTCTTCATGAAAAAACTACCAAGTGTACCTTGATCAACATTAATAGTTCTATTTCTAAGGTTGTAGTTTTTTCTTGCTTGTGCTACAACAACAATTGTAAGTGTCTTTATTTCCTCTTTAGTAGGTCTCCTTCTTTCTACCTCATAAGGCCTAACTACCAATATATTTACAGTATGATCACCACTCTCCTGATCATATGGAATCTCATCCTCTTGGATTGATTGTGCAACCACACAATAATCAAGGGAGTGGGGAAAACTGCAAGGCATGCACCATGGAGTATCCTCTACCATATTTTCCCTATGTCTCCTCAATGGGTCACATTTTTCTCTATGGGCATTTTTCTTTTTATCTTCAACCACAGCCTTCCCATCCTTCCAATTAGTTCTATAGGTCATATCCTATAACCTTGGTCTTTCATTCCTGTGAAAATTGGACTTATCATAAGATACTCCTTTTTCATTTCTTCCCACCTTATATGATAAATCCTTTACAACATTCCAGACCTTTTCCATCTTGTCTTCCTCCTTTGGCTGTCTATTTTGATGAGCCTTAGGGTTTTGTTGTATTCTTACTTCATCTCTGCTACCAATTTTCCCTAGAGCTTTTCTATAATTTTTTATGTTTAAATTAGCTTTGAATGCTTTAGTAAGAATTGGAGGATTTCTTGTTCCAAGTTCATATATTATTTTTGGATCAAAAGTATTCAAGTAGAAAACCAAGAACATAAGATCTATTGGTTTCAGATGATGTGGATTTTTTTTGAAAAACTTCATAAACGTAGTATTGAAATTTGCCACTAACTCATTATAATTTTTTTGGATGTTTTTCAACTCATGCAAAGAAATTTTTTGATTAGAATCGCCACCATATTACTCTTTAAATATTCTTTTGAATTCAACCCAAGATCTAGTTGAGGCATCAGGAAAAATTTTATACCAGTCTCTTGCATTATTAGTTAATTATTGCACGAACAATTTCATATAAACATCTTCATGTTGCACATCAAAATTATCCATGACAATTTCAAGTGCTCTTATATGATCTTCTCCTACAATAGTATTATTACCAAAAAAATTTAGAATTACTTTTCTTATGTTACTATCAATATTGAATTTGGATATCCCTAACGCCGAAAAAGTCAAACTGTCTAAATCAATCAATGTTCATTGGTCCTCTTGCAAATGGATTATGCCTTTGATGAGGCTAGTAATGATGGTGCTGAAGTCCTTGTTGTTGAGGTTGATGGTAGAGTCCTTGTTGTACATTATGGAAAGCATCTCAAAGATTATACATATTTCCTTGTGAATTTTAATGGGGAGCCTAATATTGATGTTGGTATTGCCCCAAATATTGATTATATCCTTGATTTTAAAATCTTACTCCTCCCTGTCTAGGAGGAATAGGATAAGCATTTACTTTAGAAGCCATTGGAACACTCAATTTATTCAATATCTGTGATGTAGATAAATTATGTTGTATATGAGGAGCATTACATATATACTTCCATGTCTTTTGAGTGTGTTATGGGATACTTGTGAGGCCAAAGAACCACTAGTATTTGCATGTATAGCTTGGTTATTTACAACTCTATATTGTGAGGCACTTGAAATGGGTTGAGAACTCAATTAAAGCAATTCTTGCTCCAATTCTTGTTGTCCCCTTAACACATTGAGCCTTTCAATTGTTGCTAACATCTAGTCTATCCTTTGTTTCAACTCTTGAAAAGTTAGTTATCTTGTTGTAGTAGGACCACTATAAGTATCTATGAAGGGTCCCATAGGTGGTACTTGTTCCATGAATCCATGTTGATATTTCTTAGCATATTGTTGGGCCATTTTGTCCTCATAATTCCTTTGTGCTTCTATCTGCCTTGCTTCTTCGTCAAGATGAGAATGAAACTCCTTCATTTTTTAGGATAAGTCTTAAAGGCTAGGATAGATTTAGACAAACTATTTTGTTGAAGAATGTGGTGAGGATCCCTTGGTGGGAATTTTTCATTGTTATGAAATTATGATTCATGCAAAGGACTACTATATACCATGAAGTGATGTTTTGATGCTTTCCCTTGGTCATTGTGTGTATTGATTTTCAATTCTATAATTTTAGGATGATTTGATGTGGCCCCCACCCATTTAGTATTGGTCTTTGAAGTGGGAGGGAACCCTAAACCATTATTTTTTGTCCACTTTTTATCATCCTTCTTTGGGCTTCCCTTATGCGAGGATAGAATCTACCTTCCATCCTAGGTAAAACTGTGATGCTTTGATATCTAAAATCTAATCTTTCTGATCTGATGTTCAATTGATCACTCATACACAATTTCTCAGAGATCTTTGACCAAAGTTGCTACCTCCTTCTTAGAAAAGAGGAAAATACTGAAATAGTCCTTTAGTCTTCTAAAGCTCTAGGATGAGATTCAAATTCTTTTCTTATTACAAGAAAGTTCCCAATAGAGTACCAATTTGTTGGTTCCCAAATCAACAAGTTGTAAAACACTAAAAGTATGCTAATCTTTAAAATTGGGTTTTACAAGTGAATTGGCCAATGAACCAAATCAATCAAAATGATTGGAATTCCTTGCACTTTAGGCTCTGCTATACCTAGGTGGGTATTACCTTGTGTTCACCATTGAATGTTAAATCCTCAAAACTGATTGGTGAATGTTGAGAATATTATGAATTTTATGCAAATTTTTAACTAAATCATCCTGTTCAATCTACTTCAAAATGGCATATGATTTTGAATTATATTTTCCAAATAAAAATACCTCCACTCCTAAAAAAGAAAATCTAAATTGGATCTTAAAATATGCTACAAGGGATGGTTTTGGAAAATTAATTGATTGGTTCCTTTTCTGGCTAACAGAGTCATAATTTAAATTGATATGTGTCTTTCTTTTGGATATAACTCAAATTACTTAACACAATACTATTTACGATTTGCATAAATGTGCAAAATTGTCTTTTAATAGGTTATTATTTATCCAATAGAATCCTCTAGATTATTGTGACCTATTCAAAGGAATTTAATTCTTTCTTGAAGAAACCCTATTAAAAAATCACACAAAACATGAATTGTGTTTTAGCAAACTAGACATATGCTTCATATGCTAATTTAAATAATAAGGAAAAAAAATAGAGACAACTAGGTAAAATTTTATCAATGTTATTCAACATGTAATTGACAACCAAAATTCATACGCCAAATAAATCAGCATTCGATTGATTTGCTTTAGAAAATAGGCCTTTACAATATCCTTTTCCAAAATCTAATTCCCCCACCCCTCCAAAGAGCTTCCCCATGGTCTTGGTTTCCTTCTTATAGGAATGAAGGAAGATACAAGCTTTAGACTATTCACATTCTAAAAATTGACTTTTCATGTTCCCATCCTTTGATATGACATTTGCAATATTTGTTTAGTTGCTTGGACCCTTGTACTCCATTTATTTTCATCTTTGTTTGTTCCCATGTCTCTGCCAACATCCACCATTTCACTTTTCTGCTCAGGCTTTCCCTCTTTTGTGGTCACGATGAACTCCTTCCCCTGTTAGCATGGGATTTTCTATTGTCCATTCAATACCTTATGCCATGACCCCCATGTTCCTCATGTGAAACCCTAACTCTATTTCCATAGTATCAAAGAGACTATTGTTCCAAGAGTGAAGGTTTTATCATTTATGTGGGTATGTGCAGGATCAACATGGAGAAAATAGGCCCTTAAGTGGTGAAAAATTTATAAAAATCAAAGTTAGGAAGCTTGATGTAAAAATTTGAATAAGTTATGTATATTATTTCAAAAATATGTAAGAATAGAATCTATAGAAAATTGAATGTAGTTTCTAAACTACAAGGTTTATTATTAAAAAAAGAAATCTATTTGGTGAAAATTTGAAATTTCAATACAGTAGGACCTAAATTTTAGGGAAAAAATAAGAAGTTGGTCTCTGTGTGACCACCCTAGAACCAAAATGAAATGATAATATTTTTTTATAATATTTTTGATATAATTAGAGGACTCATTTCCCGATGTGATGCATATTTTTTATAAAAAAATTCCAAGTAAAAAACTAATTATGAAATTTTTATTACAACTTTTAAAAAATATAAAAAAATTGTATGTCTAACCACCTTAACTTGGTCAAAACTTCATGAAATTCAATTTTTTATTTTTTAATCCTATAACATATGCAAAGCATAGAATGTGATGCATGTTTAAGATTCAAAAAATGTGATACTTTTTGAAAGCTATTGATGATTTTCAATTAGCCTATCAATCAGAAATTTAGTTGTAATTCAAATAAAAAATGAATAATAATTATTTATCAAATTCAAATTAAAGCATAATTTATATTGGTGGAAAGCTAAGAATCTCCTTCAAAAACCCTTTTTGTTTCATCAATTTTGGTATAAAAAAAAAAGTCGGCCACATACCCTACACATACCCATCATATCGCCACTTTTTGGCTCATCATGATCCTGCACATATGCATGTCAACTAGTCGACGTTGTCATCGATGTCATGGTTATAGGTTATTGGTTTTATATTTCAAGGTTATTGAGAAAATTGTAATGGAAAGGTTGCAAGTATTCAGTGGTTGCTCTAGGTTCTACTCTAGGATTTTCTCCTATGCTTGTGTGGTTTAGAGATGTTGATCATGGTTGTTGGAAACTACTATATCTAGGATTTGGATTTCTGGATCACTGTATAGTGTGAGTTATGTTCACCAATTGTGAACTATTATTTTCTAGCTATCTAGTTAAGGTATGGGAGAAATATAGTTGCTCCACATTTCTTCTTGCTTGAGACTTATGACTTGTGGTTTTGAAGTTAAGGTGTTGTGTTCGTTTTGAAGATAATTTTGTCATCTAGAAAGATTGGATTGTGTTAAGGGTTGTGTGTGCTTAATTGTTCTATGTGTTTTACATGGGTTTGGTCAACCTTGTGTTAAACACTACTTTCAAATTTAATGAATCATGTTGGGACTTATTTTGGTCCTCATCAAGTGTGTTTCTGGGTCACACTCATTCTAATTCCACCCTAGAATGTTTTGGTGCCAACCTAATTTGAATTTAAATGATGTATGGCTGAATTTGGATATGTTTCAAAGTTGAAGATGGTATAAATACAGGATAAGATATTGATGAAAGTGAAGTACAAAAGAGTGAAAAGATATAGGTAAGGATTGATGTGAAGTACATGTGAGACAATGTGTATGTGATGTGAGTTTGGCAGATCAGTGTGAAGTCTAATTGTTGAGTTTTTGGATGCAGTGAGCTGAAGGTGTATTCTATCATTCATGCATGTCTACAAGTGGTTGAGTGAATCATGGTGGAAATATTTATTGCATTGATATGGTCTTCTCTATGTAACATAATGTCTTCTATCTTCTTTGTATCTATGTGGCAATGAGCCCTCTGGGTGGTTAACCCTTGTTGGACAATGAGTCCTAATTCAGATAGTGAGTCCTTGTTTTGGTATTGAGAAAGTCATTAGGTAGTGAGCCTTTGTAATATATTTTGAGATTCTTTATATTGTGAGATAATCCTCACTGTGGTTTTTCCCTTATTAGATTTTACATGTAAATTTGGAATTAATGTGTGTGTAATGCTTTTTCAATTTCTACATTTTCTCTTAATGTTTAATAATTTTAGTAGAGTAAAGAATTTGTGATTGATCTAATCTCTAGTGAAAGTATTAAAGGTTGGATTTTTTCACAACTAATTCAACCCCCTCTCAGTTGTCTTGTTCAAAAATTGGTATCAAAGCTTGGTTCATTGAGAGGAGCTTAACCGCTTAAGGAAGGTCTAGGATGATAGGAAATATCACTTTTGAGTATCCAAAGTTTGATGGAACCAATTATGCTATTTGGAAAATACAAATGCAAGAATATTTCGAGTATTGTTGATATGATGTAGATAAATCATACAAGATTTCTTACACTCCTCCTACTAATGGTCTGAGTACAACAGATGAAATCAAGGCACATGAAGCAAACAATAAGGAAAATTTCATTTTGAAGAATATTTTTGCACATTTCAAGTTGATTAAAGTTCAAAATATGAAGACTCCTAAAGAGGTTTGTGATACTTTAGGAAAGGCACATGAAGGTGATGAAAGGGTCAAAGAAGCAAAGTTGTAGAATTTGGAAACACAGTTTGAGCTCCTACATATGTCTAAAG
The DNA here is from genome assembly GCA_007258455.2 of Sequoia sempervirens. Classification (NCBI taxonomy): domain Eukaryota; kingdom Viridiplantae; phylum Streptophyta; class Pinopsida; order Cupressales; family Cupressaceae; genus Sequoia; species Sequoia sempervirens. Next base: position 16,861,883 of record VDFB02000017.1, read on the forward strand.
ATGAGAACATTAAATCCTATGTACAAAGAGTAGATGAAATGTGAGGAATTTTTGCTATAGTAGATGAACCTAGTATTTTAAAGAAGATTCTTAGGATTATCCCTAATCCATATAGTGAAAAGGTATCTTCTATTAAATAACATATAGACTACAAAGATTTACACCGAAGATTAGTTATTGGAAACTTTGACATATTATGAAATGAGGAAGCCAAACTTGAGAAATGGATCCAAATAAAAAACTACTTTCAAGGCTACAAGAGCTGATGATTTGGATGAAGAGAATCTTGATGAAGTAGAAACTAAATTTGTGAGAATAATAAGGAAAGGCTTCAACAAGTATGAAGGCATGAAAGGATATCCTTCAAAGAAGGAGAAAGAGAAAAAGGAAGATATTGTAATATCTATCCTACATGTTAAACAAGAAAAGAACTATTGGGTTGTTGATAATGGTTGTTCACATCACATGACCAATGATAAGTGTAAGTTTGTTAAACTTGAAAAATATGATGGAGGCTTAGTTATGTTTGGAGATGATACTAGCACTAAGATTTGTCAGATAGGTTTAGTACGTTTTGATGGAAAGCATAATATTGATTATGTCTACTATGTTAAGATCCTAAGGAATAATCTCTTGAGTGTTGGATATATGTGTAGAAAAGGATATAATCTTTTATTCAAGGATGAGAGATGTGAAATCAGGAAAGAATTCATAATAGTGATTGTTATAGGAAAGAAGTAGAAGGAAATATATATCAACTTAAAGGTGTTGATGGGCGTTGCTTTTTGACTCAAATTAATGATAGTTGGTTATGGCATCGAAGAATGTGTCATATGAATTTTGATAACCTGGAGAGGATAACTATAGTTCAAGATATGAGAGACTTACTCAAAGGATTACAAATCCTATTAATGCTATTTGTAGGAATTGCCAGTTTGGGAAGCATGCAAGAAATAACTTTAGATCGAAGGAACAATCTACTACCAGACTACTAGATTTAATTCATATAGATCTTTATGGTCCCACAAGAGTGAGAAGTATTCAAGGTGAAAGATGCTTTATTCTTTTGATTAATGATTACTCTAGGTATGCATGGGTTACATTTCTTAGAGAAAAATCTGATGCATTAGATGGATTCTAGATATTCAAAGCTATAGTTGAGAATGAAGTGAATTTGAGAATAAAATGATCAAGGTTTGAAAGAGGTGGTGAATTCACCTCCCATGAGTTTAATATGTTTTGTGAAGTTCATGGGATAAAAATATATTTATCTCCTATGAGAACTCCTCAGTATAATGGTGTTGTTGAAAGAAAAAACAAAACAATTCAAGAAGTTGCTAGATCAATGATGATTGAAGCCGGTCTACCAGAAGTTTATTGGAGAGAAGTTATTCATATTGTTTATTATATGTTCATTAAAATTTAAGCAAGATCCAACAATACTAAGACCCCCTATGAGCTATGGTGTGGAATAATTCCTATTGCTAAGTACTTCAAGGTATTTGGAAGTAAATGTTATATTAGAAGGGATGAAGAAAACTTGGGAAAGTTTATGCTAGAATTGATGAAGGTATTTTTCTTTTATATTGTACCAAAAGAAAAGCCTATAGATGTTTCAATAAAAGATTGAGGAAGATTGTAAAAACAAAAAATGTCAAGGTTGATGATGTTGGAATATAGTTTTCATTGATGTAAAACATGAAAATCATGCAAGGGAGATTGTTGGCATAATGATAGAGGATGAGTGTAAGAGTAGCAGATCTAATGGGAAATTTGATGGCTGATTTGAATTGGGTTTCTTGAGAGCTTTCTAGAAAGGTATTGTGTCAGTTGTGATTTCAATGGATATGTCGGCATTCAATTGTTCATGCTCTTGGTCTAGGGTTTATCAGTTAAACCCTACCTGTGTAGGATTTTATAGTCACAACATTCAAATAGCTTCTATTCTTTTGGTGACTTGGTACTACAGGTTGCAGGTCACATAATTTATAACTTATGTCATTGATTTCTGTGAAGTGACTAACCCCATTGCCTAGGTTGGTGGTGTCTACACATCCATTGAGTGCTAGAAGAAAAGAAAAATTCAGCTAAGTCATATCTTTGGTGGAATTTTTCTAAGTTTCTCTAACTTACTGCTTCAAGGCTTTTGAATAAGTATAGCTCTAGCAATTTTTTTGGCTCATGGTCAAACCCGGGTGGTGTTTTTTGAACTCCCTGCCCTATAGTTTTGGCAGTGTTTGTCTAGTTTGATGAACTTATGAATATTGTGCTTTAAGGTTGGTAGAATTTTTAGGAACATGTATAACTTACCATTGAGCAAAGAAAAGTGAACTATGGACCCTGACGTGATGGTGACGTTAGAAGGTGTGTACATGGAATTAGCTTGTATACCCTACTAAGAATTTAGTGGGGCTCGATCAAGACTCATGGGTCAGCGAGGAACAATTGTGATTGAATGTTGAAGATCTAATGGTGTTTGTCAATTCAAGTAAGCTTTTGGAGGATCTTGGCCAAGTTCCATGGGGTTAGCAAAAAGTGGTGGAGATTAATCCACAATGGATGAATGTTGACTGTTGAAGAAGATGGTAGGACTTGACAAAGAAAGAAGAATAGGTTGATGGTGGATGATGACATAGGGCTCTAGGAAGCAAAGAGTGATTACTCAATATATCAACTCACATCATTGTTGTGAGTTGTGTGGTGATGATGTGGATGAAAAATGACAATAGCTTGCAGACCCTGCAAGGTTTCTATGGGCCCGTTTTCAAGCTTGTAGGATGAGCAAAATCTGTATGCATGTCTTGGTGGACCTCACATATGGTGAATAGTATATAAATGTGATCAATGGTGGAGATCAAAAGCAAAAAGATCCATCGGTCAAGATTGAAGAATTTGAAGAAGGTTGATTTGATGGTCATCATTTAAGGTTATTGTTATCGTGATGGTTATGTGATTAATGATGGAGATTTAAACAACCATTTATTGGATGGTTATTTTTTAAAGTTGCAAAAGTGAATGGAAAGCATAGGATCATGATGCAAAGATAGTAGATTGATGACCAGAATTCAAAGATAGAAATTTGCAATGACTATAACAGTGTGAATAAGGGTTTCAATTGGTAACCGACATGAAAATGAGAATTAAATGCTCTATATATTTGAACAAATTTTTTAATGAGATTTGATGCATAGGGTGGTGGTTTAGATGATTGTAGAGACAATAATCAAGATCATATCAAATGAACAGAAGGATGCATTAAATGAATAATCAAAATTTAGGGTTCAACAAAGAGAATGAAGAAAATTCTCTGTAACTGAATTAAATGTTGGGTGGCTCAATCCAAGATATGGCGATATCCGATAAACCTTATCAGATGTCTTTATGATGAGCTGGACAGTGGTGTGTGTGTGTGGCTCGAGGTAAAGGTAGCTTGCTGGTGAAGTTTGCAAGCTAAGGAAACCCCAATAGAAGATTAGAGAATATCTGATCATGTGTGATAATGTCATTTAAGCATTGAATGCAAGTTAATGAGAAAAGATAATTTAGAAAATTGTCCAAGTGTAGTTGTAGTTATGTGTGGTGTGTTGAATTAGGAAGTGATGGGAAGTGTGAAGAGTCTTCTAGTGCACAGAGTGCTTAACAAAATGATTTACAACTAAGAATGCAATAGACAAGAGAGTGTTGAGTAGTAGATAGTGCATAGCAGGGGTGTGTTGCTATGAGTGCATCTTCAACAACAGTAGTGTAAGTTGCAAGGTGTGTAACAATTCATTGAATGTAATGGTGAATTTTTAGGCTGAGTAGAACTTAATTATATACACATATGAACTTGTAATTTTGTTGAGGTTGTAGCCTCATCGAACTGAGTTGTAGCTCTAACTAGGTGATTGTAGTCTCCTTGGATTTGTAGCTCCTAAAACGAGGTTTAGTAGCATCTTTGAAGTTGTAGCTTCTAAATTAGGGATTTGAAGCTTCCTTAGGTTGTATCCCTCAACATTGTAATAGATATTTCATTTGTGACATTGGATTTGAGCAGTAGACTCAAGAAAAAAAATTCATCGTGATCTTTACCATCTTAGGTTTTCCATGTATATCTAGTATTATGTGTTGATCTACCTTGTGCTTGTGGTTATTATATATGTTCATGTTTCAATCTACACATCTGAGTTTAAGGTTGAATCTACAATTTTTTTTAAGGAATAAAAGTTTTAATATCTACTAATTCACTCCCCTCCTAGTAGATCATTTTATTCTAACATTTGGTATTAGAACCCTAGGTTCCCTAGGAGAAGCTTAATCAGATCAAGTACATCTTGGATAGGTGAACACAATGACATTTCATGAAGGTTCAAACAAGCCACCTAGCTTTGATGGAACAAATTATGCTATGTGGAGCTCATTAATGGAAGGATAAATAGTTTCTCTTGGAACTGAAGTCTACGCATCTGTCGAGACCCAATATACTATTCCTGCTACTATTCCTACTAATCTTGTAGGAAACAAGAACCATGGGGACAATAAGAAAGATTGGTTTATCATTATGAACAATTTGTTTGATTTGTGCATAGCAAAGTTATGCATTGTAAAACTACCTATGATGTCTAGGAAAAATTAAACAAGATCTATAAAGGTGATACCAAAGTGAAGCTGGCAAAGTTACAAGTGTTGAGAGAAAAAAATGAAGGCTTGAAGATGACTAAAGAAGAGAATATTGCATACTATCTTTAGAGATTTGATGATGTGGTAAATTTCATTAAAGGATATGGTGTAGATCTAAAAGAAGAAGATGTGTTGAAAGTTCTCAGGTCTATGACAACTAATTATGACTCCAAGATTTCTGCTATCGAATAAGGAAGAGAAATTGATAAACTCACTATTGATGAGGTGCATAGTATAATTACTACATATGAGACGAGAATGCCAGATGTTGAGTCATCTAGGAGAAAAGATACATTTAAGGTTATCAAGAAAGGAAAAGATGAAGCCAATACGAAAGACAAGGTTGTTGTCATTGCATATAATTATGAAGAAATTGACGAGGAAGAATAAAATTTCATAAGAAGACTAAGGAGAGGATCCAATAAGTATAAAGGTAATATCCCTTTCAAGTGTTTTAATTGTGGAAAATAGGTCATTTTTATTCTAAATGTCCATATGATAAAGTGGATAACTCTAAACAAGGAGATAGTAAAAAGAAGAAAGAGTTTTACCCTAAAAGGAAGAATTTTTGAAAGAAGAAAAAGAGTATGTACATCAACGAAGAAAGTGAAACATCTGATGGTAGTGATAGTTCAAAAGAGGACCAAGATCATGCCCTTGTAATGAGAAGATAGAAGAGGATTTATATTTATGGCTAAAGAAAGCGAGGATTAGGAAGATGCACAAATTGAGGATTTTCATGAAGAAGAAGACAAGATAGTTGTTGATCTTGAAGGAGAATTAATTAGTGCTCTTGAAGATCTTGATGAACTAAGAGATAAATATGATGATATTAAGAGAGAAAACAAGAAACTAAAAAAGAATGTTGAAAATTAAATTGATAGATTAACTGAAGAACATGAGGAATCCAATAAGGTGATAGTTGGTCTGAAAGTTCATGTAGAAGAGCTCAAAAGAGTTGAAGATATCATGAAATTCAAATTGAAATTTGAGATGGATGGATGCTTAGAAATTGAGGAAAAAATAAGTTTCCTTAAAAGAAAAGAAGTGAAGAAAGCTAATGAGTAGATAAATAAAGTTTTGAAGTTAAAAGGTGGTACTAATATTCTAGATGAATTGCTAAGTACACAAAAGCTAGCTAATAAACAAAAATCAGGCTTGGGACTTGAAAAAGGAAAAGTTCATTTATTGATGTCTCTGCAAAGCTCTATGAAATATTTAGAGTAGAAGAAAAATCAATCTTCAGTGGAGAAAAATCTAATATAGAAGCCTCTAAAGATGAAGAGAAGGAACCAATTGAAGACAAGAAAACTAACTGGCCAATTTGTGATCAACAAAAGAAGCAGAATACTAATAGAATAGACAATGATGGTTTCACAAGAGTGCACTATCCAAGGAGACCTAGACAAAGAAGATATCCTCATCTAGTTGAAGGAAATACCATAACTAGTTACACATCATATTTTAATGGTTATTATTATACTTGTAGCAATTTTGGTCATAGGGCTATAGAGTGTAAAGTCATTCTAAGGAGAAATACAAATTTCATAAACAAAAAATCCATTTGCTCCTTTAGCTGATATGAATGTAGTTTGTTTCAATTGCAATAATTTCGATCATATAGCCAGAAATTGTAGAGCAAAATTTGTAAGACTAAATGTTCATTTTGAGAAGAAGAAAAACACACCTCCCAAAGATGAAAAGAAAACTCAGGTCCTTGAGAAAAAGGAAGAAAAAGTTGAAAATAAACCTAATAAGGTATGGAAGGAGAAAAATTAGAATTCTACTCAGTCTATGATTTCCCAAACAACATTGCATGCAAAGGAACAAGATCTATGGATAATTGATAGTGGTTGTTCAAAGCACATGGCTAGAGATAAAAAGAAATTCATTAAACTTGAAATGAGAAAAGGAGGTTCAATAAACCTAGGTGATAATACTGTTGTTAAGATTCATGGTAAAGGAATTTTGAGAATAGATGGGAAGAAAAAAACTAAAGATGTGCTATATGTGGAAGGTCTAAAACATAGTCTTCTTAGTGTCAACCAGATATGTGATAATGGATATAAAGTTGTATATGTTTTTGAGGGTTGCAAGATAAGATGTTGGAAAAAAAAGGACAAACAACTAAGAGGGGGATGGTGAATTAGTTGTCAATGAATATTAAACTTTTCAAACTTTACTTAACTTAATCTCAGATCTAATGAATGAACAATAAACCATAAACAATCAACACATCAGAAACACAAAGAACACCAAGATTTTTTATGTGGATACCCTGTTAGGGGAAAAACCATAGTGGATGTTAGTCCACAATATTATACCCTATTAAAAGTATAATCAAAATAATAAGGGGAATGCAAATGTATTCAGACACACTACCTAGAGCTAACTGCTCAAATACAAAAGGGGCTCACTGCCCAAAAATACAAAGTAGGATTAAATTAAAGGGTATGAACTGAGAAAATAGCTTATGCACAACCCTAATTATAGTTCCAATTAAGCACATAAAACTCCTTCACTCTTCACTTTGCACTCAAATGAATAGATCAATGTTCACACACTTGCACTCTCTCTTTCTCTTACACACACACTCTCGTGCATACATCCCCTTCTACTTCACTCAAAAAATCACTCTTATATATCCACATCATGGATTACATCAAAAACTTAGTCAGCTAAAAATATAAAACATATTTGCAATGTCGGCCCAAATTTACAAATAAATTTTAAATGTTGATCTAAACACCATTGGCCAATACAATGATGCAACCGAAAACAATATTCACGAGCACACCAAACATTCAAATTTTAATCTCCAAGGATCTGCAACATGTTACCACCAATATGTCAGCTAGGAACATAAAAAATCAAACATGCATAAGAAAAATATTTGACCACGAGCACAGTGATCAATGCGAATGTACAAGAATAATATAGAATGATCTAGAAGCATTGAAGAATACTAGGAACTAAAAGAGAAGCATATGAAACAACTAAGATTACCAAAATCATTCAAACTTCACTCAAGAACACTAATAGAGACCACATAAACAATATCAAACCACAACAAGATCAAATCTTTGTGCAGACCTCTGAAACTTCCAGTAGATGATCTAGATACTCTCATCAATAAACCCTTTAGTCCAAAATAGTTGATCTTCAATGTATAGAATAAAACACCTTCATGACCTACACTGTTCCACTAGCAATAGGAATCTCTATAACTCTTTCTTCAACAATTTTTTCAATATCCTTGAAATATACAACCTTTAATAAAATGATGCTTATAGTGTTGACATCAATGACAACCACATATTAGCAACACATCTACAACATCCAACAATCTCCCCCTTTGGCATTGATGGAAACACATGATGTGAAAAATACCATCAACCCAACACACTTAGTATTCCTTAGATTCTGACTCTTCTTCTTAACTGCTCTTCTCCACACAAGGCTCTTCTCAGAAATATTTTTCATAGTGCTCTTCTCCCCATTTGACATCAATGGAAAAGGTAACCATTACCTTTCCATATACATGTTTTCAACCACATATCTGCACATCTAACTACTTCCCCTAAGTAGCAGCCATAGAAACATTAATCTAGATCAAAATATAGCAATAAAGTTCATAGATTGATGCAAGTAAATGCATCTTCTAGTTCTTATTAGGAGGGATGAGTACCCCTAGCATCGTCTGAGATACTCAAAAGTATCCTTCAAAAATGGCTTAGTAAAGATGTCTGCAATCTTCTCTTTGGTAGGAACATACTCCAATCTGACTTCTTTCTCACTTTCTCCCTCAAGAAGTGAAACTTGATTGATATATGTTTAGTCTTAAAATGTAGTACCAGATTCTTTGAGATGTTTATTGCACTTGAATTGTCACAATATATGGAAATAGGTTCTTCATATAGCACCCTAATATCTTTCAACATCTGTTTCATCCACATCACTTGAGTGCAGTTATTTGCAACAAAAATATATTCTGCTTCAACAGTAGATAGAGAAATGGAATTTTGATTTTTGCTCAACCAAGACACTAGCTTCTTCCCTAAGAAGAAAGCACCACAACTAGCACTTTTTCTATCATCTACATCTCCATCCCAATCTACATCATTATATGCACTCAGAGTGATATCATCATCCTTTGGATACCAAATTCCAAAGTCAACTATTCCTTTCAAATATGTGAAGATTCTCTTAACAACAGTCACATGTGGTTCTTTTGGATTAGCCTAAAATCTAGCAACCATACACACAACATTCATAATATCTAGTCTAGTCTGGGTTAAATAGAGCAATCCATGAGTCATTGACCTATATCTTGTTTGATTCACCTTAGGAGAATCATCATTCTATGTCAACTTATATCTGGTTACCATGGGAGTACCAACAGGATTTGAATCTTCCATCCCAAATTTCTTTAGCAACTCTCTCACATATTTGGACTAAGATATGAAAATTTCTTTTTCTAACTAGGTAACTTTCAATCCTAAAAAGAACTTCATTTCTCCAATCATACTCATCTCAAATTCATCCTTCATCTCATCAGTAAACTTCATACACAGATCATCATCTCCTCCAAAAATAATGTCATCAACAAAAAATTGTATAATTAACTCTTTGTCACGATCTAGCTTATAGTATAAACTTCTATTGGTAGTACATTTATTGAATCCAAGCTTCAATAAGTAATCTTCCAATTTAGCATACCAGGCTCTAGGAGCTTGTTTGAGTCCATGTAGAGCTTTCTTCAAGAAAAAAACCATGTCTTCCTTGTCAGTTAGTTGAAATCCATTCGACTGTTCAATATATACTTCTTCCAATTCTCCATTTAGAAAGTATGACTTCAGATCCATTTGATAGAATTTATAGTTCTTATATGTAGCATAAGCAAGAAATAATCTAGCAGCTTCAATTCTAGCAAGAGGAGAAAAGGTTTCTTCAAAATCAATACCTTTCATTTGAGAATACCCTTTACATACCAGTCTTGCTAAATATTCCAAACCACTTCACCTTGTTCATTCAACTTGTTCCAAAATACCCATTTGGTATCAATCACATTCTTGTCTTTAGGTCTAGGAACAAGTTTCCATGAGTCATTCTTTAAAATCTATGTTAGCTCTTCCTTCATAGCATTCATCCATTGTTCATCTTGGCAGGCTTTAGTGATATTTTTAGGTTTAATCTTGGAAATCAGGCAATAGTCTTCTATAATCTTTCTTCTAGTCTGTAGACCTTTACTCTTATCTCCTATAATTTTGTTTTTAGAATGATTAAGCTTTACATACCTTGGAACTTTGGGACTTTCTCAAGATTCAGATTCTTCTAATCTTTCTTTAGCACTTACACTTGTCTCTGCTTCTTGACTTGCATGATTTACTAGAACAAATTGAGGTTGCTTTATTGGAACATATGGAATAATTTGAAGTTGGTTATGTGTCTGAGAATTCTTCCCTTGGCTTGTATTGTCTTCATTTGAATTGTATCCACAATGTCTAGATAACTTAGCAAAGTCCTCATCTACTCTGACATTTTCACTTTCAACCATCTTTCTTAGTTTTCTTTTATAGCATCTGTAAGCCTTTCTCTTAGTAGAGTAGCCTATAAAAATCCCTTCATCACTTCTTGCATCAAAATTTCCTATATCATCATCTCTCTTAATATAACACTTTCTTCCAAAGATCTTGAAATATTTAATAGTAGGCTTATAACCAAACCATAGCTCAAAAGGGGTCTTACCAATATTACCATTTACATTTACCCAGTTCAAAGTATACACAACAGTGCTTATAGCTTCACTCCAATGGATCTAGGGCACATTTCCTTCTATCATCATTATTTTGGTAGCATCTAGAATTGTTCTATTCTTCTTCTCTACAACTTCATTTTGTTGAGGGGTCTGGGGAGTAGAAAACTATATTCTAATTGCATGCTCTTCACAAAAAGAGTTAAAATCCCTAGAGGTGAACTCACCACCTCTGTTAGATCTTAGACATTTTATTTTCAGACCTTTCTCATTTTCTATCATAGCCTTGAAAATTTTGAATTTCTCTAGTGCTTCACACTTTTCTTTTAAGAAAGAAACCCATATCATTATGGAATAATCATCAATAATAAACATAAAGTACCTTTCTCCATGAATACTTCTGACTTTGGAGGGACCACAAAAATCAATATGTAGCAGCTCTAACAAACCATTTGTATGAAAGTTTTGCTTTGGATGGAGACTCTAGTTTGTTTACCCATCTGACACTCCTTACAAATTGTGTTAGCAGGCTTTTCTAAATTAGGCAAATCTCTTACTTCTTAAGTGGAACTTGCTTTGACAATATTATCAAAATTTACATGACACAGTATTCTACACCATAACCAACTTTCATCTACTTGAGAAATCAAGAAACTCTCACTAGTAGTATTCAGGTGAAACATATTACCTTTAGTCTATTTACCTGTAGTAATCATATTACCAGAACTCCCACGTATCCTGCATCTTCCATCTTTGAATTGAATATCATAGCTTTTTTCCACCATATTTCCAACACTCAAAATATTGTGCTTCAATCCTTCAACATAAATAACATCATTAGTGCTATGCTTAACACCAAGAAAAATAGACCCTCTACCATGAATCACACCAACATTGTTGTCTCCAAATCTCACAACCCCACTGTCATACTTTTCTAAACTTACAAATTATCTATTATCACCAGTCATATGATGTGAGCATCCACTGTCAATAAAACACTCATCCTTATCTTGAATTTGGGCTGCAAGAGCTTTCTCATCTTTAGTATATTCAATAGCCACAAGACTATTTTCAATGGTAGCAATGAAAACCCATTCATCTTCATTTCCATTATCTTTATCAAATTGATCATCAGTCCCTCCTTCAAAAAAGTATCTTTTGGAATCTAAACTTGTTAGGCTTAGATCTAGGAACTCTTTTAGGAAATCTTGATGCAAAATGACCTATTTTACTACAAGAAAAACATTTAATAGACAATACACCTTCATACTTACCTTTTCCTCTACCTTCTTTCTTTACAATTAGTGCTTCCAGTGCTTGTACCTCTCTTTCTTTATCTTCGAGTTGTTTCAGTTCTTCATCATACTTGGATGTCTTTCTAGAGCACTCTCCTAGATCATATCTTTGCTTGTTTCTCCCAAACACAATAGCTTTAAATGCAAATTCAATCTTCAGAATAGATTCACCAAATTCACTTAATTTAAAAGCAACAAGCTTACCAATCAATATATCTCTTATAATATTTGTCAATGTTCTGGTCTATTCAATAATATGAGCCTTCACTTTGTAGGAGGGAGGCAAGGATCTGAGTATCTTAGCCACAATTTCATCCTCTTCCAAGGAACCATTAGCATATTTAATACCCATCACTATCTCATTTACTCTTTGCATAAAATAAGTGATATTTTCATCTTCACCAATCTTCAGATTCTCATATTTTCCCTTCAAACTTTGTAGCTTAGCCATCTTCCCCTATGTATGTCCTTCATACATAGTTTCCAGCTTTGTCCACATTTCATGAGTTGTCTTCAAACCTACCACATTTTCATCTCCAAATTTGTTAGAGCACTCACCAAAGCTTAAATAGCCTTGATATTATTCTCAACATCTTTGATCTCATCAACAGTGGAGGGACCATTCTCAGGAATAGTATATGGATTCTTTGTAATCTTCTAGTAAGCTTCACCAATAAACCTCAGGTGAAATTCATCCTAACTTTCCATAGTGATTAGTTATATCCATCAAATCTAGGACTGTCCTTCTTGTATGATGTCATCTCATATCACCTCAAGCTTTTAGACTTCTTCAAAGGAACTTAATCTGATACCAATTGTTGGAAAAATAAGGAAATACAACAGAGAGGGGGGTGAATCAGTTGTCAGTGAATATTAAACTTTTCAAACTTTACTTAACTTAATATTAGATCTGATGAATGAAAAATAAACCATAAACAATCAACACATCAGAAACACAGAGAACACCAAGATTTTTTACGTGGAAACCTTGTTAGGGAAAAAACCATGGTGGATGTTATTCCACAATATTATACCCTATTAAAAGTATAATGAAAATAATAAGAGGAATGCACATACATTCAGGCACACTACCTAGAGCTCACTACTCAAATACAAAAGGGGCTCACTATCCAACAATAAACTGAGAAAATATCTTCTACACAAGCCTGATTATAGTTCTAATTAAGCGCAACTACTTCACTCTTCACTCTGCACTCAAATGAATAGATCAGTGTCCGCACACTTGCACTCTCTCTGGATTTTCTTACACACACTCTCTCACACATACATCCCCTTCTACTTCACTCAAACAATCACTCTTATATATATGCATCATGGATTACATCAACAACTTAGTCGACCAAAAATATTTTACATATTTGCAATGTCAGCCCAAATTTACAAATAAATTTTAAATGTGGATCTAAACACTGTCATCCAATACAATGATCCGACCCAAAAAAATATTCATGAGTGTTCCAAACATTCAAATTTTAATCTCCAAGGATCTGCAGCATGTTACCACTAACATGTCAGCTAGGAACATGAAAACTCAAACATGCACAAGAAAAATATTCAACCTCAAGCACACTAATCAACACGGACATACAAGAATAATAGAGAATGATCTAGAAGCATCTAAGAATACCAGGAACTAACAGAGAAGCATCTGCAACAACTGAGATTACCAGAATTAGTCAAAATTCACTTAGGAACACTAACATAGACCACATAAACACTGTCAGACCACAACACAAACAAATCTTTATTCGGACCTCTAAAACTTCTGGTAGATGATCTAGATACTCTCATCAATAAACCCTTTAGTCCATAATAGCTGATCGCCAATGTAAAAAACAAATCACCTTCATGACCTACACTGTTCCACTGGCAACAAGAAACTATGTAACTCTTTCTTCAACAATTTTCTCAATATCCTCGACATATACAACCTTTAATACAATGATGCTAATTATAGTGTTGACATCAATGACAACCACAACATCCAACATAGGAATGAATGGTAAAATAATTGCTCAAGGAGAAAGGATAGATAATAATCTCTATAATATATGTGAGTTAAAAAGGAAAAACATGTTTAATCAGCCAAGTAGATGAGGCTTGGTTATGACATAAAAGACTAGGACACATCAACTTTGAAAACTTGGTAAAAATAATCTCAAAAGGTCCATATAGTTAGAAATATGCCTGAGATTCGATATCCTGAAAATACAATCTGCAAAGGATGCCAACAAGGAAAGCAAAAAAAGTTCAAGTTTCCTACAAAGTATTATTCTACTATGAAACCTTTGGAGATAATTCATACTAACCTATGTGGTCCAATGAGGACAAGGGAATTTGAAGGAGAAATATATTTCATGTTATTGATTGATGATTATACCAGAATGGCATATGTCACATTTTTGAAGGAGAAGGTTGAGGTGTTTGAAGCATTTAAAGGTTATAAGAAGCTAGTAGAAAATGATACTGGGAAAAGAGTCAAATGTCTCAGGTCAGACAAAGGTGGAGAATTTATGTCAAGTGAATTCGTGGAATATTGTGAAGATCATGGGATCAAATGCCAATATTCAACTCCAAGAACATCACATCAAAATGGTGTGGTAGAGAGAATAAATAGGATTATGAAGGAGATGGCTAGAGCCATGTTAAATGAGGAAAACTTGGCAAATGAATTTTGGAAAGAAGTAGTACAAACTGTTGTATACATTCAGAACAAAGCACTTATAAGATTTAATAGTGGTAGAATTCCATATGAATTGTGTTTTGGTAGGCCTGCATCGGTCAAGCATTTCAAAGTATTTGGGAGCAAATTCTATATTAAAAGAGAAGATGAAGATTTAGGAAGCTTTGAATCAAGATGTGATGAAGGGATATTTTTGGGGTATTCCAGCCAAAGCAAAGCTTATAAGTGTTAAAATAAGAGTTTTCATAGAATTGTAGAGAGTGTACATGTTAAGGTCGATGAAAGTGCAAATCAAGGTAAGCCTAGTAGAAACAATCTTGAAATTAAGTTAGGTAAGGATAATATAGGTGCAACAGAAGAACAAGAACAAGAACAAGAAGAAGAGAATGAAGAAGTGGTTGAATGAGCACTTGCAAAATAATTGGTGATAATAATTAAGGTGTGCAGAGTAGAAGAAGGCTTGCAATGAACAAGGAACAAGTGAACTTTTCCCTCTTATCACAAATTGAACCAAAAAGCTTTGATGAAGCCAGTAAAGATGATAGTTGGATAATAGCAATGGAAGATGAACTCAATTATATTGAAAAAAAAAACATGGGAATTGGTTCCTATACCATCAATCAAAAATCTATTTGGTACTAAATGCATGTTCAAAAATAAACTGAATGAAGATGGAGCTTTGGTTAGAAACAAAGCAAGATTAGTGTGCAAAGGATATGCACAAGTAGAAGGGATTGATTTTAAAGAAACAGTTTCTCCAGTTGCAAGATAAGAAGCTATTAGAATGTTTCTTGCATTTTTAGTGTATAAAGGATTTAAAATATATCAAATGGATGTCAAATCTACATTTCTAAATGGAAACCTTGAAAATGAAATATATATTGAGAAGCTAGAAGGTTTTTAGCTATTAGAGAATGATGATTATGTCTACAAATTGAGAAAATCATTGTATGGTTTGAAGCAAGCACCAAGGGCTTGGTATTGAAGTCTAGAGGATTCAAGAAAGGTTGTGTTGAAAGCAATCTCTATCTCAAATTCGAACGTAAGAAAATGATCATTGTTGTAGTATATGTAGATTATATTATTTTTGATGGTAGAAGTGATGTTTAATGTGCAAAATATTTGCTACAAACATGCAAGATGAGTTTAAAATTTCCATTCTAGGAGAACTCATATATTTTCTTAGTTTGAAAATTACACAAACTAATAAAGGTATATTTATATCATAAACCAAGTATGTAAAACAAATTCTTAAAATTTTTGGCATGGAAGATTGTAGACCAATCAGTACTCCCATGATTACTAGCTACAAATTGAGAAAATCTGATGAGTCACCTGATGTAAATTAAACTGCATATAGATCTATGATTTGAAGTCTACTATATTTAACTACATCTAGACCTTATATAATGCAAGCGGTTTGAATGGTAACTAGGTTTTAGGCACAACCTAATGAATCACATGTCAATGTAGTCAAGAGAATCTTTAGATACATCAAAAGTATTGTTAACTATGGTTTATGGTATCCCAAATGCAAAGATTTCACTTTAACAACATAGATAGATGCAGACTGTGTATGAAGTGTGGATGAAAGAAAGAGTACTAGTGGAGGAGCCTTCTTTTTGGGAAATAGACTAGTTTTGTGGATGATTAAAAAACAAGAGGTTGTCACCCTTTCTACTACAAAAGAAAAATATGTTGCAACAACTTTGTGTTGCACTCAAGTCCTATGGATGAAGGGGACATTAAAGGACATCAAGGTAGAGTAAAATGAAGTTATCTTGATTATTTTTCACAATTCAAGTGCCATTAATATCTCAAAGAATCAAGTGATGCAATCCTGAACCAAACATATATTGATCAAGTATCACTTCATTAGAGAAAATGTTGTCGATAAGGAAGTCAACATGGAGTATGTTCCTACCAAGGAACAAGTGGCTGATATATTTACAAAACCTCTTCCTACATAACACTTTGAATACTTGAGGAAAAATTTGGGACTAGTTTCTTTCACTTCTTATCACTAAACATTAGTGATAGGGCATATATCCAGGGGAAGGTTCATTGATCATTTATTTAACCTTAGTTAAGAATAGTGTGATCAAGTCATGTAAAATCTTGTTTTACAATTTCTAATGACTTGATGGTTGTAGAGTTTGTCAAAATTGGGGCATTTCCTTAGGGGGAGTGTACCCTTTGCCATTGATTTCAAAGGGGGAGATATGTGAAGAATGGTGAGCAGAGAAGAGATATTTATCACATGGGGAGTTGTTATGTTGCTATGTGAATAGTCAGGTTGGTACAGAGCTTCAATGTTATATCCTCTTTGAGTGCTTCAAGTTTTTCCATCAATTCCAAAGGGGGAGATTATTGGCATATAGTTTTCATTGATGTCAAAAATTCAAATCATCCAAGGGAGATTGTTGGCATAATGATAGAGGATGAGCGTAAGAGTACTGGATATGATGGATGATTCAAACTAGGTTTCTTGAGAGCTTTCCAGAAAGGTATTGTGTAGGTTGTGATGGCAATGGAGATGCCAACATTTAATTGTTCATGCTCTATGTCTAGGTTTTATCGATTAAACCCTATGTGTGTAGGAGTTTACAGTCACAACATTCAAATAGTTTCTATTATGTCGATGACTTGGTACTGTAGGTTCAAGTCACATAAGTTATAACTTATTTCATTGATGTTCGCAAAGTGACTAGCCCCATTGCCTAGGTTGGCAGTGTCTACACATCCGTTGAGTACCAAAAGAAAAGAAAAAAATTTATAAGTCATATCTTGGGTGACATTTTTATAAGTTTCTCTAACATATCATTTCAAGGATTTTGACTAAGTATAGCTCTAATAGTGTTTTTTTCTTGTGGTTGAACTTAGGCAGTGTTTGCTATGTTTCGCTAACTCCCTACCCTGTAGCACTAGCGATGTTCTTTCTAGTTTCATGAACTTATGAAGATTGCACTTTAAGGATGGTAGTGTTTTCAGGAACATGTCTAACTTACCACTCAGCAAAGAAAAGTGAAGTGTAGATCTCGACGAGATAGTGATGTCAAAAGTTGTGTATGTGGTATTAACCTGCATACCCCACTGAGATTTTAGTGGGGCCCGATCAAGACCCACAAGATCAGCAAGGAATGACTATGATCGAATGTTCAAGATCTGACAGTGCTTGTCAATTCCATTGAGCTTTTGGAGGATCTCAGCTAAGTCTTGTGGGGTTAGTGGAAAGCAGTGGAGATTAATCCATGGTGGATGAATACTAACTATTGATGAAAATGGTGGGACCTGACAAAGAAAAAAGAATAGGCTCACAGTGGATGATGACGTAGGCCTCCAGGTGGCTAAGAGTGATTGATCAATATATCAACTCACATCATTGTTGTTAGTTGTGTGGTGATTATGTGAATGATAAAAGGTAATAGCCCATGAGCCCTACAATGTTTGTGTCAACCCATTTTCTAGCTCATGGGGATGAGTGGACTTTGGAAAAGTGTCTTGGTGGACCCCTCATAGGGTGAATGGTATATAAATATGATCAACAGTGGAGACCAAAAGGTAGAAGATCCATCAGTCAAGATTGAAGGATTTGAAGAAGGTTGATATGATAGTCATGATTTAAGGTTATTGTGATGCACTATGTGATCACGATGGTTATGTGATCAATGGTGAAGATTTAAACAACCATTTATTGGATGGTTGTGATAGTGAATGGAAAGCACAAGATCATGGCGTGAAGATAGTAGATCAATGACCAAAATTCATGGATAGAAATCTAAAATAGCTAGGACACTATGAATAAGGGTTTCAATAGGTAACTAACATGATAATAAGAATTAAATGGTCTATCTATTTCAACAATAATTGTAATGAGATTTGATGCACATGGTTGTGGTCTAGATGATCACAAAGAAGAGAATCAATATTAGATTGAATGAACAAAAGGATGCATTGAATGCTTAATCAAATTTTAGGGTTTGACAAAGAGAATGAGGAAAATTCTCTATAACTGAATTAAATGTTGGGTGGCTCAATGCAACATAGTGTGATATCTGATAAACCTTATTAGATATCTTTATGATGAGATAGACAGTGGTGCATGGTGTGTTTCGAGGTACATGTAGCTTTCTAGTGAATTTTACAAGCTAAGGAAACCCTTGTAGAATATTAGAGAAGATATGATCATGTGTGAGAATCTCAAAGCATTGAATGTAGATCAATGAAAAAAGATAATTTGAGAAATTTTCCAAGTGTAGTAGTAGATGTGTCTAATGTGTTGAATCAAGAAGTGAGGAGAAGTGTCTACCAGTGCATAGAGTGCTAAATAGAGTGATGTACAACTAAGAATGCAGTAGACAAGAGAGTGCAGAGTAGAAGAGAGTGCAAAGTAGGGGTATGTTGTTGTGAGTGCATCTTCAACAACAATAGTGTAAGTTGCAGGGTGTGTAACAATTCATTGAATGTAATGGTGCATTTTTAGGTTGAGTAGAACTTAATTGAATGCACATATGAACTTGTAATTTTGTTTAGGTTGTAGCCTCATCAAACTGAGCTAAAGCTCAAACTAGGAAATTGTAGTATCCTTGGAGTTGTAGCTCCTAAAATAGGGTGTAGTAGCATCTTTGAAGTTGTAGCTTCTAAATTAGGGAGTTGAAGATTCCTTGGGTTACAACCCTAAATGTTGTAATGAAGATTTTATTTGTCACTAGATTTGAGCAATAGACTCAAGCAACTTTTGTCACCATGTTTTTTCCCATCTTGGGTTTTCCACGTATATCTCATGTTATGTGTTGATCTCTCTTGTACTTGTGGTTATTATATATGTTCATGTTTCAATCTATACATTCTAGTTTAAGGTTGAATCTGTAAAATTTTTTAAGGTCTAAAAGTTTTAATATCTACTGATTCACCCCCCCTCTTAGTAGATTATTGTGTTCTAACAGATGAAGCGGTGAAGAACTCAATTGAAGTTGATGGATATGTATTTGATGAACCTGATTGTGTAAATATTAAAGAAGTTATGGAAGAATATGAAAATGATGATAAAGAGAAGAAAAATGAATAATAGGAAGAAGAAGCTTTGGTGGTGTCCCCAAACACACCTAAATATGTGAAAAAAAATCATTCTAAAATTTAGATCATTGGAGACAAGACAAAAGGAATATTGACAAGAAGCAAAGTTGTTGCTAGTGAGATAAATCTCTATATACTATCTAATATTGAACCAAAGACTGTAAGTGAAGCATGTAAAGATGATAATTGGATGGAAGCTATGAAAGAAGAACTTATGTAGATTGAAAAGAATCAAACTTGGTAATTGGTCCCTAGACTAACAGATAAAAAAATAATTGGATCAAAGTGGGTATTCAAAAATGAGTTGAATGAGAATGGAGAAGTGGTCAGAAATAAAGCAAGGCTTGTGTGTAAAGGCTACTCACAAGTAGAAGGCATAGATTTTCAGAACAATTTTTCTTTGGTGGAAAGAATGGAAGCTATCAGGATGTTCTTAGCATTTCCTACTCATAAATATTTCAAGGTCTATCAAATGGATATTAAGTCTGCATTTTTGAATGGTGAGCTAGAAGAAGAGGTTTGGATGGAACAGCTGGAAGGATTTTAGTTGTCAGATCAACTAGATATGGTCTATAGATTGAAGAAAGCTTTATATGGATTGAATCAATCTCCTAGAGATTGGTATGCAAGTTTAGACAGGTATTTGATTTAGCAATCTTTCAACAAAGGTACGATAGATAGTAATCTATATTTTAAAATTGAAAATGACAACATCTTGATTGTGGTTGTATATGTTGATGAAATTATTTTTGGAGGAAATGGAACTATGTGTAAGATGTTTGTGGAAGAAATGAAAAAATAATTTGAGATGTTTGGATGTTTGTTGAGATGAATTTATTTCTTGGGCTACAAATTAATCAAACACAAAAAGGGATTTTTATTTCACAATCAAAGTATGTAAAAGAGATGTTGAAAAAGTTTGGGATGGATGGTTCCATAATGGTATACACTCCTATGGTGAATGGTTGTAAATTAAGTAAAGATGATAATTCACCTAAGACTAATCAAAGCAAATATAGATCTATGATTGATGGAATTTTTTATTTGACTACTACTAGAACATATATTATGCATGTAGTGTATCTTGTGGCTAGATTTCAAGATTCTAAAGAAACACATGTTGTTTTTCTAAAGAGAATATTCGTATATTTGAATGGCACTTTGGATTATGGCTTATGGTATCTTAGGGATACTAACTTTACACTAAGTGATTATATAGATGTAGATTGGGTTGGTTGTGTAGATGACAAGAAAAAGTATAAGTGGTGGTGCATTCTTTCTTGGTTGCAGATTGGTGTCTTGGTTGAGTAAAAAGAAAGATTCATTTTCCTTGACCATTGCTAAAGCTGAGTATGTTGTTGTTGCATCATGTTGCACAAAAGTTTTATGGAACAAGCAAACATTGAAAGATATCAAAGTAATGTATGAAGATCATATTTCTATCTTTTTGTGATAATACAAGTGCAATTAACATTTTAGAGAATCCAATGATGCATTCAAGGACAAAACATATATCCATTAGGAATCATTTCTTGAGAGAAAAGGTGGTCGTGAATGAAGTAAGACTTGAGTATGTACCTATGAAGGATCAAATTGTTGATATATTTATGAAGGCTACTCCTAAAGATGCTTTTGAGTATCTATGGGAGAAGTTAGGGGTGATTACCTTTCCTTTCTTGAACTAGATGCATGTGGAGATGCATCAATACTATGGGTCTATGGATCTATCTTTCTTCTAGATTGATGTTTTGGTGGCTTCTTCTTAGGGGGAGTAGGTAGTGTCATGTGTTTTCACTGAAAGAATATTATGTGGTTAATGTCAAAGGGGAAATCAATGTAAAAAATATTTTTCCTTTTCCATTGTTGTCAAAGGGGGAGATGAGCTAGATGTGAAAAATATTATCTACTGAGATTAGGAAGATGTCAAAAAGGTTATCTACTGAGGGGGATAAACATAATGTAAAAAGTGTTCAAAGCTAGAGTATTATCTTTGATGTTTTTTCACATCATCTATTTCCATCAATGAAAAAGGGGGATATTTTTGCAAGAATGAAGGTGTTTTCATTGATGTTAATTGGTTAACTAGTTATCAATTGGTTGTTGTCATTGATGTCATGGTTGCAGGTTATTGGCTATATATGTCGAGGATATTGAGAAAATTGTAATGGAAAGGTTGCATGTATTAAGTGGTTGCTCCAATTTTTTCTCCTATGCTGGTTTGGCTTAGATATGTTGATCATGGTTGCTGGAAGATGTTATATTCAAGATTTAGGTCTTAGATCACTATACCCTGTGAGTTATGTTCACTAGTTGTGGATTGTGCTTTTTAGGGTATCTGGCTGAGGTCTAGGAGAAATATAGTTGCTTCATATTTTTTCACTCGAGTCTTATGAATTTAGGTTCTAGAGTTAAGGTGATATGCTCATGTTGAAGATAATTTTTTCATCTCGAAAGATTGGATTGTGATAAGGGTTGTGTGTGCTTAATTGTTCGATGTGTTTTACGCTAGTTTGGATAACCTGATGTTAAACACTACTTTTGAAGTTAATGAAGCATTTTGGGACTTATTTGGTTCCTCATCAAGTGTGTGTCTAGGTCACCCTCATTCTAATTCCACCCTAAAATATTTTGGTGCCAACCTAATTTAAATTTAAATGATGTATGGCCAAGTTTAGATATGTTTCAAAGTTGAATATGGTATAAATACAAGATGAGATATTGATGAAAGTGAAGTACAAAGAGATAGTGAAAAGATATAGATCAAGATAGATGCAAAGTATATGTGAGACATTTTGTATGTGATTTGAGTTTGGAAGATCAGTGCAAAGTCTAATTGTTGATTTTTTGGATGCAAAGAGTTGGAGGTGTACTCTATCATTCAAGCATGTCTGCAAGTGGTTGAGTGAATTGTGGTGGAAATCTCTATTACATTGATATTTTATTCTCTTTGTAACATATCTCTTCTATCTTCTTTGTATCTGAGTGGTAGTGAGCCCTTCGGGTGGTTGACCCTTGTTGGACAATGAGTCCTTGTTTTGGTAGTGAGCCTCATCAAGCAGTCAGCCTTTGTAATTAGTTTTGATATTCTTTATATTATGAGCTAATGTTCACCATGGTTTTTCCCTTATTTGGTTTTCCACATAAATCTGGTGTTACTATGTATGTGTAATATTTTTTTAGTTTCTATCTTTGCACTTAATGTTTAATTATTTTACCAAAGTAAAAAATTTATGATTGATCTAATCTTTAGTGAAAGTATTAAAGGTTAAATTAAATGTCACAACTAATTCACCCCCCTCTCAATTGTCTTGTTCAACAAATACAAATTTTTTCTCACCGATATCCATCTCTCCCTAATAAATCCCTCAATACTATGCTTTTCTTTATCTTTCAAGGTTTTAGAGGGACTATTTTTATGTTCCGACTAAAATTTACATCTCCCTTTGATGTACTTATTTATTATTGGGATATCGACAGGACTTGGAAAATTCTTACTTCAATATCCTAGAGTCCTCTCGAACCCTTTCTTAGGGTACTATTAGACCATCTCTTTGATATTTGTTTGTCACTCTGATTGTTTTACACATTTCAATTTTGACCAATGAGATTATAATTTCTTAATTTCAAGGTGGTTCATCTTCAATAAATTTCATGTCTCCAACATATATCACTCCATTGAAGGTACCTTTAATTATCTTTTGTTGATATATTTCTTTCCTCTTGATATATGTACTTTTTGTTTGTTGGGTTTTCAAAGGGACTGTACAAACTATCTCTTTGACATTTCGTTATCACTTCAACATACTTACAAGCTTGTCATATCAATACTTTCTAAGCTAGAGCCATGAATGTTATTGTTTTCATGCACATTGTTCCATTGAAGGGACTCCAAAATATTTCCTTTTGACAGCCTATTGTGTCCTTAATGATGTCTTGTTGGACTATCTAAGGGACATTGAAGCAAGTCCCACTAATATGGCTTGATCTCTTCGACATAGTTTATATTAGGATTCAGTAGAAAATGCAAGCTTAAGAAAATAACTATGGGAAAAGATATGGGATATTCACAATGGTGAATTTATGTGACACATTAAATAACATGGTGCATAAATGAATCATACAAAGACATAGGTTAGGGTAAAAACATACATGTATGATGGAAGGTATCCTAGGTAATGATATAACATAAAATTTTTGGACCTAGAAAATGAATAGTACAAGGGTTAGAACTTTTTTAGTGGACTCCTCGAACTAGAGTTTGACAAGCATTGAATATAAGCTAGGTGAAGAATTTCTAGTCCTAACATAAGCATTGGTGAAAGAGGTGAGATTACAATTGATTAAGAACCTAAAGATTTTGAATACTATGAAAGAAGTTGAAAGGTTAGCTATACTATCAAAAAATGGGTCCCTTGACATTTTCACACTCATTTGGATCCTCCTCATGCAATTTGGCTTAATGTTGCCTTGATTTAGTGTTGTAATGTGGTTAACACATTCACATTAGGTCTTGGGCCCTTCTGAACTAATAGAATTTAATGGTGCCTTTCTAAAGTGTTATGAAGTGTTGTAACACACTTTCACACTTTTCTAGGGTTTCATCAATTAACTAAGCTTAATAAACCTATTTTTAATTAAAATAAACCTTAACCTTGCCTTATTTGGATTGTTGTAAAGTGTTGTAACACACTTTCACATTCCTCTAGTCTTGTCATTAATAATTGGGATTTCTTATGCTTTAATTGGCTCTATTTTGCATCCATGAGCCTCATTTATTGCATCTTTTCAAGGATAATCTTGACACCAATTAGTAGCCAATCATAATTTAGGTGTTTCAGGCTTGTGTGGCCCATATTTAGTGTTTGTGACTCATTCACCACCTTAGGAAAATGAGTCTCGCCTAGGTCTTTTTGGCCCCAATGCAAGTTTCACACATTTCTAGACACTTTTCATTTTTGGTCCCATACATTATTTGTAATGGGATGCATTCACCACCTTGGGAGAATGAGTCCCATGTGTCCCAAAATTGAAATTAATTGAAATTCTTGGTGGGATTTTATTCTCCTATATCTGGTGTCAACTTGTAGAGTTGTAATTTTGGGAATTCTTACATAATTAAGTATAAATACAAGGTTCTTTCACTCATTTTTTCCTAAAAAACATTCAAGTGACCTAAGACTTTTGTGAGAATATTCTTAGTGGCAAGTTGAGTTTACAAGAGCATTCAAGTGTCTTCAAGAGAATTCAAGAGAATTCAAGGGAAAAATTATTCATCAATTATTGCAACAATTCAAGATCCATCATCATGACAAGGTTCTAATTGCATTATTTCATGTTCATGTTTAAGTAGCTTATTTCATAATTTGGTTTAATTACCTAAATAAGGTTTGACCAAGGCAAACCCCCATTCCCCAATAGTCAACAAGTTATTCTCCCTCTCTTTGTGTGAATGTAGATCTAGGTTCTTTGAAGACTTGGAGATCATTGAAGATTAGGTTACAAACTTGTTAGAGTTGTCTCCCCATTTGTAGGGTCAAAATATTCACTAAATACTCATCTACAACCCCAAAATCAAGGTTTTGGATCTAGGAACTTGGAGAAGCAAAAAGAGAAGACTGAGAGGTGCAGATCAAAACTTTGAATTTCCAAAAAATCCAAACTAGACTCATTCGCCACAAGTGGCGAATGAGTCCCACTATAGGTGTTTTTTGGAGATATTTGTAGATTTGAATACCCATTTTCCCAAAACTTGCTCCTGTGCAAAAATCCAAAACTTGGATTAATTCACCCAAAATGGGAACTGAGTCCCACTAGATCAAAAAGTCAACAATTTCAACATTTCCAGAGTTGTTTCCAATCTTTGGAACAACACATTTCTAGGTGCACACATTCTATTATGTAGATTTTTTTTTTGTTCTTCTTCCATTTTAAAGTCATTTAGTTCAATTTTGCACCAAACTAGGTTTTTCATTTCATCTTACATTTCATTATCTTTTCTAAGCCCTAGCTTGGTGGTGAACCCCTCTTCTAATATGAAATTATCCCCTAGGATACCCTATTGTCAAATCTCTTTTCTCTATTCTTGTGGTAAGATCTCTAGGGTCATCCTTGAATGTGAACTATAGAAGATTGTTTCCCTAGGTTCTAAACCCTAGTGGAACCAAAATTATATCTTACAACAACAAATAGTGATCAAATTTCTTATGATAGTCATGAGTTATGGAGGTTTTCATTGCTCATATAAGAGATTTTTGTGTCTAAGAGGGTGAATTTCATAATAGTTTTTTCACAATGGAATGACAATGACATGAATATGCATAATGAGCTTAACATGATCATGCCACACTCATATTAATTTTTTTATAATAGTTATAAGATGCATGAGAGGGTAGGGTTCCTAGAAAACGAATGTTAATTTCAATATATAATCTTAGGTTCCTTAAAGACCAAATAGTTAATGATAATGCAAGGGAGAAGTGACTGAATAGACTCAGATGTGGATCTCTTGTGAATGATATTAGAGAATTGAACAAGATAGACTTGGACTTGATATTCTTTTTGTATGGTAATTTTGTGAAGGTCTTCTTAGAGAAAATAAAGTTTCAAAACGTATAAGTGGTGGAATCAATGGATTCTTGAAATAATAAGGCCTATTGGGTAGAAGATGTAAGGTTTCCAAATGATAGACATAAATTTTGAGGCACAAAAGAAACTTTCAATACATGCAAGAGATATTGTGTAGAGGTAAAATGTTGAGATTATGGATGCACAGTCCACGAAGCTTTGGAGTCTTCAATGGAGGACCATTTTCCAAGAAAGATAATCAACCACATAGAAAGTGTTGCAACTAGGCATGTACAATGGAGATTCTATTATAATGATGTGATATATTACAAATGAACAAAATGCCTGATTATATAGGAAAAAGAGAAAACCTAAGATGCATGAGATGTTGCCATGTGTCATGCTCTAACAACATGTGAACCCTATCTAGGAAATTATTAAATTTTGAGATAAGTTATAAAAGGACAACTCATCTTCTAGAAGGAATCTTATCCCTACAAACATGGAAGGGGACATTATCCCATTATTAAATGATTTATTAAAATGCAACCTAGGACTAAATTATGCAAGACCTAAGTTAACTTATCCTAGTGTAATAATTAATTAATTACAATAAAACCCCCCCATAAGTGCAACTTAGGGAGGAAATGCAATGATTATGCAGAGATGATGATGATGGGTCCCAACTACAAGGCCATGTTAGGTACCCATGTACATGATAAAGATGCTAAAAATCTCCCACAATCAGAGAAAAGGGGAAAACCCAGTGGGAACAAAACCCCTCTCCAAAAAGGAGATGAAAATACAAAAATGTGAGATAGGATGGGAAGGATGGAGGACTCCCAAATACCCCTAATGGACACCATTTGTCACATGGATACAATACAATAGCCCCCCCATAGGAGGGAAAGAGAGAGACTATATAGCCCCTCTAGAAGATGAGATCACCAGCAAAAATGGTAAGTGTGTGAAGACAAAATGAGATCCAATGTGAACAAACAACTTGTCTCCCTTGCAAAAGAAAAAAAACCAAGTGCAAGTGCAGAGATGCTTCCCATTCTAGATAGGAACTAAAGGAAGGAAGGATGAAGATGGATGTTGATGATGTCTCTGAACTCTGCTCAAATGTATCCTTTCCTGAAGATGAAGATACCAAAATCAATGAAGAGGGTGACAAAGTAGGATGATCTGGAAACTAATGTTGAACAATATCCAAAGACTGAGATGTGATGAATATGATGGAGACTTGATAGCCCCCTTGAATGAAGTGTCCTCAAAACCAATTAAAGAAGTCTGAAGCAAAAAATGTGTCCACACCACAAGTCTCCCACTAGGAAGAAGAAAATCCAATGGTGGATGCTAAAGAAACCTCAAATATTGAATGGAATGATAGGGAAGAAGTCTCATACATGAAATCTTTGAAGAGAAACCAAGTGCCCTTAAGATATTTTTTGGATTCCCAATCAAGGTTGAGAAAAAGGGATGAGGAGGCTCAAGAAAACTCTCCAAAGTGAAATATAAATAGAGGAGTGATATCCGTTCAAGAATTTCCTCCAAACTTGTAGAAGTAGCCAAGTCAGTGATACCTGAAACAAAGCCATCCTTTGATGTGAAGTTTGGAAAACTAAATGTGTCTTGACGAATGATGATGGTGGAAGCCTCAATCAATGATTTTGGACAAGGAATCACTGAATGTGAAGAGATACCAATAGTCTCTGATGGAGAAGAATCACTTGAAGCAACCTTGTCAACCTCTTTGGAAGACTCAAGGCAATCAGCCTCTTGTACAAAAATATCATCATGGGGTACTTAATTTGAAGAACAATATTCTAAATTGTGATCACCAGGGAAGGGTGGAGTATCTTGATCTCCATATATCTCTCAAAGCTTAGTCCAAAGAATATGAGGACAATCACAATGATCAATAGAACTCAAAAACATCAAAATCAACTTGCATTTCAATGATCTCCAAGCCAGTGTATCTACTACAACTCCAAGCAAGTTCATGAATACCTTCACTTGGGTAAGTAACTATACCATACACATGAGGAAATAGATCAAGTGATTGGAGATGGTGGTTGATACCATCCAGCCATTGTTTATAGTTACCCTTGTGCAACATAACTAGAGAAGGAGTATATGCAAGCCCCATAATGAAATTTCTCCAAAAGAAAAAGAAAAATAACCTTCAACAAAAAATAGAGACTTCCAAAGGATGATATGCAACTGAAGTGATGCTACTTGGATCAAAAAATCTATCTGAAGCTTCAGGATATCCAAGTTATTGAAAAAATGCACCAAACTAAAAAAGTCAATGCAAGAGTACCTAGAGGTAAAACTAATCAAGATGTCTGGACTGATAAAAAAAAGCTCTGAATCACCTTCCTGATGCCACTCAAATCATTGGATTTTGACAATCTGAATCGAAGATATGATCCTTTATGTCCAAAGTAGAGGGTTGATTTTAGTTGAATTTAATTTTTTATGACAATAGAATCATTTAAAATAGAGTGCACCACTAAAAAGTAGATTCTGAGAGCTTTCCAACAGTATATCATTTGCCAAAATTTGATATCATATTTGAAAGATACAACCTCTAGAAGATTTTTGCTTGATGGAACTACTCAGGCTAACTAGGTGCAAAAATTAAGCACCTAGGGGCTGAAAAAAATAAGCCCTTGGTTGATGATGTGACTATGGGAATAGAGTGAGAAAAAAAAATCCCCCAAAATTAGGTGGCATTAGAGAAGCAGACTGACAGAGAAATAAAGGTGTGGTCAAGATAGATGGAGGCACTAATCAAGGGAAAGCGAGGCCCTCGGTCATGGGTAGGACCGGGGCTAGTGACAAGGGCTCAACTAGAAACTACAACGAACATGCAATGGGAACAATCGCTGGAGAAGAACGATGAATGCTGGGCGGGGGCTGGGAAAAAACACTGGCAGCTGGTATCGTCGGTGACCTGATGTGACGGAGCCGATGGGATGGATGACAAGATGGTGATGGCGTCAGTGGTTGGAGTTTATAGAGTCAATGGAGTTGACAAATTTTTTTTTTTTTAATATTGCAAAATATTTGCAATTCAAAAAATTTAATAAATGCTGATATTAAAAAATAATCTGTAGGAAAATAAATTCAAATGTTGATCGATGAAGAACAATAGTCTACCAAAACTATAGAAGATGAAAAATATTTTAATGTCGACTGCTAAATAAAATACCAAGTTGCTCCAGGAAATTAGTTTTTTGACCAAAATTGTATGGGTAGTACAAAATAATGCAAACCCTAGATTGATACCTCAATGGCACCCAAATGATATGTCTTAGATTTTTATGAATGAGCAATCGATCTATGGGGTTTGAGGCCTTCTGGATGCAATGGATAGGTTGGAGAGAGCCTGATGTGCACCAGCAACTAGCTTGGTTCCTGGGTAGAACCAACTAGCCTTCAAGAAAAACTCCAAGCCTACAAAGAATCTTGCACACCAACTTTCTTGATCGAGGGTTTATGTTTCACTAGACAAGCTTTGATACCATGTTGAGATTATGGATGCACAGTCCTTGAAGCTCTAGAGTTTTCAATGGAGGACCCTTTCCAATAAAGATAATCAACCACACAAAAAGTGTTGCAACTAGGCATGCACAATGGAGATTCTATTATGATGATGTGATATGTTACAAATGAACAAAATGCCTAATTATATAGGCAAGAGAGAAAACCTAAGATTCATGAGATGTTACCATGTGTCATGATCTAACAACATTTGACAACATGTGAACCCCATCGAGGAAATTATTAAATGTTGAGATAAGTTATAAAAGGACAACTCATCTTCTAGAAGGAGTCTTATCCCTACAAACATGGAAGGGGGCATTACCCCATTATTAAGTGATTTATTAAAATGCAACCTAGGACTAAATTATGCAAGGCCTAAGTTAACTTATTCTAGTGTAATAATTAATTAATTACACAAAAAAAAAAAAAAAAGTACATGCATGGTGTAGTAAAGGTACATGCTAGAGCTAGTCATGTTTCGAAATACCTAGATGTCTGCATAAAGGGAAAAATATTAGAGAAATTATAAATAAAACTATGGAAAATGTGAGTCTAGTGTAGCTTTTGAATGTGGTAAGCGATGGGATATTATTTTCCATGACAAACTTTTCCCATTATACAATCAAAACCACAAAGCACAAAATTTAACAAAGGTCAACCGCAAGTAAAGGAAAAGCCATTCAAGGGAAGTTCTTATAATAAAGACATGGTAGTCCTTTTAAAAAAGCATAGGATGGAAGAAAATTAGAGCATAATGCTAATAAATTCTTGGTAGGTGGTGGTTGTAAGATTTGATGAAAAACAAATCTATTAAGTCCAAGAAACCTACATGCAAAAACCTGTCACAAGGAAGAAATCTATAGGAAACAAACACGGGTTTTGCTCCGACAATGTGAAAGTTTATTATTAGTGAAAAGAATTAATCAAGAGATGAATACAAAAGATCAATCCTTATAAAAGGAGATCTAAACCTAAAGGAAACCCTAACCCTAAAGGTGAGTGCATTTAATAATTAATATTAATTATTAAATGACTAATATATGTGCATAAAGTGAATTCTTAAGAGGAGAGTAAAGTTAATTAACTACTTTAATCTAACACCCCCCCTTAAGATGAGCTACAATGCAGCTACAAATAATGCAAAAGAAAGCAAAGGAACTACAATGCATGAAAGTAAAATTGGGTCCCAACAACTAGGCCTGATCAGGTAGCCAAATACAACCAAATCTCTGTAAAGTGGAGAAAAGGAGAAAACCCAGTGGGAAAAAACTCCTCTCCATAAAGAGATGAACAAGAGTGAAAGAAGAAGAGAGATAGAAGGAGGACTCAACATGAACCCCCAAGAACTGCTTCTATCACACAAGTACAAAATATTGTCCCCCCATAGGAGAGAGAAAAGACTCAAAAGCCTGCCCAGAATGAGAGAACCCCTGTGCGAATGATCAAAACAATGTGTCTCGTCGAAGGAAGAAATAGATCCAACGGTTGAGGAAGAAGAAATCCCAAGATGTGAGGTGAAAATAGAAGTCCTAGATGATGCTCACTGAAGAACGAAACTATAGTAGGAGTGTTTGAATAACAAGATGGTGAATCAAACAACTCAAGATGATCCTGAAATGGAATCTCCAATGAAGATGGGATAACAGGTGTGCTAAAACTGTCATCTGTGAGGAAAGGAATATCCTATGATATGGCCTTAACAACTACACGTGATGGCTCGATGAGTGGATCAACAATGTCAGTCATAGCTAAAGAGGAATCCTGCTGAACATATGTAATCTCAATAGGAGGTAGAGGTGTAGAAGTCTCAACACTAGTCTCATGGACAGATGGAAGAACACATAAGATCAAGTGACCAAACTTCACCTCAGATACTACATGCTCTCTCGTAGAAAGAGAGGAAAACTCAGATAGTGGAGATGGTGGACCAAAGTGTGCGAATGCATACAAATGGGAAGAATGATCAACTATCCTTGTTGCAACAATGTTGCAAGTCTGAATGTCTCTGATGTGCACTAAATCAGGTGTAAACTCAACTATTTTCCCTGTCCCACAGCGAGCAATATTATAGATGGAGAGAAGGTTAGTGGACAAAGATGGAACACATAGTACATCATTGAATGTACCATCATCAATGTCGATAGAACCTTTCCCACATACACTCATATAAGTGTTATTACCCATCAATATGTGTGGTGAGGATGTAGCCTCAAAAGATGAGAACATGTTCTGAGAAGATGCCATATGGTGTGAAGCACCTGAATCCAGTAGCCATCTAGATGAATGTGAACTGGTGGTTGCACATAATGCATGACCCTTATGTGGGGCCTATTCATCTATCTAGAATGAAGATGATGAAGAAGAAGAAGACCTTCCTGATGTAGATGAAGAAGAGTAATGAATATTGTTCCTCTCAAGAAGAGCTGTCAAATCTTAAACCTGTTTTGCATATGCATCTATCTTCTTCTCATAACACTTGGACTCATCATGTCCTGGCTTAGTACAATAAGCACACTTAGGTATGTCTTTCTTCGATGATTCCCCCTTAGGAGAAGGTGAATCAGAGGTGTGCTATGAACTGGAATCTGTCCAATGCTATGTGGTCTTTGGTTTAGGTTTCTACTTCTACTTCCCCTGAGATGACTGTGCTACCAATGCTTGGTGTTGTGATCCTGTGAGAGCATCCAACTATGATATCCTGGCTTGCTCTCATGTCAACCGATCACAAAACACCTCAAATTTAGGCATGGTAAAGTGGTTTCCCAATGCATCCATGGTAGAGTGGAAGGTAGAGGAGAAAATCTAAAATTTTCCCTGAAGCTTTGACAGAATCAGGTAGATGCACTCTGTGTCAATCTTGGTCTTTCCACATCCCTATAATAAATACCTCTACTTCTTGAACTTCATCAAGAAGTCCTCAATGTATGGAAAATGATATCGTACAAGAGAGGTAAGCTCTGCCTCAATCTAAAGTGCCCTGAACTCATTCACTGTACCAAACAAGTCATCAAGATGGGTCCACATAGCTATAGGGGTATTGCACCCATTAAGATGAAACTGTAGACTATCTGATACATGTAAAGCAATCAAACCCATTGCCTCATCCATCTTGTTCCTATGCTGCATGACCTCAAAAGGCCTCTAGAAAACTGGCTGCACTACGTCTAAACAAGACCACAACCCTTTTGACCGAAGAAGCCGTGTCATCAGGGGTTTCCATGTGTGATAATTATGGGGGGTTAGAAGTTCTAGACTAGAAGAGGTCTCGACCATATTTTAGAAGGGGTTTCATTTTGATATAATTTCAAGTTTACTGAAGTAAATTATAGAAAACAAGAAATAAAACACCCCCCCACAATTCAATAAACTGAACCATAGAAGCTGAAAAAGATTGCTTACAATGAGAGGGAAAGAAAAAATTCAAATGAGTATCATGTGTACCTTTGGATTTTTCTGATGAAAATAACCGTAGATCTAGATAGCAATCATAGGTAAAAAAGAAAACTTTCAAGTCAAAGTATGGTGCCCACGGGGGTTTGAAGTTCTGCCTTTTCAGATCTGCCAACGCAGATGTGAGCTCATGCACGATGTTCAGAGGAATAAGGTGCAAGTCTGGTAAACGATACCGGGAAGGACACCACTGTGAATAGCACGGAGAAGGACACCCAAAATAAATGCCTTTTCACATGCATGCACTTGTAAGAAACAAAAAATAACATTGGGCAAGGAATACCAGATCTGAAAACTACATCAAGAACCTCTCAAATTACCCAAAGAATCCCAAATTTCTTCTATCAAACCCTTGCTCCCTTTTTTTCTTCAAACATGAACAAGCTACAATAGATCCAGCTCTGATACCATGTAAGATTTGATGAAAAACAAATCTATTAAGCCCAAGAAACCTACATGCAAAAACCTATCACAAGGAAGAAATCTGTAGGAAACAAACAAGGGTTTTGCTCTGACAATGTGAAAGTTTATTATCAAAGAAAAGAATTAATCAAGTGATGAATACAAGAGATCAATCCTTATAAAAGGAGATCTAAACCTAAAGGAAAACCTAACCCTAAAAGTGAGTGCATTTTAAAATAATTAATATTAATTATTAAATAACTAATATATGTGCATAAAGTGAATTCTTAAGAGGAGAGTAAAGTTAATTAATTACTTTACTCTAATAGTGGCAGCCTATGCAAAGGTACATTGGATAAGGTTATGCAGTCATCATAATGATAGTGCTTTAGTGGAGTTTTTTTTTGCTAGGTACATGACAACTAAGTGACTATTGAAGTAACATTAAAGGGTAGTTATAATAGATATAGTAATAGTTGTTAACAAGAGGGAAAATTACTTGAATAGATCACAATGATGAGGGTGCTATGATAAATAGGAAAACTATTAGGATTAAGGTAGATCGAAGCAATAAACATTAACAATTATATGCAAATTAAATAACCCAAAATAACAATGAAGAATAAGACAAAAGAGATCAACAAAAAAATTTAACATGCTTCACTCAATATGGGCTACATCCATAGAAACTCAGGCATCCAATTTTTTTATTATCTAGTGTAAGACATATTAGAATCTCGTGAATTACACACATTGCAACTTACACCCCAACCACTTATAAAATTTTTTTGGAAGCTTCTAGAATTAGGGTTTTACAAAGTCATTTTTTCATTTGACGTGTCAGTAGGAAAAGCCATGATGTGTTAACAGGAAAAATCCTTGATGTGTTAACAGGAAAAAAACTTGTTGCCACCCTTAAACCCTCACTTAGAGCCTAGCCTAACCCCAAAACTCGGTGAGGATACATTATGAGTGTATAATATTTGCATGATTAGTTGCCACATACCAACAATATCCCACTTAGAGACTGATCAGGCTCCACACAAACAATCTTCCTCTTGGATACTGATCCTAAATGACACCGCTACACTTCTAGCTTCCACTAGATTACAAGCCTAGCTAGTTTCTTGTGTCCACCATTATTAGTCATGAAGGCCAATGGAAACTGATGAAGAAATCAGTTTCTCCTGTGTAACCACCTTTGTGAACATATCTATAGGATTCTCACTTGTGTGAATTTTCTCCAGCTTCAACTTCCCATCCTCCAAAACTGACTGAATGAAGTGGTATGAGTTGTATGTGCTTAATTTTTGAATGAAAATCTGAGTTAGCAAGATGAATGACACTCTAGCTATCAGTGTATAAAGGGTTATCTTCTTCTTGTTGTCCCAATTCCTCTAGAAAAAAATTTAACCAAATCGTCTCATTGCTAGCTTTTGTAGTAGCAACATACTCAGCTTCAATGGTTGAAAGCGTAACAACCTTTTGTAGTCTTGAAATCAAATTGAGTGCAATACCTTCTACAGTAAAAAATACCTTGTACTACTCCTACTATCAATAGCACCCACTAGATCATAGCGAACATATCCTTTTAGAGTAGAATTTCTTCCTCCAAAACATAGTTTATTTAAAGTAGTACCTCTCAAATATCAGAGAATCCATTTTACTGCATTCTAATGTTCCATTCTTAGATTGTTCTACCTACTAACAACTCCCACTACATGTGTAATATCTGGCCTTATGTATACCATTGCATACATCAAGCTACCAACTATTGATGCATATGGTATCTTAGACATTTTGTCTTCCTCCTTTGGTGTCTTTGGACACATCTCCTTAGTCAACTTAAAATGACTAGGAAAAGGTGAACTA
This sequence comes from Sequoia sempervirens, assembly GCA_007258455.2. Classification (NCBI taxonomy): domain Eukaryota; kingdom Viridiplantae; phylum Streptophyta; class Pinopsida; order Cupressales; family Cupressaceae; genus Sequoia; species Sequoia sempervirens. Next base: position 16,897,215 of record VDFB02000017.1, read on the forward strand.
ACTGCTTTTGCATCTTGCATGTTAAACATTTTCAACACCTTCTCTACATACTCACTTTGAGACAAAAATAATTTTCTTTTTGTCATGTCCTGTGTGATCCTCATACCAAGGATTTGTTTTGTTGCACCCAAATCCTTCATAGAAAATAAATTTTCTATTTTTTTCTTAAGTTCATTAAAATGTTGCATGCTAGACCCAACAACAAGCATGCAATAAAAATAAAGCAATAGGATAATATAACTACCATTATCCAATTTCTTAAAATAAACACAATAATGAGAATGAAATCTTTTGTAACCTTGTTTAGCCATAAAGCTATCAATTTTCTAATACCATTGTCGAAGTTCTTGCTTCAGGCCATACAAACTCTTCTTTAACCTGCACACAAATTCCTCCTTATCCTTGACATCATATCCCTATGGTTGTTGCATGTATATTTCCTCTTCCAAATCCACATGGAGAAATGTTGTTTTCACATCTAGCTATTCAAGATGCAAGTATTCTGCAACCATAAGACTTAGAATACTTCTAATAAAAGTCATATGTACAACTAGAGAAAATATTTCATCAAAATCTATACCCTTTTTATGTGCAAAACCTTTTACCACAAGTCTGGTCTTATATATTTTCTTGCGTCCATCTTCTTCCTTCAACCTATAAACCCATTTTTTTCATAATGCTCTTTTATTTGCAGGCAATTGGACTAAGTCCTAAGTCTTATTTTGCAATAAGGAATCCATTTCCTCTTTCATTCCTAGCTCTCACTATTTTTTGGTATCTACCTCTATCGCTCCTTCATAACCTTCAGGTTCAGAAGAATCAGTTAATAATATAGAGTATAATGATTGAGAAAATATTTTTGGAGGTCTAGTTATCCTTGTAGGATGTCTAACACTTGCAGGAGTCTATGGTATAAGTTGTTGTTCAACATCAAGTACCACTGGCATTTTATTTTCTAGAATCTCATCCAATACCACATATTCCTCTTTGGCCTATTCATGCTTATTTTCTTGTAGCTGATACTTATACATGAACTTCTCATTGAATATAACATCTTCTCTCCTAATGATTTTATTATTTTCATTATCTCATAACCAATAACCAAGTTCATCTACTTCATATCCAATGAAGGTACATTTTTTAGACTTAGCCTCAAGCTTGGTTCTATTTTCTATATCAACATGGAAAAAAGCTTCACAAGCAAAGGTTTTCATAAATGAATAGTTTACCTTTTTACCCATCCATGCCTCCTTTGGAATGCCACCATCCAATGGGCTTGAACGTCCCTTGTTTATTAAATAAACAATGGTATGTACAACATCTGCCCAAAAGTGTAAGGGTGGTCCAACATTCAAACTCATGCTCCTTGCATGCTCCATAATCATCCTATTCATCCTCTTAGACACACCATTTTCTTGTGGGGTTCCAAGAACCACTTTCTTCCTATGGATTCCATTGTATAAATAGTAATTTTTGAATTCTCTACTACAATACTTGCCTCCATTATAAGAACTTGGACACTCCCACTTTTCTCCTTTCATTCTCAACCAAAGCTTTCCACTTTTTGAAAGTTTCAAATACTTTTGATTTTTGTTTTAGGAAATATACCCATGTTCTTTTAGTTGTATCAACAATATACTAACATAATAACAAGAGCCACCAAGAGAAGATTCCTAAGTTGGTCCCCATACATCTGAATGCACAAGCTCTAATTTCTCACTCTACTTCTCTTTCCCAACTTTGAGAAATCATAATCTTTTATTTTCCATAAACACAATTTTCACATAACTCCAAGTCAATCTACTTTAGACTTGGTAGAAACTTTCTAGAGTGGAGGATCTTCATCCCTTTCTCACTCATGTGCCCAAGTCTATGGTAACACAATTTTTTTTTTGTCTCTGAAACAAGTTCTCTAACTATCCTAGGAGCAACTATTTATGTAGTAGCTAAGGTAGAATAAGTATTACTAGTAGACAAATACAATGTTCCTACCTTTTCACCTTTATCTACAACTAATGCACCTTTAGTGACCTTCCATACTTGGTTTGTAAAGGTAACTATGTAGCCCTCACTACCCAGTTGTACTACAGAGATTAAATTTCTTCTCAAATTTGGAACATGCCTTACCTCCTATAGCAACCATTCATTTCCATTATACAAATTTATTTTTATTTTTCCTTTTCCAACAATCTAGCAGGGTTCATCATCACTCAAATATACCTATCCAAAATCACCTTAAATATAATCTACAAAATATTTCCTATGGGGTGAGGCATGAAATGAAGCCCATGAATCTATTACCTAGGAATCATTAACATTATATAAACGTATAATTAAAGCATCCTACAATTTATTACTTGCAACATTAGCTTCCTTACTATAATCATGTTGTTTGTCTCCTTGTTTTTTTGTTCAAGAACAATAATCCTTATTCAAGTTTCCCAACTTTCCACAGTGCTAGCAATCCATTTTTTCTTTGGATTTAGATCTACCTTTCTTCAACTTCCCTTGTGACTTCCCACAATTTTTTGGTTTTTTCCTCTCCTTTGTTCTTCCCGTATTCTCTATAGTCAAAGAATTACCCGATGTTGAAGTCTCACCTATGATTTTCCATTGCATTTCCTTGCTAAGGACAACATCAACAACATCATCAAATTTCAATGTATTTGAACCAGAGAAAGAGTTACTTACAACCATTACCAATCTATTCCAACTTACTGGAAAATAACATAAAACCAAGAGAGCCCTCACCTCTTCATAAAAGTTCACTTTTATAGAAGTTAACTAGCTGGCAAGTGTACTAAAGTCATTTAAATGATTTTTCATAGATCCACCTTCAATAATTTTTAGATTAAACAAACACTTCATGAGAAATACCTTATTTGAGGCTGAGGGTTTTGTAGATAATTTAGCCAAATGTTCCATCAGATCTATTGTTGTCTTTACTTCTATTATATTGAATGGCACAGATGGTATCAGACACAACCAAATGGTTTCTAGTACCTTTCTCTCCTAAATCTCCCATTCTTCACTAGGAATAGTAGCCTCTTTTTTTTTTTTTTTCCTTTGCATGGCTACCATAGATCCTTTTGATACAAATAATCTTCCATTTGCATCTTCCATAATTGATAATTCTAGCCATTGAACTTCTCAACCTTGAATTCTCCTTCTTCCATTGCTCCCACTCAAATCTAGAGGTATCCTTCCAATCAACCAAAATACACATGACCCTAATACTAGTTGTTAGGATTTAGGCATATCGGAGAAATAAATATTAATAATTATATGCAAATTAAATAACCCAAAAATAACAATGAAGAATAACACAAAAGAGATCAACATAGAATTAAATGTGGTTCACCCAATATGGGATACATCCACAAAAACACAACCACCCAATGCTTTTATTATCCAGTGCAAAACATATTACAATCTCACAAATTACACACACCGCAACTTACATCCTAGCCTCTTATAAAAAGCTTTTTGGAATCTTCCCGAAATAGGGTTTTACAAAGTCATTTTTTCATTTGACGTGTCAACATGAAAAACCTTGATGTATTAATGGGAGAAAAACTTGATGCGTTAATGAAGAAAAAAATTGGGGGCTACACCCCCAAACCTTGATGAGGATATGTTACAAGGGTATAGTATTTTCATGATCAGTCACCGCATACCAACAAAAACCACTGCAATGAAAAGATAGTAAATGTTTCAAGGATTGTGGTTTGTATTAATACCTTGAAGATAAAGAGCTTTGAAAGGGTTGATAGAGGTATGAATTGATTGGGTTTCAAAAGGGGAAGCCTATAGTCATAAAAGGACAAATTACTATATGGTCATCTAGAGAAGAGTCAAAGGGATAGTCATAGAACAACATGTGATTGTAATAAGGGGCTGAACTAGAAGAGGTGGATCTTTAAAAATTGTGCAAAGACCTACAAAAACCCTCCTTCATGACTTTTATGGATGAAAGTGATTATATTGAGGTCTCCTTTTTACTATGTAAAGCTCTTAAATATTCTTTGACCTCTCATTATGATCCTTAGGTTTCTTTATCTAAGTTGAATATAATGGTCATGTTCGTACCAAATATGTAAGAGGCAATTCATCCAATGTAGAGTAAACATAGGTCAATTTGAAGCCTAATCATAGTGACATAGTTACGAGTCTATCCAAGTGGAATTATGAGTAGTTGAGCTAGATTGATGGTTGGTCATGTATAGTTGGAGGGTATTTATGAGCAGTTTGGTGATTGTACAAAACAAGTGGAGCATGTCTAGTGGTAGTTTTGACCTAGTTTTGGAGCATTTATCAGTGTCTAGGAGGTATTTTAGGTGCTTTGATGGTAGAATAGGTCAAGTCATGAAATTTTCACCACTCAAAGTCTTAGGACAATAGGTGATTGTTAGAAGGGGTTGAACTAGAAGAGGTGGATCTTTAAAAATTGTGCAAAGACCTACAAAAAGCCTCCTTCACGACTTTTATGGATGAAAGTGATTATATTGAGGTCTCCTTTTTACTATGTAAAGCTCTTAGATATTTTTTGACCTCTCATTATGATCCTTAGGTTTCTTTATCTAAGTTGAATATAATGTTCATGTTCATACCAAAGATGTAAGAGGCAATTCATCCAATGTAGAGTAAACATAGGTCAATTTGAAGCCTAATCATAGTGACATAGTTATGAGTCTATCCAAGTGCAATTATGAGTAGTTGAGCTAGATTTATGGCTGGTAATGCATAGTTGGAGGGAATTTATGAGTAGTTTGGTGATTGTACAAAACAAATGGACCATATCTAGGGGTAGTTTTGACCTAGTTTTGGAGCATTTATCAGTGTTTAGGAGCTATTTTAGGTGCTTTGATGGTAGAATAGGTCAAGTCATGAAATTTTCACCACTCAAAGTCTTAGGACAATAGGTGATTGTTAGAAGGGCCTAAACCAGAAGAGGTGGATCTTTAAAAATTGTGCAAAGACCTACAAAAAGCCTCCTTCATGACTTTTATGGATGAAAGTGATTATATTGAGGTCTCCTTTTTACTATGTAAAGATCTTAGATATTCTTTGACCGCTCATTATGATCCTTAGGTTTCTTTATCTAAGTTGAATATAATTTTCATGTTCGTACCAAAGATGTAAGAGGAAATTCATCCAATGTAGAGTAAACATAGGTCAATTTGAAGCCTAATCATAGTGACATAGTTATGAGTCTATCCAAGTGCAATTATGAGTAGCTGAGCTGGATTGATGGCTAGTCATGCATAGTTGGAGGGTATTTATGAGCAATTTTGTGATTGTACAAAACAAATGGAGCATATCTAGGGGTAGTTTTGACCTAGTTTTGGAGCATTTATAAATGTCTAGGAGCTATTTTAGGTGCTTTGATGGTAGAATAGGTCAAATCATGACATTTTCACCACTCAAACAACCTTTTGGAGCAATTTTGGGGGCTAAAATGTAGGAATATCTATTTTAGACTCCCAAAGGAAGTTTGATGCAACAACTCAAGGAAATAACTTGTCTTCTTTCTCAAACACATGTTCCTATTTTCAAGCAATTTTTGAAGAACATAAAAGCAAGATTTAGGATAAAATTTAGAGCTAGTTATTTTCTCTCTAGTTTTGTATTGTAACTCTCTTGAAGATTCTTTCATGTTCAAGAAGCAAAAGAAACTCCATTTTCAAAATTATACTCAGCTATGTAACACTTAGTTTGATCAATAAATACAAGTACTTTTCTCTAGTTTGATTTTTTGTTTGCAAGTATGAATGATAGATCTATATTTTTTATGGTTTTATATGAATGCTCAATATATGTCTCGCTATTTAAGCACCTTTTTACAAAAATATACATGCCTTATGTAGGTCATAGGTTATGATAATAGTTTTTGGAAACTTCTAATTGTGAAGATGGTTGTTTTTCCTTTTAGAATTAAAAAATACCTCATCTTTCCTATGAAATACTTATGTGTAAGCATGTAGAAACTTGAGTTGTGCATGATGCAACTTATTCATTTTGGTCACATTGTAAGTCCAAGCCATAGTGTAGGTTTGAAAGAATCACTTGGTGTGTCACCTTTTAGAGTTTAAGTTCATCTACATGTTGTCCTTCTCTCTTTTCTCAACAAGCAATAGTAGATAGATTAGCTTAGGTGATAGAACCATGAGAACCAACTCACTCTAGAGGTTAAATCCCACATCCTAAGCCCATAATCAATGGAGTTATCCCATGTTTCACCAGTAGAATAAGTTTTACAACTCAGTTAGGGTGCACTATTTTGTGATAACCTGTATCTTGACTAAACTCTCTCATTTTAAAAGAAGTTAAAGCACCATAGATCTGATTTGTAGAATAATTATCCAAAATTTGAGCTTCCTCAATAGTAGAAAGTTTATAACTATAAGCTTTAGGAAAAATTCTTAGTACCTTTTTCACAACTTCACTTTCTTATAGCTTACCACCATGACCATTGATGGAATTGACAACTCCAAAAACTTTAAGCACGTAGGTAGTAATATCTTCATCTTCAGATATCCTTAGGGTTTCAAATTTATCTTTGTAATTCTACATATTTTCTTGTTTGACTTTGTCATATCCTCTCTAAATACTCTCCAACTTTGTCCATATCTCTTTAGCATATTTTAGACTTATCACTTTTCCAAGTTCAGAATCAAAAATACCACTCAAAATAGCATTCCTTTATTTGACATTATTTTTATAATTCTTGATTTCATCATCATTTTTTAGACCAACAAAAGGCATAGTGTATCCTTTTTTAAATTACTAACAAGCACCAAATCTAAGAGAGACCAAAAAGGACTCCATCCTAGCTTTCCAATAAGCATAGTTTTTTCCATCAAACATAGGATCTTTGACACTCTTCTTGTGTGTCATGTGAATATACCTCAAGTGATTATGCTTTCTCCAAGGTACCATAGTTTTGATACCAATTGTTAGATGCATAGGACAGCTGAGAGGTAGGGTGAATCATTTGTATACTTAAAATTTTCAATCCTTGATCAAAATTCAAACCCTTGTTATCCCTTAAAATCTTGTCATGTATTAGCAAAATGTAAATATATGATATTGCAATTATGGGCATGTTTTGGTGGTGTTGTCATTAATGTTGTCATTGATTTCAACATAGTTATGTATGTTGCAAATTATACTTGTATAGTTGAGATGTTGTGAGTACATGGAGCTATCTTTATGGTGTTATAGTTGTGTTGGTTTGAGTTTCCAAGTGCTTTTGAGAAAATTAATAAAGAAGAAAAGTTAGAGTGATGAATGTTTTCAAAATGTGCTTTGGTATATGCTTTGTGTTTCTCCTATGTTGATCATATGATTGTTCAGATCTAAAGGGTTTCTAATGGTGATCTTGTGGTGATATATCCTAATTTGTAGCTTCTACTTTGATGGTACATGAAAGTTATGTTCACCAGTGTGTGAATTGTTCTAGTAGAGTTGGTCTTTTGTAGACTGGGAGAAATGTTTGTACTCTGTAGTCCTCTTCTATTCTATTTCAGATCTTACATCTCTGGAATATGTCTTATAGTGGTGTTCTCTTAGCTTTAGAAAAGAAGGTTGAGGTTTTCTGATCTAGAAGTCAAGTTTTTGAGTTGGTGTATGTGTTTACACAGTCCAAATGGATTGTTGGACGAAGTCTAGTGTTTGAAGTTTGTTGCACTTGCTGTGGATGTATCTAAAGAAATATGAGATGTGTTCTCATGCATAATGAAGCATGTTGTGTCATCCACATGTCATCTTCTTGTTGGGAAGTATGTACATCAATTTTCACTTGTGTTTTCATTAGGTTTGGTTGACCTAGTGTTTACACTTCATTCCAAAAATAAAATTTAATTAAGGAAGCATGTGGTTGATCTAAGATATTTTATTTTTGATCTTGGTTAAGTTTTTTTGGTCCACTCTCATTTCTTTCCACTGTGGGAATGTTGAGTTTCCAACCTAATTTAAATTTATGAAATAAATTTTATGTGGTTGACCCTAGAGAAAGTTTCTATGGTTGAAGATGGTATAAATGCAAGTTGAATTGTGAAGAAGTTATAAGGTGTGATGCGAAGTGATAAAGTAAGCCACAAATCATAAAATTAGAAGTGTGTGTGAGTGAGTTGAGGCAACAGTTATTCATTGTGTTAGATTCTTGAAGGTAGTGAGCTAAAGGTTTCTACAATCTTCTAATCAAGGATACAAATGTGTGTTAATTGTTGTGGTGGATCTTTTGTTCTCTTTTGTATCTATAGGAAGTGAGCCTCCCTATTGGATAGTGAGTCCTTGCTGTAGGTAGTGAGCCTTTGTATGTGGACAGTGAATCCTCTTCTGGGCAGTGAGCCTCTGTATGAAATTTTATAATCTCTTTATATTGTGAGTTAATCATCACCGTGGTTTTTCCCTCATTGGGTTTTCCATGTAAAAATATAGTTTTTATTGTGTTGATTTACTTTCTATTATTTGTGCTTTATGCTCATGCTTAATAATGAAATAGTGTGATTGTGGAATTGATGTGTTGAAGATTTAAGTTTGAATTTGTGTGACAACTGATTCACCACCCCTCTATCAGTTGTCCTGTGTCGTTTAACAATTGGTATCAAAGTTTTGGTTCCTTGGTGTAGAGCTTAACTACTTAAGGAAGATCCAATGATGCATAAGTTATTGATCCCTATGTTTGATGGATCTGATTATAGTGATTGGAAAGTGTAGATGAGATGATATATTATTTATCTTAGTTACAAGGCCTGTAAGGTTGTTGAGATGAAGTATACTCCTCCGGTGAATGGTCCTACTTCTACGGATGAGGTTTCTACTTATGAGGAGAATGAGAAAGTGAGGTATGCTATTTATAGTGCTTTATCTAAAACTGGGCGAACTAAGGTTATTTCATTAGATACTACTTATGATGTCTAGGAGAAGTTTGAAGAACTATATGGAGGAAATGAAAGAGTAAAATTGACAAAGAAGTTGGCAACAAAGTGAAAATTTTAGAATTTGAAAATGGAAGAAGGTGAAGAGTTTACAAGCTATTTCTAGAGGGTTGAGATGACAACAAATGAAGTTAAGAATCAAGGAGAAAAGTTGACTGATGAAGATATTATTGAGAATATCTTGATCACCCTACTAGATTGCTATAGTGATAAGATCTTAGTTATTGAAGAGATGTATGATCCTACAAAGTATACTAAAGAATAGTTGTTCAACACCTTGCAAGCATTCGAGATAAGAAAGTTCAAGAAAGAGACAACATTTAAGGAAATGAAGATTGAAGATGATCTGAAGAGTGATAGTTTTGATGAGTTGGAAGCGAACTTCACCAAGAAGTTGAAGAAAGGTATTGGGAAGTCTAAAGGTATGTTTCCCTTTAAATGTTTGAGTTGTGGTAATATTGGTCATATGCTTCAAGATGTCTGAATAGGGTTGTACATAAGAAGAACAATGATTATAAAGATAAGGATAGAAAGGATAAGAAATACAAGAAGTTGTATTATGTTAAAGAAGAAGCCTGAATTTCTAGTGATGAATCTAAAAATGAGGTTGATGATAGTGAATGCTTGTTTTTAGCTTTGGAAAACAAATCTATATCTGCTAAACCTAGAAAATGTGCAAGCAAGAAAGCTCCAAAGAACAAAAGGAATAAGATGGAAGGTAATTTGGTCACCACCTTTCATGCAAGACATGATCAAGACTACTAGGTGATTGGAAGTGGATGTTCTAATCACATGACTAGAGATAAAAGTAAGTTTAGTAAACTTGAAAAGTATGATGGTGGTCTAGTCATGTTTTCTTATGATTCAAGAGCTCAGATTTGTGGGAAAGGTTCAATCAGTTTTGATGGAGTGCACAACACTGATGATGTATATTATGTGAAGGGTTTGAGGCATAACCTTTTGAATGTTGGTTAGATGTGTAGCAATGGTTTTAAACTTGTGTTTCAGAATAATACTTTAGAAATCAGATAAGAATCCATAAATGGAGATATGGTTGTTGCTAGAAGGAGAACTCATGGAAACATCTATCACCTTAAGGGAGTTGATGGTCAATTCCTTGTATCTCAAGTTAGTGAAAGTTGGTTGTGGCACCGAAGAATGAGACATGTAAATTTTGATAATCTAGTCAAAATTACTTCAAAAGATATTGTCTGAGGTTAGCCTTGAATCACAAGGCCTGCTAATACTATTTGTAGAAGTCAATTGGGAAAATAGACAAGATGCAACTTTAAGGGAAAATAGCACTCTACTACCAGAATGTTGGAGTTCATTCACATTGATCTCTATGGTCTAACTAGAACATGAAGCTTGAATGGTTATAGGTATTTCATGCTTCTTATTGATTATTATACTAAAATAACATGGGTTGTTTTTCTTAAAGAAAAGACTCAAGCTCTAGATATTCAAAGAAAGAGTGGAAAATGAAGTAAGTTTGAAAATCAAACATATGAGATCTAATAAAGGTGGAGAATTCACATCTAGTGAGTTTAATACATTCTATTCAAGCAACATGGCATAAAGAAACAATTTTATTCTCTAAGAACCCCTCAGCAAAATGGGTTAGTTGAGAGGAAAAATAGGATAGTAAAAGAAGCTGCAAGAACCATGATAAAAGAATCAAATGTACCAGATGTGTACTAGAGAGAGGAAATACACATTGTTGTTTATGTTCTTAATAGAGTTTAGACTAGAAGCAACAACACAATGACTCCATTTGAGTTATAGACTAGCAAGACTCCTACTATGAAGTACTTCAAGGTATTTGGAAGTAGACGTTACATTAAAAGAGAAGATGAAAATCTTGGAAAGTTTGATGCTAGGTGTGATGAAGGAATTTTTCTTGGGTACTCTAATACTAACAAAGCATATAGATGCTTCAGTAAAAGATTGAGAAATATTGTTGAAAGTGCTAATGTGAAAATTGATGAAGACATACATAGACCTATTGAGATGAGTGAAATTGAACTTTATGATCCAATCTGTGGAAATGTACCTAAGGAGAATAAGGAGAAGGAAGAAGAAGAGAAAGAAGAACATACCAAAGAAGAAGAAGAGAATGAGCTAGAACCTATTGTTAAGACTCCTAAGTATGTACAAAAGAATCATCCAGAGCAATAGATAATTGGAGATAATAGTGAAGGTGTGAAGACAAGAAGTAAAGTAGCAACTGAGGTAAATCTATGTTTACTCTCTAATATTGAACCTAAGATTGTGAGTGAAGCATGTGAAGCTAAGAGTTGGATCAAATCCATGAAAGAAGAGTTGCAACAAATAGAAAAGAATTGGACATGGGAATTAGTCCCTAGAATTGTAAATATGAATGTCATTGGTTCAAAATGGATGTTCCAGAATAAGCTAAATGGAAGTGGAGAAGTTGTAAGGAATAATGCAAGACCTATATGCAAGGAATATTCACAAGTTGAAGGCATATATTTTTAAGAAAAATTTTCCCCTATGGTTAGAATGGAAGCTATTAGAATTTTTTTGGAATTTTCTACCCACGAGGATTTCAAAGTATATTAGATGGATGTCAAGTCAACATTTCTGAATGGTGAATTAGAGGAAGAAATATACATGGAACAAACTAAAGGATTTTAGATATCTGACAAACTGTATATGGTTTGTAATTTGATTGAGTTGTATGGAGTGAAGCAAGCTCCTAGAGCTTGGTACACAAGATTGGATAGATACCTGAAAAAACAAGGATTTAGCAAAGACTCTATTGATAGCAATCTTTACTTGAGAATGCAAGGTAACAAAATGTTGATAGTAGTTGTATATGTTGATGATATCATCTTTGGTGGAAATGAAGGCATGTGTAAGAGATTTGTTGAAGAAATACAAAAAATAATTTGAGATGTCCATGATTGGTGAATTGAATTTCTTTCTTAGTCTTCAAGTGAATCAAACTGATAAAGGCATATTCATCTCGCAATCTAAGTATGTAAAAGAATTGTTGAAAAAGTTTGGAATGGACTACTCCAAATTGGTTAGTACTCCTATGGTAATTGGATGTAAGCTAAGCAAAGATGATGAATCTACTAAAACTGATCAAAGAAAATACAAATCTATTATTGGTGGACTTATGAATCTTATTGCTACCAGACCAGATATTATGCATGCAATATGTCTAGTTGCCAGATTTCAAGCAGATCCTAAAGAGGCACATGTTACAGTTGTAAAGAGGATATTTAGATATCTTAAAGGTACACCATATTATGGCTTATGGTATCCTAAGGGTGTTAATTTCACCTTGAGTGCTTACATCGATGTAAATTGGGCTGGTTGTGTGAACGACCAGAAGAGTACCAATGGACGTGCTTTCTTTCTTAGCAGAAGATTGGTTTCTTGGTTGAGTAAGAAACAAGACTCAGTTTCTTTGTCCAATGTAGAGGCAAAATATATTGCTATAGAATCCTGCTACACACAGGTTTTGTGGATAAAGAAAAATTTGAAAGACATTGGAGTAATATGTGATGAGCTTATTCCTATTTTTTGTGACAACACAAATGCTATAAAAAATTCAAAGAATTTGGTTACGCATTCAAGAACTAAACACATACCTATCAAATATCATTTCTTGAGAGAAAATTTGTTAGAGAACAAAGTCAAATTGGAGTATGTGACAACAAAGGAACAAATAGTAGATATATTTACTAAGGCTCTTTCGAAGGATTATTTCAAAGGTGCACATGAAGGTGCATTAGTCCAATGAATTCATATATTCTTCATTTATCTAGACTAATAAATGGGTCTACTCCATAGGGGGAGTAGAAAACATTTTCATTGTTGCAGTACGAGTGCACTCCTAAGGGGGAGTGATCAGAGTCTTTGATCTTTACCATTGATGTCAAAGGGGGAGAGAAACTCATGTGAAAAATAGTTGCAGAGGAAGAGAAGGTGTTCTCCTAGGATATTATGAAGGATGTTTTCTTTGATGGTGTTTCACATCATGTGTTGCCATCAATGACAAAGGAGGAGATTGTTGCAAGTATGACCATGTTTTGGTGGTGTTTTCATTAATGTTGTCATTGATGTCAACACAATTTTGTATGTTGCATATTGTACATGTATTTGTTGAGATGCTTCTGAGATGTTGTGAGTACATGGAGCTATCTTTATGGTCTTGCAGTTGTGTTGGTTTGAGTTTCCAAGTGCTTTTGAGAAAATTAATAAAGAGAAGTCAGAGTGATGAATGTGTTCATAATGTGCTCTGGTATGTGCTTTTCATTTCTCCTGTGTTAATCCTATTCTTCTACGGATATAAAGGGTTTCTAATGGCGATCTTGTGGTGATATATCCTAAGTTTTAGCTTCTGGTATGATGGTACGTGAAAGTTACATGCACTGGTGTGTGAATTGTTCTAGAAGAGTTGGTCTTTTGTGGACTGGGAGAAATATTTCTTCTCCACAGTCCTCTACTATTCTATTTTAGATCTTTCAGATCTATCATATGTCTTATAGTGGTGTTCTCTTGGTTTTGGCAAAGAAGTTTGAGGTTTGGTAATCTGGAAGTCAAGTTTCTGAGTTGTTCTATGTGTTTGTATAGTCCAGATGGATTGTTGGAAGAAGTTCAATGTTTCAATTTTATTGCACTTGTTGTGGATGTATCTGATGGAATCTAAGATGTGTTATCATGCATAATGAAGCATGTTGTGTCATTTGTGTGCCATCTTCTTATTGGGAAGTGTGTACATCAATGTTCATTTGTGTTTTAATTAGGTTTGGTTGACCTAGTGTTTACACTTCATTCAAAGAATAAAATTTAATTAAGAAAGGATGTGGTTGATCCGAGACATTTATTTTTGGTCTTGGTTATGTTTTCTGGTCCACTCCCATTCCTTTCCACCGTGGGAATGTTGAGTTTCCAACCTAATTTGAATTTATGAAATAAAGTTTACGTGGCAAACCTTGGAGAAAGTTTCTAAGGTTGAAGATGGTACAAATTCAAATCGAATTGTGAAGAAGTTATAAGGTGTGACACAAAGTGACAAAGTAAGCCACAAATCATAAAAGTAGAAGTGTGTGTGTGTGAGTTGAGGTAGTAGTTCTTTATTGTGTTAGATTCCTAAAGGCAATGAGTTGAGGGCTTCTGCAATCTTCTAATCAAGGTTGCGGATGTGTGTTAATTCTTGTGGTGGATCTTTTTTTCTCTTTTCTATTTGTAGGTAGTGAACCTCCTTTTTGGATAGTGAGTCCTTTCTTTAGGCAGCGAGCCTTTGTATTTGGATAGTGAGTCCTCTTCTGGTCAATGATCCCTTAGTAGTGAGCCTTTGTATTCAATTTTATAATCTCTTTATATTGTGAGTTAATCCTCACCATGGTTTTTCCCTCATTGTGTTTTCCACATAAAAATTTGGTGTTTATTGTGTTGATTTACTTTTTGTTATTTATGTTTCATGCTCATACATAATAACTAAATAGTGTGATTGTGGAATTGATAAGTGTTAAATATTTAAGTTTGAATTTGTGTGAAAACTGATTCACCCCCCCTCTCATTTTTCCTATGTCATTTAATATACAAGATAGTAATGCAAACACATGCAAACACATAAGAACACTGTATTTATGTGGAAAACCCAAGGGAAAAACCATAGTGAGGATTAGCTCACATTTATATGAATTGTAGCTCCAATTACAAGAAGGTTCACTTCCAAAAAAGAAGCAAGTCTCACTATCAAGTGGCTCACTATCAAGAAGAAAGAAAATAGAAGAATAATATTACAAAGAGATTCCTATCTCAAGGAAATAAGATAAATTCACCACAAAAACTCTATGCAATCTACATCCTTTGGCTCACTGCCTCCAACAACTTCAATCACACTTAGAATGTAGACCCTTTTGTTCACTGCTTCAGATTCATAAGCATTAAGCTCACACTCAAATCGCCAAACTTAATCAAATTCATATATTTTTCATAGCTTCTATAGATCCACACTCATCTCCAACAATTTAACTTGCTTATATACCATCCATTACCTAAACAATCTCAATTAGGTCGTCCTTAATGAAACATAGACACCTAAAACATGCAACACCAAAATAGGTCAACACCAAAAATATTTTTGGTGGAAAGAAGTGAAGTATGACCACACTAAGGGTTGACTAGGACCCAAATCTAAATTACCATGCTACTTAACACATTTACAATCCATGAGATACCTCTACAAATAGTGCTAGCATGCCAGGTCAACCAAACCTAAACTAACTCTACAAGAGACCACATACATGCTTCTCTAGGTCACATGAACCACATAGTAACACTCCAAACATCAACACAACATATTAGAATATTCTAACATCACTATCTAATACTCTACAACTCTTCCACAACCACCTAAAATTGAGAACACCAAAACTTTGTCCAACTATACACCCTACCCTAGAACACAACTAACTAACCAAACTTGTGGAGTACCTTAGTACCTGAAACCTCAAGGGAAGGTAGTTACAAGAAATGCAATCATTTTCTCAAATCCACAAGACAAGAAATCCTACTATGGAGAAATGTGAAGCAATTTGATTTCTCCTAGAAAACCTTCTACACAAACAAACAAATTATCAAACACAAATTTCACTAAAAAATTATTCATAGCATGAAACTTTGGACATGGAAATAATTACACCTTCAACCATGAAGAAATGGGGAGCACAACACTAAACACACCTCTGTCACATTGCACATTCTTTTATTTAATTTTATTGAAAAGAACTTGGAAACCAAGTGAACCAACTGCAACTACAACACTTATCATTCCATACATCAATAAAAACATTGATGAAAGCAACACAACATAGTGCAATAGACACCAACAATCTCCTTAACCAACTCAGACTTTGCAACAATACTATAGGTTGATAGCAATGAAAACACCAACAACATTTTTTTAACATCAATGACAACTCAAATAACTCAAGCTTCCAACACACATAGGGAAACTCAAGCTAGGGAGGTTGCTAGGAAGTGTCTATCATTGGCAAATAAAGGACTCTAGGCTTATCTGGTCTAGAGAAACGAATGAAATGATAACATTTTTTAGGATGGAAATCCTCCTCCCTTTTAGTGGTTATTGGGTCTTCAATGTGTATAGTTAAGGTTAGTTTTAATTAAAATCCTTTCATGGAACATTAGAGGGTTGAAAAACCCTTTCAAGTAGCATCATTTAAAGAGTCATATAGTGGAAAATAAGGTCAATATTCTCTTCATTTAGGAAACCAAAATGGTTGAGTCAATATTTTCTTAGATTATTAAAAATATTTGTCCATCTATTGAGTTTTCTGATTCTCTGGTTGAAGGTGCCATATGGGGCATTTCCATCATTTGGAACCCTAGTACTTTTTATGTAGAATAAAGGATATTTTTTAAAGAATAGAATCATGGTTACTTTTGTTGATTTATCTTACTCCACTACATGCAATCTTATGAATATTTATGCTCCTAACACTAAACCTACTAGAAAATAATTGTGGGATCTATTGTGCATTTTACACACAGGCCTTGATGAAAGTAGGGATGCCCTCTTTTGCTTTGCTTTACCTTCACTTTTGGTCTTTGGGTTGATTTTGTCTTTGGATTCTTGATGTTTCCTTGATTCCTTAAAGTTCTGCACAAGTCTTGTCTACTCAAGTTGAATTGTAGAAATTTCTATGCGGGTCCCTACCATGCGAATGCCAGGGTCTCTTGTGTTGGTGCTAGTCCCTTTGGCTTCCATAGTCAAGATTTCTACAACTTAAAAAGTGGTGCAAATGTTAAGTATTGAACATCCAGTTCCTATTAAATTCATGTCTCCATATGCCTAAATGGGTTAGAACCAAACCAACTAAGTTTTGAAACATTGTGAAAAAATTTATGCGAAAAGCCTCCATTCAGATGTTGGGGTCTCCTTCATCAGTGCTAGACCCCTCAGCTTCCACAATCCAAATTTTTTCATTTTTCAAAATGAATCAAATCATCAAGAAATAGGTTCAAGTGCTCTTCCTATGCATTTTCCACGTGCCAAAATGGATAAACCTAAAATTTGTTAAGTATTTGGGGTTTGAGGGAATTTTATGCAGCTATGTCATCAACTGACATCACAGCCTCCGAATTTTGCAATTGAGATGTTTGCAACTCAAGAAATGGGTGAAAATTTTTAGTATGAAACATTTAATGCCTTTAATATCCAAGTCTCCACATGCCTAAATAATTTGGATTCAAAAAGATTAAGTTTTGAAGAATTTTTAAAATTTCATTACAGAAAGCCAAGAGCAGTATGCAATTCTGCTCACTCCATTTCACTACTGTCGAACCCTCCAGCTTCGACATTTCTCCAGCCCATAGTTGTCTATTTTCCCTCAAAAGTGGAAAATTCACGTACTGGCATTAAACCCTCCAGCTTCCACATTGCTTCGGCCAATAATGGTCTAGTTCCCTCAAAAGTGGAAAATTCACTCAACGGCACTAAACCCTTCGACTTTTGCATTGCTCCAACCCTCAAAAGTGAAATTCCCTCAAAAGTTAATTTATCGAAAAGGAAAGTTTGTTGAAATGAAAAATTTCTTGAAAGGGAGAATTTTTGGAAAAGGAAATTGTCTTGAAATGGAAAATTTTCCCAAAATGGAAATTTTCCCAAAATGCATTTTTTCCAAAATTGAATTTTTCCTCAAATAGAAAATTTCCAAAAAATTTCCAAAATGAAAAATTTCCAAAATGGAAAACATTCAAAAATGGAAAGTTTTTGAAGTATGAAATTTTCTTGATAGACTTTAAATTGAAAAATTTTAATATTTCAAATAAGGGAAATTTATCATTTTTTGAAGTTTAAATTATGGTATTTTACGACACATGCTTTTCAAGATGCTTGGAGGGATTAATTCATTAAAGGACCAGCATATGAAACTATTTCATATATTGGAGGGAGGAATAAATGAATTGAAAGGACAATATGAACATTCATGTGGATTCATGCAAGGCCTTATCACTATGGAAAATATCAATATTTAATGCGAATCTAAATGAGAATCTATGCCTAGTAGATGGAAAAGTATTTTAAAGGGGACAACCAAGGAGGCTATTTTTATTCCTCCAATGAGTTGTTCATCAAAATTGAGGAGGAGATTTTTTTTCTCATTGAACCAAACATGTGACTAAATTTCTTGATTGGATGTAAAAGAGGTATGATTTGCAAAAACCTTATGAGCTCCAAATATTAAATACTAATGTAATCTAGGCCCTTGAAATGGAGTAAATCTTGTCCCTTGATTATAAATGTAATATCTATATAAGGCCAAATCCTTATCATTTGTAAGGGACTAGAAGCTATATTTTCAACTATAGAAGAAATCAATAGGAGTTAGTTGTAGGATAGGAAGAATTGGAGATTTTTGAGAAGATACTGGAACACTTAATGCAGATTGGTCATTGATTGGGAATTTTCATGTTATCTTTGAAAGTATCACGATTTCTTTCTTTTGATTCTTAAATGTTAGTTCAGTTCATTCATATTTTTGGTGAAATGTTGAAGACATTGATCAATTATCTTAGGTTCATACTATTAGTGGCTTGCTTACTAGGAGTTGTTGTGTATAGTTAGATTGAACCTTTATACTACATCAAATTCAACTATGAATGCTTGTTCATATTGCACCAACAATTGGGTATATGTATGAATATTCATAGTCTAAATTTTTTTTTAGTTTCCTTTGAAGATTGCACCATTTTTTGTGATATTGTGGATTCAATCTTGGTTAAGCAAAAAATTGTTTATTGGGAAATTTGTCTATCTGAAGCATTAATCATTATTGTGAGCATCCTTAGGTGTTAGAATTAGGATCTCTTTTCCTCACCTTACATATTTTAATGTTTTTTTGAATCTCTGTTAGTTTAAGATTCCAACATCACTATATTGTTCTATCTGATGATAAAAGGTAAATTTTAGATTTCTACTCAAACATTACAATCAAGGTTTTACCAATCTTAAAACTTTTGAAATCCTTGTTGCAAACCTATAAGTTCCAACCTTGTAAACCATAAATGCACTTTGTGTTACCAGTAAAACACATCATGACTGAGTTGTTTACTGCATTATCAAGACTTGACTTTAGAGACCTTAGGGTTATTTTCTAAAATTTTTTTTGCAGATAATCACCTTTTAACAGAGGTGGATTTTTTTTTATTTTATCTATGTTGTGCACTAGAAAGAGGGTTGAGCATAAGAAACATAAGTTGGAAGCTGAATAAGCCTTCATGTACACATCTGAGATATGATAGATCTCATTATATTCAAAAAATCTAAAAATTAGAAAATCTAAAAATACAAAAAAAATATGAGTTGAGATGGAGGAACAACAATTTTAAATTGATATTGATCAACTTCATGATTCTCAGAATAAGTGATTACATCACAAGAGTTTGCATCAACTTGCATTATTAGACAAGTATAGATTCCATAATACCTCTAAGCACAATGAGCTAGAATGCTTAACCTTTTTGGGAAAAATGGAAATGGCTTTGTGGGGGGATCATTTCTTCTAGGATGTGCATAAACCAATAGCTCTTGTAGATATGGAAGAAAAACTTGTTGATGTTGCAACTAAAGGCTTCATAAGACTAGTTAAATATCAATTGAGTGGTAAGGATGAACAACATTTACATGATATTCTCTTGTCTAGTTGGTGTAGAGTGCACAATGCAACACACTCAGAACTCACATGTCCTTCATGAACAAATATTATCAATCAAGCTAAAAGTGTAATAGAGACACCATGTATAGGTGAGAAAAATCCATCTAAAGAACACATTGTAGTGAACAAAGGGCCAATAGATGCTAAATTAGAAAAATCTATAGTAGTAAATGTTGAAACAACTACTTATAATGTTGAACAATAGAAGGAAGAAGCTGAAACAATTAGGACAACAAAAAGTAATGATGATTGTTTAGAAAGAATGAAACTTTAAAATGTGGCTTCTCTAGGAGGAGGTAAGCAAGCACTTGAAATAAAACATTCAAATGAGCCACAAGGGAACAAGATTGTTGATAAAATTTCCTCCACAACGGATAATGAAGGTTCAGAATATGGAAATTTGTTACAAGGCTAATGAAAGATTGTTCAGACTTGTAATACATGATAGATCTAGAAGAGTTGTTGTTACCAAGTTGGTGCAATATAGATGATTCATTACATTCAAAATTCACATTCATATTGTGTCAAACAACAATCAGACAAATTAAAGAGCAAGTGGAATTGCAAAAAAAATCCAACATCGCGTTCCACACTATTACTATAGAAGTAGAAGAATGTGGATCAAATCACTACTTAGTTGATTATAATCCACCCACAGATTTTGAGACAACAATAGAGGAGACACAATGCAACTCAAATGATAACACAATAGACCGAATGATTGATTCATCTATTAACAATCAAGGGTCCTCTCCTTTTTTATGACAATGTGCATATGCTTGGTGATTAGCTTCATGACATATACAAGAAGGAAATTGCAGACCAACTTTCAGCCCCCGAGATGTGGAAGGAGAATTGTCTAATTTCCTTGATGATGAGCTATGATATTATGATGACATGGGGTAAGTGAGTGACTCTATACTTGAGGATAGTGAAAATTAAATACCCGAGCCTATTGCTGATGGAATAGTTGAGGCACTATATGAAGAGTAAGATTTTATTTCTACACATAGTAGTGATGGAAATGAGGAAATTCCACCAATAGATGGATACTTTGATGTGTAGCAACTTGAGGAAGAGTCTAATAAAATATTGATACATGAGCTACCAAGAGAGGAGGTTTTAGAAGATATTACTATAGCTGATATACAAATCCATCTACCAGCTACAATAGGGAGTTCTCTTGCTTTTCCCAAACATGATTCCCTAATATATTCAAATGCCCATCACAAGATAGATTCATCCATATCATGTTTTCAAGACACAGGGTATTTTCAAACAAAAGGTGAAGTGTAGGAATTAAAGCAAACAATGTGATACCCTTTATGGACAACCATCAAGAAGATACAAAGACTACAAAAAATCAATACCTTATTATGGGTCTAATATAGGGGTAGCCAGTTGAAGTTACTAATCACAAGGATAGTCTTGATGAAACGTTGACAAATTCATTTTCTCAACCTCATGTGCCTACATAATTAGGTAGAATGTTTCATCCACATGAAAGTTTTAATACTTTGCATAGTATGTTGCCTAATGATTGTGCCTATAACCTATAGATCTACAATGCAAGAGGAATGTTGCACCATCAACTACATCCTCTTGAAGATGCCACTACAAGTTCTGATGATACCACTTATGCTTTAAACCATAAAATGCCATTGCCTTCATAGGACAACATCCAAGTTGTGTATTTCCTTGTTCCTACCTCCCTTGTTCCTGCTCATAGCTAGGCTTATCATTTTGATTATGGTGATGCAAGAAATGAATAGTGTTTATGGATTGACCATGGGCCTCATGAATCACCTCAATTGTTGGTTTTTCCTACTTATCTCATTCAATTTGAATGCTACAATATTGAGATTTACCTTGTTGAATATAAGGATGAATTTGCATGGCTTAGGACTATTACTACCACCTGACTGCTTGTACATGCACTGAGGATTCATATAGGTGTGAGTATTAGCTTTCCTTGTTTGAACATGATCCATTTTGAATCTTTTGTACATAATTTGATATAAATAAATGTGGTTTTCTTACACTTTGTTGTAGGTTAGGTTGCTTTAGTTTAGTTTGCTTTTAGTTTATTCTATTTTCTTGCTTTGGTTAGTTTAGGTTTGGATTTTACTTGATTTCTCTAGTTTGGTTTTTTCTTTTCTTCTCTAGTTTGGATTCCTGTATTTTCTGGTTGGGTAATTTATTTGCCTAGGGTTGTTTTAGGTATTTTCTTGACAAACATCAATAATATATTTTCTAGGATAGAAGGTGAAGGTCCTTTATTTAGTGTCACATGGTTTGAACATATAAAGAGAATAAGTCATTTGCCTAATTTGACTCTGAAATATTCTAAAATATTATATCTGTTACATCTTAAGAATCTTGAGGTTGTTGTGGGTTCCTATGCAATGTCTTGTTAAGTGAAAAATATTAGATTTCTACTTCAACACCACTATGATTCTCAACCTTGAGTGCAAGCTTCATTGCTTGTAGGTTGAAATGAAAGGAAAAAGAAAAGAACTAATCAAATAAAACTAAAAGAAAAAGAAAAAAATCATGAAAAAATCATAAAGCATTCAACTTTCAAGAGGATCCAAATAACTCTACTAGGGCTATGGACACCCAATTGGTAGTAGAGCTATGTTTGAGAGAATCACAACGATAATCTCTCCAGGGCTATGGATGCCTGACTATTATTGATGCAATGTCCATAATGCTTTTGGAGTAGAATCATTCATATAGCTTAACTTGATAGAACATAGGTTTTTGTAGTGACTTAAGGAGGGAAATTAATACACCTACACACACTTGGATTTTCAAATATGAAGGATTAGATCACCTAGTGGTTTTGATTCTTTGGTTTAATAGTTGACCTAATGTGAGGGTTGAAACCAAAGATTTTAGGTTCGTGATTCTTGTTTGTCATCCAAATGTATAGGAGAATTTCCCTATAGAGTCACCATTTGTTGTGCATTTTGTACAAATGCCCCACTAAAAGCAGGGACCCCCTCTTTTGCTTTGCTTTTCCTTCACTTTTGGCTTTTGTGTTGATTTTATCTTTGGATTCTTGATGTCTCCTTGATGTTTTAAAGGTTTGTGTAAGTCTTGTCTACTCAAGTTGAACTATGGAAATTTCTATGTGGGTCATCACCATGTGGATGCCCGGGTCTCTTGCACCAGTGCTAGTCCTTTGGCTTTTGTAGTCAAGATTTCCACAACTCAAAAGATGGGTGCAAATATTAAGTATTGAACATCTAGTGCTTATAAAATTCATGTCTCCATATGCCTAAATGGGTTAGAACCAAAGTGACTAAGTTTTGAAACATTGGAGAAATTTTTACCTAAAAAGTTGCCATGCAAATGCCAAAGTCTCTTGTGTTGGCGCCAAACCCCCCGAATTTGACAATCCAAATTTTTGCATTTTTCAAAATGATTCAAATAATCAAGAAATAGGTTTAGGTGCTCTTCCTATGCATTTTTCCATGTGATAAAATGGATAAACTTGAAATTTGTTAAGGATTTGGGCTTTGAGGGAATTCTATGTGGGTAGTCGTTGACTGGTCCCGCAACCTTCGGCTTCTATAGTTGAGATTTTTGCAACTCAAGAATGGGTGAAAATTTTAATTATTAAACATTTAATACCTTCAATATCCAAGTCTCCACATGCCTAAATAAGTTGGATTCAAAAAGATTACGTTTTGAAGCATTGCAAAAATTTGGTTGTAAAAAATTGGGTGTGGTATGTCGTTCCACTCACACCATTTTATCGACATTGAACCCTCCCGCTTTCACATTGTTGTAGCCTATAGTGGTCCAATTCCCTCAAAAGTAGAAAATTCACTCATTGACATCGAACCCTCTAACTTCCACATTGCTTTGGCCCGCAATGGTCCAATTCCTTCAAAAGTGGAAAATTCGCTCACTGGCATCAAACCCTTCAGCTTCTACATTGCTCCAACCCTCAAAAGTGAAATCCCCTCAAAATTCAATTTCCTAAAAGGAAAGCTTCTTGAAATGAAACTTTCCTAAAAGGGAATTTTTTGGAAAAGAAAATTGTCTTGAAATGGAAAATTTTCCAAAAATGGATTTTTTTCCAAAATGGAAATTTCCCAAAATGGAAATTTTCACAAAATGGAAATCTTCCCAAAATGGGAAATTTTCACAAAATGGAAATCTTCCCAAAATGGAAATTTTCCTAAAATGTAAATTTTCCCAAAATGGATTTTTTTTCAAAATAGTTTTTTTAAATGGAAATTTTGTTTGAAATGCAATTTTTTTCCAAAATCGACTTTTTTTCCTAAAACAAAAAAAATTCTAAAAATGGAAATTTTTTCGAAAAGAAATTTTTTCTTCATGGACTATAAACTAACAAATTTAAATATTTCAAATAGGGGAAATTTATCATTTTTGGAAATTTAAATTATGGTATTTTATGACAGTTGCTTTTCAAGATGCTTGGAGGGATCAATTCATTAGAGGACCAACATACAAAACTGTGTCATATATTGGAGGGAAGAATAAATGAATTAAAAGGACAAGATGAACATGCATGTGGATTCGTGCAAGACCTTATTCACTATGGTAAATATTAATATTTAATGAAAATCTACATGATAATTTGTGCCTACCAATTATAAAAGTATTTTAAAGGGGACAACCAAGGAGGTTGGTTTAATTCCTCTAATAGTTCATTGAAATTGAGGAGGAGATTTTTTTCTCGTTGAACCAAACATGTGACTAAATTTCCTGATTAGATGTAAAAGAGGTGGGATTTTCCAAAACCCTATCAGCTTCAAATATTAAATGTTGATGTAATTTGGGCCCAGGTTGAAATGGATTAAATCCTAGCCCTTGTTCAAAAATGTAATATCTATGTAAGGCCAGAGCATTCTCATTTGTAAGGGACTAGAAGCTAGATTTTAAACTATAGAAGAAATCAGTAGGAGTTAGCTATAGGAGAAGAAGAATTTGGAGATTGTTGAGTAAATATTGGATAACGTAATACAGATTGGTCATTGATTGGGTGAATTTTTATGTTATCTTTGAAAGTATCATGGTTTCTTGCTTCTAATTCTCAAATGTTATTTTAGTTCATGCATATTAATGGTGAAATGTTGAATCTATATTGATCGATCTTTAGTTCATACTACTAGTGGTTTGTTGATTGTGAGTTGTTGTGTATAGTTAGACTAAACCTTTATATTACTTCAAGTTCAACTTTGAATGCTTTTTCATATTGCGCCAACAAATGGGTATATGCATGAATATTCATGGTCTAAAAATCATTCAGTTTCCTTTGAATGTTACACCTTTTTTGTGATATTGTGGATTCAATCCAGGTTAAGCAAAAAATAGTTTATTGGGGGATCTATCTATCTAAAGCATTAATCATTGTTGTGAGTGTCCTTAGGTGTTAGAATTAGGATCTCTTTCCCTTACCCTTATATATTTTGATATTTCTTTGAATCTTTATTATTTTAGGATTCCAACATCACTATATTATTCTATCTAATGATCAAAGGTGAATTTCAAATTGCTTCTCAAACATTACAATCAAGGTTTTACTAGTCTTCAGATTTTGAAATCCTTGTTATAGACCTATAAGTTCCAACCTTATAAACCATAAATACCCTTTGTGTTATGTCATGTCCCCTTTCTAATTTAAAAAAAATCTATTTTTAGTAGGCCCAGTGTCCTGCAAAAAGCATATTTGAATTTGACAATTGAACTAGGAAAAGGTTCATTATTCAATATTATTAAATTATTAATTTTTCGGGAGAATATTAAATATGTTTGAAATAAATTATTAAATCAAGTTTGGA
Source organism: Sequoia sempervirens (assembly GCA_007258455.2). Taxonomy (NCBI): domain Eukaryota; kingdom Viridiplantae; phylum Streptophyta; class Pinopsida; order Cupressales; family Cupressaceae; genus Sequoia; species Sequoia sempervirens. Next base: position 16,922,697 of record VDFB02000017.1, read on the forward strand.
TGCACGATTTCTTGGGGAAGATTGATTTTTTCTTTTTTGGCATTGGTAGTGGTGCAAGATGAGGTTTCTTCTTTTGCACCTTTTTTTGGATGAATGATTTTGTGAAATCTTTCAACATTTGGCTTGAGGAGTTACAAGTATTCACATGCAAACCACTCATTATAGGTGCTAGGATTTGGGGCTGCAAGGTTTGGCATCCTTTATTACTTGTTTTGGTAGTTTGGATTGAGTTTATTCTTGTTTCTCTATTCACAGGTTGTGGATCTCTTGTAAAGGATGATAAACCATTGTAAGGATGATATCTAAGGATAGAAAACCAAGGAGTTTTAGACTCAAGGAAAATTCCTCTAAGGGTCTATAGGCACGACTTCACACAAGAATTGCATTGGTGTTGAAAGATGGCTTTTATGTAGATTTTTGGTTGAGTTATTTTGTAGGGTTTGTGTTTTAGAGTGCTCTGATTTTGGAATGGCTTTAGATTACTATTGTTATCAGTTTGGTAGTTGTTATATCATATTTTATTCATGTATTTATGCTACAAAGACTCTATTTAGAGAGCTGGTGATTTTGTAATAGAAAATACAACAATTTTCTTCCTATTTGTGGGTTTGCTTACCCTTTCTCATTGTGAAAATTGTAGTAGCATTTTGGGCTAGTTTTCTCTACTATCATGAATAGAAAAAATAATGTATTAAAATTATAATAATAACAGCAAGTCATTATTTTTCCCTTGGCACAATTTTTCATGTTAAATTTGAAGAATATAGTTAATTTTTCATTCCACCCAATTTCTCTTTTTATGGGTTTTTGAGAAAATATTTAATGGAAAACTAAAAACATTTATGAGGGATATTAAAATGGTATTAGAGATGTGACATTTCCATTCCAAGGGTTTAAAATTTTCTATGTAGCCAACTGATAGGGAAAAGAGGTATTTGCAGTAGGAGAAGTAGAAGAAAATTACCTCAAATCCTCAGCCATAAGGAAGTGTAGTTGTGTCTTGAAGGGATTATAAAATGGCCAATGTAGATGAAATGCATAATAACTTTCTCCAAGAACTAAAAAGGAGTCAAAAATTAATTGTTGATAGTCTTGTTGAAACAAGAGAGATGATGAGGTTATTGGCTGAGAAAGTACAAAATCCAACAACACCTAATGACAAGGGTAGCACTTCTAAGTCACAACGAAGCAATAAAAATTCCTCAAAATAAATTTTCTTACCTAAAGGTGATTCTCCCACAACTAGCCTAACCCCTAATCACATAGAGGATTTGGCTAAAGAGCTCTCAACAATCAAAGTGTCTGATGAGACTCAAGATGAAGGGTTTAAAAGTGCAGTTTCATACAATGACTATGTCTCTCAAATGCAAAGTTTGATGGAAATAATGAGTTATAAGCACCACCATGATTCTAGTGGAGGGAAACTTAAGAGAAAAATCAATTAAATTTCATCCCCTACCTTTAACAGAACTGAATATTAGCTAGAGCATGGATACAAAAACTACAAACCTATTTTACACTTAGTCTAATGAGGGAACAAGATGCCATACAATATGCAACCTTGCACCTAGAGGAAGACACCTATGATTGGTGGTACCATGGAATGACTACTCAAGGTCATGATAAGCTAACTTATTTTGATGATTTTAGTCAAATATTAATTGATAGCTTTGAGCTTGAGGAGTATTTTAAGGAATCGTCGAGTTTGAAACAAATAAATTCCATAGATGAGGGTGATCCCATAAAGCTGGTTTACAATTTTTGGGAGATTCTAATTTTTGCTAAAATCGCATATTTTTACAAAATATAATCATTTAAACTTTAAAATTTTCATTTAAAGCATTCCAATTGAAGAGGGTTTGATAACACTACCTTAGATCAAACCTCCTTAGATAGAACCCCGTTATTTTTAAACCATACCTATAACGAAGTCTCCTTTACACCTATCAAAATGCTAATAAAAACAACTTTTGATTTAAATTTTGGGGGATCAAATGAATTCATTTAAAATTTATTTTTTGTAAGTATGTATTCCTTATTATAAGCTTCCCAAAAAGTATAATTTTAAATAAATTTAATTTTATTATTATTTTTAATTTGTATTTCTTGTGAATGTAGGTTTTTCACTGAAAATAAAACTCCCTAATCTACACATGTGGAAAAATAGAAGATTTTCATAAAAAAATTTGAAAAATATGAGTGCAATAGATATTGAAGTCCTTGATCCACCAAAAAAAAATTGAATTTCGATACATACAAAAAAAGTTACGTGTTATATGGTCACGCTATGTCTGAATTGTAATTGGTTTGACTTTGAAACTTTATTAAAGAAAAAATATTCAATAAAAAACTATCTAACCAAGTGTAAGCACTAGATATCAGAGTTACAAATCTAAATTCTAAAGAATTATAATTTTATCCTTCATGGAAAAAAAGTTATCGGTTATACAGTGAGTGTCACTTTTTAAAAATGTTGTTTTCTGAAAAAAATTAGTTTTCGAGGGAGATGTAAAAAGAAGTGCAATCTGATTCCAAAAAAATTGAAAAAATATATTTAGATTCTACAGACAAAATTTCATGAAACTCTAGTTTGCATCATCTTCAAATTCCTCATGGTTTAGCCGCTATAGGTGCCCAAATGTGAAGATTTGGTTTAAAAAAATTATTTCAGTGTCTAGTTTGGCCAAAAATTGTAAACCACTATTGTGGGATCACCCATGAGTATGTTGAAAATTTTGAAAAGGTTTTTGTTATGGTATTAGATATATCTGAAAAAGGGATGATATACCTTTTCTTGGAATTTCTTGAAGAACATGTTAAGGGACTTATTAAGGCTTTCTCATCCACCACCTTGTAGAAAGCAATAAAAAGAAGTTTGTAGCTTGAAGTCTCCATGCCCAAGAAAGTGAGTGTCCATCAAACTAAACCTTCAAACTCATGGAAACACAAAGGTAAATTTTAGAAAAATACCCCCATAGTTCCCACACAAAATAATGTTCCAAACTTAGTTGGAAAGAGGTTGGATGATGTGATAAAATCTGAACTTCAAAGAAAGAAGCTTTATTTTACCTATTGGGAACCATGGTCTAAAGAGCATAGATGTTTGGGAAAAGGACACATGCATTTTATTGAGGTGATTTCAGATTTAGATACATATGATAGTGACGATTTTCATGACACCAAAGAGGTTGTATAGTTAGAGGAAGAAAAATAAAATAGTAAGGGAGGTACTATAGCAGCCCTACTAGGACCACCTAGGTATCATCCTTTTGAAGTTTAGGGAGTTATAGTTAGAAAAAGGAAAAAAATTCTCATAGATAGTGTTGCAACACATAACTTTATAGATTAGGGTTATGTGTCAAAGAGAGCGTTAAAGACCGAAGCTTTGAAGGTTTCAATGTTACTATTGTTGGTGGTTTTACTATACCGTGTACCCAAATGGTTCAGAAACTCAAAATAACCCTAAATGAATATGAGGTATGTGATGAATTTTATGTGGTTGGAATACAGTAAAGTGATGTTAAATTGGGTGTTCAATGGTTGTATTCTATTGGAGGATACTATACAAACACCAAACCATTGAGTTCAATTTCCAAGCCAATGGGAAAGAGATTGTGTTAAGAGGCCTTTCAAATGGAGCACCTAGAGTGGTTTCAAGGCTTTCAAAAGGGGAAAAGTAGCTTGGGCAGAAAAAATATTGATCCATAAAACTAGCCCTTCTAAGAAGCAAGGTAAAAATCATTTTGAAATTCAATCTATTCTTGATAAGCATAGTCTTATTTTCAATAACTTTCTTCCTGAGTTACCACCAAATAGAGGGTTATAACATGTCAATTTGAGCCAGAGAAAGGTGCCAAACCTATTATTAATACTCCTTACCATCACCCAAGGAGTTATAAGGAGTAGATAGAAAAAACAATCCATGAGCTCTTCTTGATTTGGGTTTCATAATGCCTAGTTCAAGTCAATTTTCCTCTTCTGTAGTCTTGGTTAAAAAGAAGGATGGTGCAATGAGAATGTGCATATATTATAGAGCCCTAAATAAGAAAACCATTAAGAATAGGTATCCCATGCCAAGGATAGATGGACTTACTAATGAGTTACATGGGGTTTTTTACTTCTCTAAAATAGATTAGGGATCTAGTTACTATCAAATTTGTATGAGGAAAGATGTAGAGAAGACTACTTTTCATTGCCACTATGGTCATTTTCATTTTCTTATCATTCCATTTGGTCTCAAAAATGCACTAGAAATTTTCCAAATCTACAATGAATAAAGTTTTCAGTAGGTAGCTTGAAAATTTTATTTTAGTGTTCTTTGATGATATCATAATTTACAGTAAAACTTGGAAGGAGCATCTAGAGCACTTAGATAGAATTTTGGGTATTTTGGAGTAACAATAATTTTATGCAAAGTTATCTAAATGTGAATTTGGGCTGACTGAAATTTTGTATTTAGGACACACCATAAGCTTTCAGGGAGTGTAGGTTAACCCACATAAGATACATACTATAATAGATTGGCTATCACTCACCAATCTTACTCAATTGAGAGTGTTCTTTGGGTTATGCAACTACTATAGAAGATTTGTAAGATTTTTTTCTCATCTTTCTGCTCCCTTGATTGATTTGACTAAGAAAGGAGCCTTTTTTTGGATAGAAGAAGCTCAAGGTACATTTGAAACACTCAAAAAGGCAATGAGCTCCTGCCTAGTGCTTGTAATTCTTGATTTCTCTTTTCCATTTGTTATTGAATGTGATGATTCTGGGTAAGGTATTGGGTCTATTCTAACTCAAAGGGGACATCCTATAGAATTTGAAAGTAGAAAATTGAATTCTTTGGAAAAGGGGTACCCTATTTATGGCAAAGAAATGTTGGCAAATATGCATGCTCTAGAAAAGTTCATATAATATCTAATTTGTGGTAAGTTCATGGTAAAGACTGATCATAATAGTCTAAATGTATTTTTGAATCAAAAGGATTTGAATGATTGCCAACAAAAATGGGTGAGTAAACTATAGGGTTATGATTTTGAGATTGAATATATAAAAGGAAAGAAGAATGTAGTTGTTGATGCACTTTCTAGGAAGCCTTCCTTATGCTCTCTTTCTACTATCATTGTTGATTGTAAAGTAAATATAATTTTAGAATATGCTAAGGATTCATTTTCTACTAAAATTTTGGATGGGAATGTGGAAGATGATAGGTACACCATTGTTGATGGTTTAATCTTTAACAAGAACAGGGTATACTTGGCACCGAGTTCTAAGATCAAGGAGAATATAATTAGGGTCTTCCATGATACTCCTTTGGCTGGTCACCAAGGGTATTATAAGACATATAAGAAAGCCCTAGAAAGGTTTTCATGTAAGGGAATGACAAAAGATATCCTCACTCATATTAGGGAATGCATGGTATGTCAAAAAAACAAGGGTGTGCAGATTTATCCAATAGGTTTGCTTCAACCATTCCAAATTCATGAGCATAAGTGGGAGAGAATATCCATTGACTTCATCACCGGTTTTCCAAAATATCAAGGTAATGTTTCTATATTTTTGGTGGTAGAAAAATTGACAAAGCATGCATAATTCTTTCCTATCACTTATGAGTTTAAGGCAACTCAAGTAGCAGATTTTTTTTTTAGAGAAACTTTTAGATTACATGGGTTTCCCAAGAACATTGTTAGTGATAGGGATAGTAGATTTCTCAATTCCTTTTTGAAGGAATTGTTTCATTTGATAGGTACCAAAATTACTCGTAGCACAAGCTATCACCCACAAATGAATGGGAAAACATAAATTGTCAAGAAGTAGATAGAGGGTTATTTGAGAAATTATGTTTCAAATCAGCAAGGTGCTTGGGTGAGGTGGTTACACATAGGAGAGAACTTTCACAACACATCTCATCATATGTCTATTGGAATGTCTCCTTTTCATGTTCTCTATGGCTATGATGCTCTTTCTTTTGTTGACTTGTTGTTTTTAGATAGTATTGTTCCTACAACAAGTGACTTTATCCAACAAAGCCAAGAGATTTAAGGTCTCTTAAAGATAATTTGGATCATGCTCAAAATCAACAAAATCTATATGCAGATTGTAAGGAAGCTAAGGTAGTGGAACAACTTCCTAAACTAATCTTGAGAGGAGAATAATGCAAGAATTTTATATATCTTTAACAGTTACATAAACTTAAATAGAAATAAACACATATATCACGCATGCCATGACATAGTGATTTACATGGGGAAAACCATTTCAAGGGAAAAACCCCACACTCCAAAATTCTCTCATTATATTATTCAGAAATCATAAAGATTGCAATATACTTGTAGAGAAAGCTCGATCTCATAGGAGTATCACCACTCAAAGATAAAGGCACAACATGACCACTATTAGACTCTTAGAATGCATTTCTCTACTGGAGTCGTAATACAATGCCCTCATAAAATAGGGTTACATTCTAGGGAAAGACATGCCAAAAAAATATCCAGCATTAGATCTAAAACCTAATAATGAATGGTCCAGATTTACAATACATCATTATTTAATGTATATCAACCTTTTTTAGAAGTTTCCTAAAAATTTTAATAGACTCCATTTTTCTCTTTGCTTCCATTGTATACACCTATTGATGTAACTAGGAAATATATATATATATATATATATATATATATATATATATATATATATATATATATATATATATATATATATATATATATATGTGAATATATATATCATATCAACAATAACCGTATATAATTGCAAGGTTGAGACACATTTTCCCACCAAATATCCCACTTTTTGAACACCTTTCAAGAACAATGTGAGGATGTAAACATCATCTATTTAATTGTTGGGGGCTGAAAGGCCCATAGTCTTTAAACACCATCTAAACTTCCCTATGCTCATAGGCTTAGTTAAAGAATCAAGAACATTCATCAAAGTCTCTACCTTAACTAACTTCACCCTACCATATTCAACCATATCTTTAACAAAGTGATGTTGAACATCAGTATGCTTGATCCTGGCATGAAATGTTAGGTTTTTCGCTAGACATATTGAACTTTGATTGTCGCAATAAATTGTAACTACACCTTGTTTTATTCTAATATTTGAACATATTCTCTTAATCAAAATGGATTCTTTACAAGCATTATTATCTTCCATATACTCTGCTTCAATAGTGGAAAAATCAACCATAGTCTATTGCTTACTCATGCAGCTAATTGTACCACCAAATAAAGTAAACACATAAGCACTAGTGGATTTTTTTTTTGTCAACATCACTTGCCTAGTCTAAATTCACATAACTATGAATATCAAGGGAAAAATCATCTTCAATCATATTACTATGATAACATAACAAATAATTTGAGGTACCCCGCAAATATTTGAAGGCTCTTTTCACTACATCCCAATGAACTCTACTAGGATTAGACATATATCTAGAAAGAACTCCCACTAGGGAAATTTTTGGTCTTGTATACACCATAGCATACATCAAACTTCCAACTGCACTCTAGTAAGGCACTCTGCTCATGCCTTCCATCTCTGATGGAGATGTTGGACAATTTGAAATAGATAACTTTGTTCCAACTAAAATAGGAACACATAATGGTCTACAATCCTAGATATCAAGCCTCTCTAAATTTGAGTTGACATATTTTGGCCAAGATATAGCTTTATGTTCATTCTATCTCTTTTAATTTCCATCCCAAGAATGTTTTTGGTTGCACCAAGATCTTTCATTTCAAATTTAGCAGCAAGTTGAGATTTTAGTTTTGAAATCATACCTTTTGCCTCCACCAATAAATATGAAATGATCACCATCATTTTTATAATAAACACAGTGATCTGATTTAGAACACTCAAATCCCAAACTCAACACATATGTATCAAATTTATAGTACCATATCCTAGGACTTTGTTTTAATCCATACAAATATTTATTCAATTTACAAACCAACTCAGTTTTACCTTTCACCACATAGTGCTCTGGCTATGCCATATAAATATCCTCCTCCAAATCACCATGAATTAGTTTTCACATCTATTTGCTCAACCTATAAATCATAAGTAGTAGCAATAAAAAGAAAAAATCTAATGGATGTCATTTTTGCAATAGGAGAAAATATCTCACCATAATTAACACCCTCAACTTGAGAGTAATCTTTCATAACCAACCTTGCTTTGTACTACTCAATACCTCCATCTAAAAAAATCTTTTTCTTAAACACCCATTTAAAACCAACAAGTTTACGTCCTTTAGGAAATGGTACAAGATTCCATGTATAATTCTTTTTCAAATATTCCATTTCTTCATCCATAGAAATCTTCCAAGATTTTACATCATTCATACTATTGGAAAAACAAGGATAGAAAACTGAGAGGGGGGGTGAATCAGTTGTCAGAGAGTATTAAAATTTTGAAACTTAATCTCAAATTTGATGAAAGAAAAATAAACCATAAACAATTAACACATCAAAAACATAAAGAACATCAATATTTTTTTATGTGGAAACCCTATTAGGGGGAAACCCATGGTGGATGTTAGTCCACAATATTATACCCTTTTAAAAGTATAATGAAAAATAATAATGGGAATCCACATGCATTTAGGAACACTGCCTAGAGCTCATTGCTCAAATACAATAGGGCTCGTTGCCCAATAATACACAGTAAATAGGATTGAATTCAGAGGGTATGAACTGAGAAAATATCTTCTACACAAACCTGATTAGAGTTATGTTAAGCACAAAAAAACTCCTTCACTCTTCACTTTCAATTTGCTTACCAATCGAATGAATAGATCAATGTTAGCACACTTTCACTATCTTTGGCTTTCCTCACTTCACACACACCAATTTTGCACAAGAAACCACTCTTATGTATTCACATCATGGAATACATCAATCACTTTGTTGGCCAAAAAATATAAAACATATTTACAAGGTCAACCCAAATTAACAATTAAATTTTCAATGCAAATCAAACACCATCAGACAATATTATGATGTTACCCAAAATGATATATTTGAGAATTCCAAACATTCAAATTTCAATCTCCAACAATCCACAACACGTTACCACCATCATGTGTGCAAGAACAAGAAAACCTAAACATGCACAAAAAAATCTTCAACCACGAGGACACAGATCAATGCAGACGTACAAAAATGATAGAGAATGATATAGAAGCATCCAAAAACAACAAAAACTAATAGAGAAGCATCCACAAAAATTGATATTACTAGAATTACACAAGCTTCAATCAAGAACATTGACAAAGACCACAAAAACACTGTCAGAGCACAACTATTCATAGCATGATCAAATCTTCACGCTGACCTTTGAAACTTCTAGTAGATGAACTAGATACTCTCAATAGTAGACCCTTAAGTCCACAACAACTGATCTTCAACTTATAGAACAAAATAACTTCATGACCTTCATTTTTCCATTGGCAACCCACAACTCTTCCTTTCACAATTTTCTCAATATCCTCAACATATACAACCTTCAATACAATAATGCTAATAGTGTTGACATCAATGACAACCACATATCAGCAACACAACCACAAAATATGATAGTTTCCCAACAATCTCCCCTTTGGCATTGATGGCAACACATGATGTGAAAAATACCAATAACCCAACACACTTACTCCCCCTTATATTCTAATACCATCAACCCAACACACTTACTCCCCCTTAGATTCTAACTCTTCAACTGCTCTTCTCCCTAAAAATACTTTTCACATTTCTCTTCTCACCCTTTGACATCAATGGAAAAGGTAAGCATTACCTTTCCATATACAAGCTCTGAACCACATATCTGTACATCTGACTACTCCCCCTAAGTAGCAACCAAAAAAAATCAATTTGGATAAGAAGATATCTATGAAGCACTCAAATTGATGCAAGTAAATCCATCTGTTAGTTTTTATTGAGAGGGGTAATCACCCCTAGCATCCCTCTGAGATACTCAAAAGTGTCCTTCAGTAACAACTTAGTGCAAATTTCTGCAACCTATTCTTTGGTAGGAACATACTCTAGTCTAACTTCTTTCTCATTCACTTTCTCCCTTAAGAAGTGAAACTTTATTGATATATTCTTGGTCTTAGAGTGTAGCACCTGATTCTTCAAAAAGTCTATTGTACTTGAATTGTCACAGTATATGGCAATAGGCTCTTCATATACTACCCTAATATCTTTCAGCATCTGTTTCATCCACATCACTTGAGTATAGTTATTAGAAATAGAAATATACTCTGCTTCAGCAGTAGATAGAGAAATGGAATTATGCTTTTTTCTCAACCAAGACACCATCTTCTTCCCTAGGAAGAAGGCACCACCACTAGTACTCTTATTGTCATCTACATCTCCTACCCAATCTGCATCAGTATATCTACTCAAAGTAAGATCATCATACTTTGGATACCAAAGCCCAAAATCAAAAGTTCCTTTAAGATATCTAAAGATTATCTTTACTACAGCCACATGAGATTCTTTTGGATCAACTTAAAATCTAGCAACTATACATACAACATTCATAATGTCTAGTTTGGTCTGAGTTAAGTAGAGAAATCCACTAATCATTGACCTATATCTTGTTTGATTTTCCTTAGGAGAATCATCATTTTGTGTTAACTTGCATCTAGTTACCATGGGATTACCAATAGGTTTTGATTCTTCCATGCCAAACTTCTTCAATAGCTCTCTCACATAGTTGGACTAAGATATGATAATTCCATTGTCTAACTGAGTAACTTGCAATCCTAGAAAGAAATTCATCTCTCCAATCATACTCATCTCAAATTCACTCTTCATTTCATCAACAAACTTCATACATAGGTTATCATCTTCTCCAAAGATAATGTAATCAACAAAGACCTCAATAATTAACTCTTTATCATGATCCAACTTGAAATACAAGTTGCTATCAATGGTACCTCTATTGAATCCAAGCTTCAGTAAGTATTTTTCCAGTCTAGTATACCAGGATCTAGGGGCTTGCTTCAGTCCATATAGAGATTTCTTTGATCAACAAACCATGTCTTCCTTATCAATCAGTTGAAATAATTTTGGCTATTCAATGTATAATTCTTCTAGTTCTCCATTCAGAAAGGCTGACTTCACACATCCATTTGATAGACTTTATAGTTCTTATATGCAACATAAGCAAGAAATAATCTTATTGCTTCAATTCTGGCAACAAAGGAAAAGGTTTCTTCAAAAGCAATACCTTCCATTTGTGAATACCCTTTACATACTAGTCTTTCTTTATTTCGGACCACTTCACCTTGTTCATTCAACTTATTCTGAAAGACCCATTTACTACTAATCACATTTTTATCTTTAGGTCTAGGAACAAGTATCCATGTATCATGCTTTTCAATCCACAACAGTTCTTCCTTCATAGCTTCCATCTAGTGTTCATCTTTGTAGGCTTCATTGAAATCTTTAGGCTCAATATTCAAAATCAGGTAGTTCTCTTCTGCAATCTTTCTTCTAGTTTTGCACACCTTTACTCTTATCTCCTATAATTTGATTTTCAAAATGATTTAGCTTTATATACCTTGGAACCTTGGGACTCTCTCAAACTTCTGGTTCTTCTGTTCTTTCTTCTACACTTGTACTTGTTGATGGTTCCTAACTTGATTTATTGGAACAAATTGAGGTTATTTTACCGAAACATATGGTATAATCTGAAGTTGATTCTGTGTCTGAGCATTCTTTCCTTGGTTGGTATTTTCTTCATTTGAATCATACCCACAATATCTGGATGATCTAGCAAAGTCCTCATCAACTCTAATATTTTCACTCTCAACCATCTTTCTCAGTCTTCTGTTATAGCACTGGTAGGATTTTCTTTTAGTAGAGTAACCTAGAAAGATTCCTCCATCGCTTCTTGCATCAAATTTTCCTATATCCTCATCTCTCTTAATGTGGAATTTTATTCCAAAGATCTTGAAATACTTAATAGTATGCTTATAACCAAACCATAGTTCAAAAGGAGTCTTACCAGAATTACCATTGAAATTTACCTGGTTCAAAGTGTACACAACAGTGCTTAATTACAACTTCACTCCAATAGATGTGAGGTAGATTTCCTTCTATAATCATTTTTCTAGTAGCATCTAGAATTGTTTTGTTCTTTCTCTTAGCAACTCCATTTTGTTGAGGGGTTCAGGGAACAGATAACTATCTTCTGATTCCATACTCTTCACAAAAGCAATTGAACTCCCTCGAGGTGAACTCACCACCTCTCTTTGACCTTAAGCATTTTATTTTTAGACCTTTCTCATTTTCTGCCATAGCTTTGAAAATTTTGAACTTTTCTAATGCTTCACATTTTTCTCTTAAGAAATCAACCCATATCATCGTAGAGTAGTCATTAATAAGCAACATAAAGTACCTTTCACCACGAAGAATTCTAACTCTGGAGGGACCACATAGATCAGTATGTACAAGCTCTAGCAAATTGTTGGTATGACGTTGTTTGCTCCAAAAGAGACTCTAGTTTGTTTTCCCATCCGACATTCCTTGCAAATTATGTTAGCAAGATTCACTAGTTTAGGTAGATCTCTTACTACTTGGGTGGAGCTTACTTTGACAATGTTATCAAAATTTACATGACACAGCCTCCTATCCCATAACCAAATTTCATCTATTTGAGAAATTAAACAACTCTCACTAGCAATATTCAAGTGAAAAATATTACCTTCTATCTTCTTACCTGAAGCAATTACTTTTCCAAATCTTCCAAGTATCCTGCATCTTCCATCTTTGAATTGAAGATCATAGCCCTTGTCCACCATCTTTCCAACACTCAACAAGGTGTGCTTCAATCCTTCAACATAAAAGGATATCATAATTGTTATGCTTACCACCAAGATAAATAGATCCTCTGCCATGAATCACACTAGCATTATTATCTCCAAATCTTACAACCCCGCCATCATACTTTTCTAAACTTCCAAATTTTCTTTTTTCACCATTCATATGATGTTAGCAACCACTTTCAATAACCCACTCATCCTTTTCCTCAACTTAGGCTGCAAGAGCTTTCTCAACTTTAACAGATTTGGTAGCAACTAGATCATTTTCCTTGATAGCAAGGAACACCCATTCATCTTCATTTCCATTATCTTTATCAAACTCATCATCAGTCACTCTATCTTCATCATAGTAACATTTCTTTTGAAATCTAGAATTGTTAGGCTTAGACCTAGGGACTCTTTCAGGACAACTTGATGCAAAATGACCTATTTTACTGCAAGAGAAACATTTAATAGGCAACTCTCCTTGATACTTACCTTTTCCTTCTCCTTCTTTCTTCACAATCAATGCTTCCAATTCTTCTACCTCTCTTTCTTCATCTTCAATTTGTTTCAATTCTTCATCATACTTGCATGACTTTCTGGAACACTCTCCTAGATCATATCTTTGTTTGTTTCTTCCAGATATAGTAGCCTTGAATACAAATTCAGTCTTGGGAACAGATTCACCAAATTCACTCAACTCAAAGGCAACAAGTTTACGAATTAGTGTATCTCTTGTCACATTTGTAATTGATCTCAATTCTTCAATAGCATGAGCCCTTGCTTTGTAAGAGGAAGAAAATGATCTTAGCACTTTAGCTACAATTTCTTCTTCTTCTAGGGTACCACTAACACATCTAATACCCATCACTATTTCATTTACTCTTTGCATAAAAGAAGAGATATTTTCATCTTCACCCATCTTCAAATTTTCATACTTGCCTTTCAAAATCTATAGCTTAGCCATCTTCACATGTACATCTCCTTCACACAAAGTTTCCAACTTCATCCAGATCTCGTGAGCTATCTTTATACCTATCACATTTGTCATTTCTGAATCTATCAGAGAACTCAACAAAGCTTCCATAGTCCTAATGTTATTTTCAGCCTCTTTAATCTCATCAGCAATGGAAAGACCATTCTAAGGAATAACATATTGATTCTTTGTAATCTTCCAAAATATTTCACCAATACGCCTCAAATGACACTCCATCATGGCTTTCCACAATGAGTAGTTCGTTCCATCGAGTCTAGGAATGTCCTTCTTGTATGATGCCATCTCAGATCATCTCAATCTTTTAAACTTCTTCAGAAGAACCTGCTCTAATACCAATTGTTGGAAAAACAAGGACAAACAACTGAGAGGGGAGGGGTGAATAAGTTCTCACAGAATATTAAAATTTTCAAACTTCATTGAATTTAATCTCAGATATGATGAAAGAACAATAAACCATAAATGATTAACACATTAGAAACATAGAGAACAACAAGATTTTTTACGTGGAAACCCTGTTAGGGGAAAAACCACAGTGGATATTAGTCCACAATATTATACCTTGTTAAAACTTTAATGAAAAATAATAATGGGAATGCACATGCATTCAGGCACACTGCCTAGAGCTCACTACTCAAACAAAATAGGCCTCACTGCCCAACAATACACAATAAATATGATTAAATCTAGATGGTGTGAATTGAGAAAATAACTTCTACACAAGCCTGATTATAGTTTTGATTAAGCACAAAAAAACTCCTTCACTCTTCACTTTCACTCTACTCAGCAATCGAATGAATAGATCAATGTTCACACACTTGCACTATCTTTGGCTTTCCTCACTTCACACACACCAATTTAACATAAGAAACCACTCTTATATATCCACATCATGGAAGAAATCAACCACTTTGTTAGTAAAAAGATATAAAACATATTTACAATGTCGACCCAAATTAACAATTAAATTTTCAATGTGAATCAAACACCGTCAACCAATATTAAGATGTGACCCAAAACAATATCTTCAAGCATGAAAAACATTTAAATTTCAATCTCCAAGGATCTACAACATGTTACCACCATCATGCTAGCTAGGAATAAGAAAACCTGAACATGCACAAGAAAAATATTTGACCACAAGCACACCAATCAATGCAGATGTACAACAATGATAGAGAATGATCTAGAACCATCCAAAAACAACAAAAAATAACAGAGAAGTATCCACAACAATTGAGATTACCAAAATTACACAAGCTTCAATCAAAAACATTGACAAAGACCACAAAAACACTATTAGAACACAACTATTCATAGCACGATCAAATCTTCATGTGGACCTTTGAAACTTCCAGTAGATGAACTAGATACTCTCAATAGTAGAACCTTAAGTCCACAACAACTGATCTTCAACATATAAAACAAAATACCTTCATGGCCTTCACTGTTCCACTGGCAACCCACAACTCTTCCTTTCATAAATTTTTCAATATCCTTGACATAGATAGCCTTCAATTAAATAATGATAATAGTGTTAACATCAATGATAACCACATATCAACACAACCATAGCATCTAATAGTTTCCAAACATATATCTAGTGCCTCGTCTATAGATTAGGGTTCATCCATCTTAGTATTCTCATCAGGTGAATACCTTTCAAGTGGTTGTCTATGCCTTGTAGACCTATCAACAAGTTGAGTTGGAGGTTTTTTCTTCTTTTATGAAGATTCAAAGCTAGATGAGCTCTCCTCAACTTGTTTCCTATCCTTGGGCCTCGATTCAACTTTCTCAAGTGTAGAAGGAAATTGAATCACATATTTTTTCTTTTTTCTAGCTGAAATGTAGTAGAAGAAGGCTTAGTTTCTCTAAAAGTAACACTTCTACTATCTATTACCTTATGTGCAACAAGATCCCAAAGCTTGTATTCTTTCACATCTTAACCATATTTGATGAAGATACATTTCACAACCTTTTTCTCCAACTTTGTTCAGTTCTCCTTTGGCACATGTGCATATGTCTTGCAACCAAAAACTCTAAGATGTCTTAATGAAGGCTTATGACCCGATCATATTGTTGGAAAAACAAGGATGGACAACTAAGAGGGGGGGTGAATCAGTTGTCACAAAAATTTAAAATTTTTCTAACATAACTTATCATTAATCTCATATCAAATGAATGTATAATTAACCATAAGCAATAAACACATCAGAGAGACAATGAACACAAATATTTTTTTTTTTACATGGAAACCCTATTAGGGGAATGTAGACACCTAAAATATACATTGAGGTGCTGCCACAATAATGGGTTACACTTTTTCGGACATCCTGATTTTTGCCTGAAATCACATATTTTTAGAAAATACAATGATTTATGACTTTAAAGGTTCGATTTAAATTATTTTAATTAAATAGGGATTGATCAAACCCCCTTAGATCAAACCCCCTTGGATAGAACCTTGTTATATTTAAACCATACCTATAATCGAGTCTCCTCTACACCTATCAAAATGCTGATAAAAAACCACTTTTGATTTACCTTTTGGGTGATCAAATGAATTCATTTAAAATTTATGCTTTGTAATCCTATAGCCCTTATTATAAGATTCCTAAAAAGTATAATTTTAAATATGTTTAATTTGATTATTATATTTATTTTTTATTTCTTGTGAATGTAGGATTTTCAATGAACATCAAGTTCTTTATTTCACACATATGAAAAAATAGAAAAATACATCCCTAGGTATTGATGTCCTTATTCCAACAAAAGAATAAGTTAATTCAAATGAATACCATTCTGTCCAAATTATAATTACACTTGGAAAATTAATTAAAAAAAATATGTAACAAAAAATTATGAAAAAATATCCATCCCCTAGATATTTGTGTGAAAAATTTGTATTTTAAAAATCAGAATTGTATCCTATCTATAAAAAAAGTTATGTGGGCCGAAGTAAACATCACTTTTTAAAAATGCTGATTAGTAGAAAAAATAAGTTATTAAAAATTACATAAAATGATTCACAATTTATTTTTTAATTTTTTTAAAAAAATATAATTATAATCTACACAAAATATCTAACAAATAACTAGTTTGATTCATCTTCAAAACCTTAATGGTTTAGCTTTAGGTGTAAGAAAGTTTCTAGTGAAAAATCTCAAGTTTGGCCAAAAATTGTAACCCATTTTGTGGGATCTATACATTAATCCCGACCACTAACATCATCTCATCCTAAATCATCCCTCAGTCTAACCATTTAATCAAATATCCTTATCTATTAAATTCATCAATATTCCTCCCTTAATTAAATAAACTAGTTATTTAATTAAATTAAATCAATTTGATCTAATTATCCCTGTTTAATTAAATAATCAATTTTATTTAATTAAATCTAAGGTCTATCCATTAAATTAAATAAAATAAAACCTTGTCTAATTTAATCTAACTATCATCTCCTTTTAATTAAATAAATCAAAATCTTTATTTGATTAATCTCTTATCATATTCCTCTCTTATTTGATTTAAATAAATCCATAAATTTGAGTCAAATAGGTTACACCATCTAATCTCCTATTAAGTTAATTAACCCTTGATTAATTTAATCTCTCATCATGTCCCATCCTCTAGATTTTGCAAGTTGCACATGAAAATAGATTTAATTCATTTATTAAATCCCTATTTTCCTCACAAGGCATCTTTTTGGAATATTCTCCAAGTTTGAATTCAAAAAATTCCAAGTGGGCATGTACATCCAACAAGGCAATAACTTCATCTTACATGTCCTATGCCTTGAGCCAAGTGGCATTTATTGCATTTTCCCTTCCCTCTTACAAGTCATTTCAACAAATTTGAAATTCAAACATATGCATTTATTGGCACAATCCTCTAAACTTGCACATCCTCCATCCACTCATAGATTGAAAAGTGGCATCATGCCATTGGATGAATGTTAGTCCCACATTGCTCAAATTTGGACATTCACCCATCTTTGAACTATATAAATAAAGAGCTCATATCCTCATTTGATCATCCATAGTTTAGGTTAAGTTACCATGCTCAAATATCTCTCAAATTTCATCCATCACCATTGAGTTCTTAGCTAGGTTTTTTGCAGATTTTTAGCTTGGAGCTCTCATTATTCATCAACAAAGTGGATCAAATCTCTTCAACACATCAAGCTTACATCTTAGGAATTGGGAAAGGGCCAATTTTCACATCAAATTGGCACCAATTCCCCCATGGGATCAGATGTTTGCTATTCTAATTAGGATTGAATCTATATTTCCTTGTTTCATTGAGTGTTTCATTGTTTTCTTTCCTAATTTGAATTTTGTAAATGGATTTCATGGGGAATCCTTATTCATGCTTTCAATCTCTTGTTTAACTTGTTTATTCTTGTTGTTTTGCAGGTACTAGGATTGGGGTTCACACATTTGGTGCTAGAAGGAGGGAAGCATCTCAAGCTTTATCACTTTTCTCACAAAATTATGCATTTTTTCTTACACACAAAAAAATTCCCACACTAAGAGCTCAACGTCACTATTTTGGCACCACTGACTCTTAAGTTTCGCTATATGGCATCGCTTTAAATTCAAACTGTGACGCTGGAGTCTTCCTGCCCAAAAATTTGAATTTCAAACTCCACCACTTGACCATTTTGACCCACTGAACTTTTCAAAAAAATCAAACCACGACACTGGGCAAAAGTGTGACATAGTTGAGCTCTCTATCCCCAACATAGAGTGACGTTGACTGGTAAACGTCGTTGTAGAGTGCCACTGAGAAATCAAACTACGACACGGTCACAAGTTGTGCCACTGACAGGGAGTAAAAAGGGGAAATTTAATTTTAGCATGTGCTTTTGGTCATTAATGAGTTTATCTTCTATTTTCTGCTTTTTAATCTCTATATTTTATAAAATCTGACTGATTTTCTCTCTTGTAGGTTAGAATCAAAAATGAAAGAAGAAGAAACATGGTCATGGTATCTTACAAATTCAAGTTGTTTTTAAACACTTTTTAAGAAATTGTCATCCCTTTTCTTTCTTAGGACACTAATTTCATTTGGGTTTAAAAAGAATCGTTTCAATTTTTGCAAAGGGTTTAAAACGAACATTAGGATCACAATATACTAGAGTTTGTTTTTGGTTAATAATTGAACAAGGAAACTCTCATTAGTCTTTTGGTGCTTAAAAAGAATCCATTATTGCTTTGTCATATCTAAAATGAATATGTGCTATTTTGTTTTGTGAAGGCTTACTTGAACTAACATCATTGAAAAAGGACGTATGCGCTTCTCTCACACTTTATAGTGATCTTGAGAATCAAAAGGCCTTTTTCATGATTTTAGGTTAAGACAAAGCAATCACCTCCACACTTTGTTTTGGGTTTAAAAATTGAACAAAATCTTGTCCGAGTGTGAATGAGCTTATTGCATGTGTTCTCCCTTTGTTTCTAAATAAGGGTCAATCGAACTATGAATAAGTTTATTCACTTTTGTTTATCATAGAGGGTCTACCTTGGGGAGAAAGTACTCACCCAAGGGAATGACTCAACCAGTAACACTCTAAACCTGAGAGTATTTCCAACCGAGATATAAATGTGGGTATTGGAGTAAATGCCAATATCATGTGGTTGATTCTGACAAGATGGATCTGAAAGGGGACTCTTTCTATATGGATCAATCTCCACAAACAGAAAGTTTGAAATAAAACCCTTGTTTGTAGTGGCTTATTAACCCATTCACCGAGTTTATCAAAGTGGTGCATTGGAACTTAGATTCCAAGAAGTTACTTGCCATGTCCGATCTTAGTTAAAGTATAGAGGTTAAGACTTCATTCTTAACATACCTAATCTTTCCTTGGTTGCATGTAAAATCATTTCTTCTTCTACGAAGAGCATGAGGCAATCCCACTAAGAGAAATGTACCAATTGAGCTAGGGTATGATATTTCTTATGAATCAAAACACTTTTCTTGTGCGAAAACATTGGGAAACAAACACTTAACATTATCATCAAAATTTCAAACCCTTTAGGAGACAAATACAATTGACTCAATTCAAGTGTTATTGCTTTCCCTTGGGATTTATCCTTAGAGGTTTCTAAGCACTTGGATTACATCTCAATTTGTCAACTAAAGTTAAACAATAGGTAACCTTTTTCCTTGACTTCATCAAAGTTCACATAACATACTTTGTGGGACTTGAAGAAATTAGGACATTGGGACATTTAGTTTGAAAACTAATCAAAGAAAGTGTTTTTGGTAAAATAAAGTCATTAAGCAAAGCTAAGAAAAATGAACTTTCATATGTGTTGAAACCTCACAATTTCCAAAGAAAACAAATCACAAATCCCAAAAGTCATTGGTTCAAAATCCGGTAATGTTTGTTCAAAGTAAATCATTCTTTGGTTATAAAGGTCTATAGAAGCATTACATTTTCTTCAATACCTAGGTCTACGAAAACAAAGTGTCTTTTTTAGGTTCATCTTAGGATCAAACAAATAAAAATCTTTTTCATCCACCCTTCAAAACATTAAATCAAAATTCATCTCACCATCACCTTTTGTAAAATCTTGAAATTATCCCCCATGCTAGGCTTTTTGGAAAAAATCAAAATCGTCAAATCTTTGAGACAAAATCTGTGAGAATATTTATCAAATCATCTTTGGCTAGGTATGTGTAGATGCATTCTTTCGCATATGCTTAGTCAAAGTTATCAAGACCATCTTGTTTAGCTAGGTATATGAATATGCGTCCTTCTTCATATACTTGGTTGAATTATCATCTTGTTTGAATAGGTGTGGGTAGATGCATCCTTCTCTCTATACATATTAAAATTATCATCCTTTGAGAAAATCTATCCTTTAGATAATCATCCAACATCTTAGGATCTATTTGTTCAAAATCAAACCAAAAACAATCAAAATCAAGGACAAATCCCAAAATCAAAAAATCAAAAACATATCCAAAAAATCCCAAAAGTCTAGCATCCCCCTCAAGATTTATCAAAAGATCAAAACATTCACATCATCCATCTCTTTCATCATCATCATATCACCTCTTTGATCCTCAAGATATCCTAAAACTTTCTTCTTTGGACATAAAGTAAATATCAATCCAAAATAATTAAAGAGATCAACCTCCTCTATTCTTGAAAAATTGATCCTTGTTTTATGGTTCAAACTAGATCTCAATACAAGAAGAACATGGAAGCTGACAAGGAAACACCCGCTTCAAGTGATCTAAGCCAAAAAAATGTTGAAATGAATCTTGCCGAATCAAGCAATCCTTTGAATCTCTCAAAAAACCTACAAGAAGAAAATCAAGGAGAAGATCTTACCTTTGGGATGTCGCATGAGGAAATAAATGAAATTCTCCAAAATCCATAAAAAACATAAAATCATTAACATCATGATGAGGCTTAACCCTTCACTATACATGCTTGAACTAGCAAAAAAAGGGGCCAAATTACCTTCGAATTTTGATGTGAGTACCATAGTAGATACATGTTTTCCACCAATCTCATCCACCATTCCCATCTCATCTGCACCCTTATCCCAAAACATCACTTAAAACATTCCACAAATCACATCATATTTTGCTCCAACCCAACCTAATGTCAATAAGGGAAATACATTTCTTAATGCTATTCGAACACCACCCCTTGTTAATAGTCAAGAGTTGGATGCAAATACCATCTTGGAACAAAACATACCCCAAAATCTATTGCACGGGAATGTTCCTCTCACTTTCCATCATGATCCATCATCATCATTCTTCCGCACAACAACTCAAACTTCTCTCCCTACAAATTCACAAGAGGAAAGTGACATTTGGACTCGGGGGCATTTTCAATACCACACCCCTCACATTTCCATCACTTTCACCATTAACATCATCATCCACACCTTTACTTGGCTTGGGACTCCCACCATTACCAAACATCAATCAAAATCAAACCAACATCCCAAACATCAATAAGAACATCATGCAAAACTTTTCATCGATATTGCAACAACAGATGACAACTATGCAAGCAATCACAACATCATCAAAAAACACCCTAACATCTCAAAGTATGGTTTCCCAATGACCAACCACCAAAACCACAACATCATCCAACACTCAAAATACCAATACAACATCACTGCTCACGACCACCACAAATGCCATTCTGAATCCACCACCACCAACTTCCAACATATTAAGCCAAAACCACATAGCATTACATGAACCTCAGCAAGCTACTTTTCAAAGGAGATTCTAGCAAGTGCAAAAGAAAAAAGCCGCACAACTAGTTGTTCAGCAACCCGCTCAAGCTGCACTGTAACATCTCGTTGCGCAAACCCCAAAGGACAACTAAGTACACAATTTATTTTTTTTGAAACACAAAGTAAAAGTACTATGTTAACTATTGCAAATAACATAATTACAAATACAAATTAAACGCCTAAGTCCCTTGGGGTACACAAAGAGACATTACATAATCTACCCATTATCAAATTTGATTAATTTAACATTCATTTCTACTAATATAAGTTTTTAAATAAACATTTATAAATGATAAGCATTATGACAAGAATGAACCATAAAGATGATATACAAGATTTCCTAAGCTATTCAACTTAGAAATAAATAGAACTCATTTGCTCAAATATAATACAACATCAAGTATAATTACATCCATGAATAATGTTTGAATTACAAAGTGTGATTATACAACACATCATTCTACAAATTAAATCTCAATAAACAATTATCCAAGTTACAACATACATCTTCCCAACACATGGGAGTATTACATTTTGATTTACAAGATATGAAAAAAGTACAAATATACATCAGAAGGAACATAACTCTAGATCAATCTATCTCAACAATCTCTGTACTGCAGGAACAACTGCCCAATGGGAAACCCAACGGGGTGTGAAGCACGTTCCACCCGACCACCCTCATGCTAGGAGTAGTTAAGAAAAGATTCCTGACCAAGGATATCTAAGGTAACACAAAAGACTCAATTCCAATCATGGTAAGAGAAATCACACAAATAGGAAAACATAACAACAAAATTCTACTAACAAAACATGACAACAATTTACACCAAGTCATAATAATAAACCACTTCTAGAGGATTCCAGTTAAAACAACTAAGGGAAAGCTAGATGAGAGTGTCATCGCATGGCCATGGATTATCCAAAAATCCTATCACAAGGTGCCACCTCCATCTATGGTTATCCTGACTTCCTATCTCAAGGCGCTGCCCCATAGGGTGACTCATGCAGAATCATGCATTTCTCGTAGAGACGAGATCACAATTATGCCAACCACGGACTTCTCGGCCACCTTTAGTCTTTGGAAGCCCTGACAAGTGGATGAGGACTCTATATTTATTTTATTAATATTTAACTACCCATCCCCTAATTAATTAGTTAGGTTTTCACTTTTTACTCGAACTCTAAAATGGGTTATCCTGACAGTCTCTTTATGCATCGGCGCCCACATAGAGCCACTCTCCCTACAACCCCCAACACACGTCACAATCAAAGGGATTTTACCCCCAAGTACTCAAAACATAGGATAGAAACAGTCGCGAGGAAAAACCATCTCACTATAAACACATGACTCAATCAACTTAACAAAATGATTACAAACTCAAAGTAGACTCATGATCACAACTATAAACAAAATGGTATCAAATATCAAATATAAAAGTCACATTACTTAATTCACCAATTTTCTCAAACCTCTGAAGTTTTAACAAAAACCCTCTTTCCTATAATGTGTTGACTAACCTAAGGACTCCACAAATTGATATCCCAACTTAGGAAACGCAAAAAGAACTCAATAAAATAAATCAACTACTTATTTAATACTAAGAAATTGATTAATAACACAAAACCCACTACGCTAACAACGATATGAATATATAGCACTAAATGGAAACCATTTCAAAATCAAACTATCATCTTACCCAATTTATTTCATCAAAATACTCTAATAGATTTGAATTAAAGGCATACAATTAAATTTGACAAAGAACATTCTTCAAATTTGTCCAATAAAAACATATTATCATTATAAATAATTTACATAATGTTTTCTTTAATTTAACAAATGCATATATATATATATATATCACTTTTAAATACATATATATACTATTTTATTAAATCACAATAAAAATTATAGCTTCATAAAAGAAAATTATTACACATATTTATATTCTAGAAATTAAAAAAAAAAACAAATAAATATATATATATATATATAATAAAATTTAATAATTTAAAAGATTTAAAATAACAAATAAAAAAAATTCTAAAATTAAAATTTATTAAAAATTTCTTTTAAATAACAATAAAAAAGATATATTGACAGTTGGGGCTGTGTACAGTAGTCCAAAGGACTGCTGTACGCAACACTATGGGTTGCACAAAGATGGTACCATTCCCCAAGATCCAATCAATTTTTTTTTTTAATTATTATTTTTTAAAATAATTTATGACGAATTCCATGAATTTGAATTTCGTCAATTTTTTTAAATAAAATTTCATATGGAAAAATAAAATACGAATTCTCATAATTTCTTTTTTTTTAAATAGAGTTTGAATATATGTATTTCTCATAATTTCTTTTTTTTTAAACAGAGTTTAAATATATGTATTTCTTTTAAAAGTAGATATATATATATATATATATATATATTGTGTAAATATATATATATATACAAATTATATTCATAGAAACAGTAATATTTTCCTGGAAAGAATTCTTTCTGAGAATTCTTTTCAAAATAAATGGAATAAATTGGGAAAACAAAACATTATAATTAACTATAGGTAGCATATAGAAAATTTGCATAGAAGTTTTCTTATTTTTCTAAACTTTACCAAAGAGTTTTAATTTAAAAACTACAGAGGATTTCTCTTCAAATTCCTCAATTTTCACAGAGGTTTTATTTTCAATTTCAACTGTATCTTTCTAAGCTACTATTTCAAGAATTTTATTTAACTAGATTCACTAATTTTCTTGTGTAATTTTCTACAGGGGTAACACAAAATTTTCCTATAGGGGTAACACAAATATAACAGAAAAATTGTGCAACCAGAAACAATGTTCTCTACAGAAAAACTTCTAAATTCTACAAGGGTACAGTCAAATCCTTTTACACAAACAAACAACTTTTCAAAAGAAGAAAGCATTCAAAACAAAAGACAAGAAGGAAACAAAACAGAAAGGAACCTGTTTCCTGTAGGCTGTAGAAGTAAAAATTTGTGCCAAGCTTTGTCACAGAAGCCTCCAGCTATTAAGCTCTTCCTAGAAGCTTCACCTCCAGTAAAAATTCAATTCCAAAAACACTCCTGCAGTCTTTTCACCAAACTCTTTCAAAAAATTTCACTAGAAAAATCCACACAAAAGAAACCACACACTATTCCCAGCTAAAAATTCCCAAGAAGAAACTTCTGTTACCCCATGCCCATATTCTCTCCGAGAATATTTTCCCACAAGGAAATTTATTAATTACCCACTCATTCCCATGAACCTCCAATAAAAGAAATAATATATATTAAATCAATTTTATTTATTTATTTATTATAATATATTTATTTTCTTTTAATAATAATGTAGCTTTATAAGCTATTTTTATTAACTCCAAAATGAAATAGAAAATTTAACATTCTAAATATCAACAAAGAAAATTTATTTTATTTAAACTATTCATTTAATAGGGAATATAACTCAATTAGCTTAACTACAATTAACTTAATAACTCCATCAATTAAATATATTAATCGATCACACATACCCAAAATCAATTAAATCACACTTAATTAAAATTAATTATATCCCCAACTAAAATATTAATCAACACTAACACAATTACACACAAGGATGAATTGAAACAAAGACAACAATAGGCTCACAAAAGACGAACTTGGGACGAGAACTCTTTCCTAACCACTCCCTTTCAACATCAATCCCGTTGAGTTTATGAGACACGCTCAAACCTAACAAGCAGGTGGAGTCGATGTCTAGTACCTGCATCCTGCATAGAGAAAATGTCATGAAGCATGTAAATCACCATAGCAAACACACCGTGAAAGGTAATCGCAGGGTAGCAGGGCACTTGCAAGCAAGTGATGCCACTCTGTCCTTTCACCAAGACGCACTAGCAAACACACCAACCATTATAACAGCATAAAAATCACATCACTATATATATATATTATTACAGAACACCACAAAATAGTCATGTAACATGATCATGATAAAATGTATCATCTACGACATATGTAAAGTCCAGTACAATAAAGCAACCAAAACATAAATCCATGCACAACCAAAATGGTGAACTGATACCCACACAACCAGGCACAAAATCCATCCATAAGAGTAACAAAAACATGAGGGGTATCACATGTGCAAGCCGCATAAGCAACCCAATCCACACTATAAGTGTAACAAGTTGCACAAACCCAAGCGTTATTGCAACAACAACAACAACAAGCTGCACAAGCTTCTCAAGCAGGCCAAGCTGCATTACAAGCACAAAAGGATGCTCAAGCCCTATTGCAACAACAAGCAGCACAAGCACAAACTCAAGCTCAGGAAAATTCCCAATATCAAGCCCAAGCACAAGTAGCCCAAGTTCAAGCTCAAGCAAACACTCAATATCAAGCACAACAAACACAAGCACAAGCACAACTTCTTGCACAAAGAAAAATAGAAAAAATCCAAGCATATCAACAAACAATAAAGCAATATCAAGAGTAGCAAGAAGCAACCTAATTGGCAGCCCAACAACAAGTGTTGGTAGAACAAGCCTTGTTAGAACAACAAGCGTTGTGGGAACAACAAGCATTGTTGGAACAACAACAATCACAATAGCAAGCACAACAACAAGCAAAAATCTTAGCACAACAACAACAAGATCAAGAACATGCATTGTTCATACAGCAATAGGTGGAAGCATACCTAGCTTGGAAAAATATACAAATACCATCAAATAATGCACCAACCAACCCAACCATCCAACCCACAATCCAAACACCCCAAAACACCTTTATCCCATCCCCTAATCCGCAAAATGATGTAACAACACAAATCAGGTTGCTCTCGCAACAAGTGTTTGATCTTCAATTAGGGTGAATCACCAAAACACTAAGCAACTTGTGTCCCTATCCATTTGATAGGAGCCTTGTGATGAAGCCATTCCCTAAGGGATTTGAAATCCCCAAGTTTGAAAAATATTGAGGGATGGGAAACCCTGAAGATCATATCAGGGAATTTCAAGTGCATTGCATGGAGGTCGCATACGACAATACTTATCTGATGCAACTATTTCCTAGGAGTTTGGCTGGCCACGCTATGGAATGGTTCTCTCACTTACCAATAGGCATTAGAACATTCCAAGAAATTATAGATGCATTCATTAAAAATCATGCATGCAATATCACAATGGATGTTTGTCTAGAAGAAGTCTCAACTCTGAAGCAAGGAAATAATGAATCATTCACCTCATTCTTACAATGATGGCAATCCAAGGCCAATTGGAGCAAGTGGCCCATGCCTAAGGAACAACAAGTTTGCACCATCATATCCAAACTTGATGGCCTCTTGGCATTTCATCTCAAGGTTCAAGGGATTACCACATATGACCAGTTGATCCCTAAGGTGCTTAGCATCGAACGAGCCCTTATGACACAACCTGCACAACAAAACAACCACCCACCCTCCAATTATAATGATAAACCTCACATGTGGCTAAGGAACAAAAATGTTACCAATGATGGTGTCGTTGACGCCAAGGTGGTAATTAGTGCCCCTCACAAAAATACACCCACACCACAAATCAAAAACCAACACCAAAACACACATCAAACAACACAACAACCAAACCACAATCCAACAATCAACAATCTCAATGATCAAAGGGTACCACCACAATGAAACAAAAATTACCCTAAACAAAATTACACCACTTTAGGGGATCCATTAGAAGTCATCATGAAAAGGATGATAAACGAAAAACTCATCAAAGCTCCTACCTTTGAGAATTACCAAGAACTGGATGTGAAACCTCCTTGGTATAATGAGAACCAACTTTGCAAGTTACATAAAATCAAAGGCCATACCACAAATAGTTGCATGAGATTAACATAGTTCAAGATCTCATTAATCAAAGGATTATCAAAGTGGAACAACCTATAGGAAACCAAGATCTTAAGATATACATGAATTTGATGCCCAATCATGGCAATAAAGGGAATAAAAACAACAATGATAAAGGCAAAGGCACCCAAACAAACATAAATCATGTGTATGAAACTATCGTCACCTCCCTAGATGAATATTGCATAGCCATCACCATCAAAGGTGCCCATGCTGATTGTAGAGTCACCGCAAGAGGCATAAAAGTCACCATCGCAGGATCATCCTAGCAAAATAGAGCCCCTACATCCAGATCTATCCCTAATGGCTACAATATCCTTGATCAACTCAAGAGAATGCCAATGCAAATCTCCATCATGGAGTTGCTAAAAATCTTATTAGCCCATAAAAAGATCATTGAGGAAGCATTAGCTTCATCCACTGTCCCCACAAACCTTGATGTGAAGCAATTCCAAGCTAAGGTCGGAAATATCATTACGCCAAATCTCCTCACATTCTCTGACCAAGATTTCCCAGCTCAACCATCTCACAACCGTGCACTTCACCTAGAAGTCATAGTACATAAGAGCAAGGTCAAAAGGGTCTTGGTGGATGGAGGTGTGGGTTTGAATATATGTTCTCTCAGTCTCATCAAACAATTAAAAATCCTAGAGGATTTTATTGACAAAGGAAAGGGTATCACAATAAGAGCATATGACAATCAAGAAAGAGTGTCCCAAGGAATGATCAAACTCCCTATCCAAGTAGGGCTGACTCTCATGGAAACCACTTGTCAGGTCTTGGACCTTGACTTACCATATAACATCCTTTTGGGATGTCCATGGATTCATAAAATGAAGGCAATAGCGTCTACTTTCCATCAATGTGGGAAGTTCACACATAATGAACAAGAAGTTACCATTCACAGAGATCCTGAACCCTTCTCCTATTGCAAAAACCTTGAAGCAAAGTATTATAAAATCCCCCAAGTACCAAAAAATGATGAGGGCCCATCCACTCCATACATCGATCCTGCCACCCTCACATCCACTTCTGCGATAGAGACACCCACCACTCCCTCCATCCCCACCATTTTCGACATTAAGCTCATCATCCAAGATAACGGTTGTGGAAGCTACAAGCTCCCTAACAATGCTTTTGTGGTAGGAGAGTTACCACAATCTCCTAGATCACAGGGACATCCACAAGAAAATGAAGCTTCCACATCTCAAACGTCTCCTAAAGACTATCTTGAATTCACAAGCTAGGGAGACCTTGGCCAGGAGCTTATTGAGGTAGATCCATCACATATGCTATATCAAGATGAAATACCAACAACTAATTTACCAATGGATGAAAGAAGCAAGGGTCTACAAATGATGCCCGCAATGGGATATGACGAAAATCAAAGATTGGTACAAAACAACAATGGGATTATAATACCTATCATTCCAGAGATGTAATTGATAGCAAATCTTGGCCTTGGATGTACCCCTTTGAGAATAACCATATGTGGCTGAAGTCCTCCAGTTAGAACATTTAATAAACCTCATCAGCCAACTGCAACATAACTACTATTACCAGTATCCATAGGTTCTTTCTTAGATAACTATATGTTTGATATAACTGATGTTTGTAGTAGTAGCGATGACAAGGACCTCACATCCAATCTAGCTAGGCTATTTGAAGATACCACTCTTTACATGATTAGCACCCTATCTTTTGATTTAGACCACCTAGATAATGAAATCTGCCTAGTATACCCCCAACTGATCGACTACGACCAACGAGGACCACCAATTCTCGATACGTTCGAAAACGATGAGGCACTCTCAAAATTGATGGGACTAACGAATAACATTCCGTGTGGGGATCACAAACCATGGTTCATAATGGAGCTAGATACACATGCCTATTATGGGGAAATGATTGAATCCCTCATTCACAAAAGTGAAAAATTAAAAATCATATATAAGTCCTTGAGTGAAAACCACACTATGGAACTCTTTGACTAGAAAAAAGTAAAAAGAAAGGACACATCCAATGGTGAAAACCTCTTTGAGGTGCCCGAGGATGGGGGATTCAATATTCCTTCTAGAGCTATTCATCAAGAGAAATCAGTAGTCCTGGAAAAAAGGTGTAATCTGGTCAATCTAGGAATAGAGGAAATCCCACACATAACATTCTATGCAGAATCATTGCTATCAAAAGAACAGGAGCTCCTAGCAGCCTTTCTAAGGGAAAGACAGATAAACTTTGCATGGAGTTATGCTAACATGCCAGGCCTTGATCCAGAAACCATACACCACTAGTTAGGAGTATATCCAGAAGTGAAGCCTGTTAAACAAAAGCTTAGAAAAATACATCCTTAGATCGCCTTATTGGTCAAAATGGAGCTAAAAAAGTTATTAGATGCAGGATTCATCCAACCGATAGATTATCTAGAATGGGTATCAAACTTGGTACCTATTTCAAAACCTGATGGAGACATTATAATCTGCACAGACTTTAGAGATTTGAATAAAGCATGTCCCAAAGAGGACTTCCCACTTCCAAATATTGGCATGATAGTAGATATGACCAAAGGACATGAGATGCTATCACTAATGGACGGATTTTCAAGATACAATCAAATCATGATAGCAAAAGAGGATCAATATAAGACAACTTTCATTTGTCCATGGGGGACTTACTATTGGAACATGATGTCATTTCGCCTAAAGAATGTAGGAGCAACATACTAGAGGGCCATGACATTGATGTTCCACGACATGATACATAAGATAGACGAAGACTATGTTGACGACATCCTAGCTAAATGCAAAAACATAAAAGATCACATAGCAACCCTAAGCATTATTTTTGATAGACTGGAGGAGTACAAAGTTAGAATAAACCCAAAGAAGTTTGTCTTCAGCATACAATCAGGTAAACTACTAGGATATATAGTATCAATGAGCGGTATTGAGGTGGATCTAGAAAAAGTGAAAACAATCCTCAAAATGGAAGCACCAAAGACATTAAAACAATTGAGAGGCCTCCAAGGTAGACTCGAATCCATTCAAAGATTCATAGCACAGTTGGTGTACAAACATAACCCATATTCTCACCTACTCCACAAGGGAGTAGCATAAAAATGGGATACCAAATGTGAAGAGTCATTCAACAAAATCAAGGAATATCTATTGACACCACCAGTCTTAATGCCACCAATCCCAAGAAAACCATTGATTCTCTATATATCAGCAACATCACTAGCCCTTGGAGCTCTCCTAGCTCAACATGATGAAAACGGAACAAAAAGGGCTATCTACTACATCAATAGAAAAATGGTGGGGCATGAGCTAAACTATTCATTCATCGAGAAAGCATGCCTCACAGTAGTGTTTGCATCACAAAAATTTAGACATTACATGTTGGCACATAAGATAAAGCTCATTTCCAAAATCGACCCTCTCAAATATCTATTATCAAAGGAAATGCTCACATGAAGAATGGCCAAATGGGTGATGATTATGTTAGAATACGACATTGAATATGTCGAGCGGAAAGCAATCAAGGGTCAAGTTATTGTAGATCAATTGGCAGAGGCACCAATCTATTTAGAGAACCCTCTCATCTCAGAGTTTCATGATGAATCCATTTTTAATCTCAATATAGCTGACCACTGGAAACTATACTCTGATGGTTCATACACACAACATGGATTAGGAGACGACATATTCTTAATTACTCCACAGGGGGATTACATACCAAGGTCCTACAAACTAGCATTTCCCTACACTAATAATATTGTAGAATATGAGGCCTTAACCATAGGTCTCAGAATAGCAGTGCAATGGAACATTATAGCTCTTAGAGTATATGGGGATTCTCAATTGATCATACATCAAGTAAACAATGAATACCAGACCAAGGATGACAAGCTCACTCCATACAAAAAATTGGCGGAGACCCTTAAGGAGTCCATCAAAATAACATTTAAGAAGATTCCTAGAGCAAACAACAGAGCAGCAAATGCCATGGAAACAATTGGATCCTTATTGGATATCCCCCACAACACTCCAAAATATGAATTCTTGATAGAGCAGCTTCTCGTGCCCAAATTTGAGGTACCAGAATCAGAATTCGTGTGTGAAATCGTTGGTCCCGGTGATCCTTGGTACCATGAAATCTATGCATACCTTTGCATAGGAGTCATACCCACCGATTTACCCTCAAACTTAAAGTGAACCTTTGTAAAAAAGGCATCTAGAGTTGTCATCCTAGGAGATACTCTATACTATAGGAGCATAGAAGGAACCCTACTATGCTGCCTAAATGTTGAAGAGGCATTAACCACCCTAACTGAAGTACATAATGGTATCTGTGGTTCCCACTTGAGTGGAATGACCATAGCTAAGAAACTATTGAGGATGGGGTATTATTGGCCCATAATGGAAAGAGAAGCTCATGACTATGCCAGAAAGTGTCTACAATGTTAGCAACATGGGGACCTCATCCATGCTCCAGCTCAAGAGTTTCATCCTATTGTCACACCATGGCCCTTCTCATAGTGGGGCCTCGATCTCATTGGAAAGATAACTCTAACTTCATCTAATGGCCATAAATTCATCATAACTGAAACATAGTACTTTACTAAGTGGGTGGAAGCCATACCCATGACGTACATAACTGGGAAGCAGATCTCAAAGTTTATCCTAAATTATCTCATTTGTCATTACAATGTCCCACAAGCCATTATCTCAGATAATGGGACACTGTTCAGAATCAAGGGGTTCATGACTTATGCGAGAAATTCAAAATCTATCATCACTTCTCCACACCGTACTATCCCAAAGTAATGGCCAAGTAGAAGCTACAAACAAAAACATTATGAAAATCCTCATGAAAAAAATTAATGATGCAGGTCGTGACTGGCATTTGTAGCTTAATCTTGCCCTCTGGGCCTATCGAACTAGTATCCACACACCCACTGATGCCACCCCACTTTCCCTGGTCTATGGATCAGATGCGGTACTCCCTATTGAGATCAAGCTCCCATCCCTCAGGATATCACTACAAAACCTCATAACAGATGAAGAGTATCGGGTATCAAGATTAAATGAGCTAGAGCTACTAGATGAGTGAAGTATGGATCCTTTGCATCATTTGCAAGTCTATCAAAATAGACTCAAAAGGAGCTACAATAAGAAAATTAGAAGTAGGACCTTCCAAGTCGGGTCCTAAAGGAAAATCAAAAGAATGTCCCAAACCCAAGAAGCAAAGGAAAGTTTGAACCTAATTGATTGGCACCTTTCATCATCACAACAAGTTACAAATCAGCGGCATATTAGTCATCAACACCCGAAGGGGAACCTCTGTAGGAGAAAATGAATAGCTCCCATCTCAAAAAGGTTTATGCCTAAAATCTTTCAAGGTATAGAACCAAAAAATCCAAAAAAAATCAGAAAATGTCCTAAAAAATAGTTACCTCAGTGAAAACCTGGCAAAAAAGCATCTTGGTAACAACAAAAAAATAAAATAAAAAGAAAAAAATCCAAAAAAATTAGAAAAAGGATTGAAAATAGTAAAGAGAAAAAATCATCCTCTAGTGCAAACCACTTTGGTGGCACTTTGGACAAGTACCTTGGTGAAAACCTGGAAAATAAGCACCTTGTGTAAATAAGCACATTCCATCCACTAGGATCTCTGCAGCTTGTTCTACATCATACATCCATTGCGCTTCCATCATCCATTGCTTTCCATATCTCCATCCATCATTCATCCACTCGCATCCGCACCATAGCTTGGTCCTATTTTCTTATCATAATCCCTCATAGTACTACTCGGCCCATCCTCAAGGTCAGCTTGTCCTGCCTTTATCAAAATAGTCTATTGTATCATGTTGGGGGCATGTAATAATCAGATTGGATTCGTGTATATTCTTAAAGTCCCAAAAATCAGAAAATCAAAAAACATAAAAAAAAATCAAAAAAATCCAAAAACATCAAAAAATAAAAAAACTCCAAAAACATCAAAAAATCCAAAAATTCAAAAACATCAAAACATAAAAAAAATCCAAAAACATAAAAAATTATCAAAATCCCAAAACATGTCAAAAATTCAAAAAACTAGAAACAAAGTCGTCTTGTTGAACTACGTCGTCTCTAAGCTTGAACATAGTCAAGGTTGATCCTTGATCATCCCCTAAGACATTTAGGTCAGTCCTCTAGGCGTCTGTCACAATAAACTGACATTTCATCATGTATATCTTCATCTATAAATTGGTCAAGTCGTCAGTCGAACTACGTGGTCTTTGTGTGTATAACGTAGGCAAGGATAATCTATTGATCAGCTTCTGAGGCCCCTAGGATGACTCCTTAGGTTAGTCTCTTGGTCAAAATATCATAAAATCCCAAAACACTGGAAATAAAAAAATCAAAACATTTGAAAATCTCAAAAAACCCAAAAACAACATCAAAACATCTCAAAAAGATCAAAAACATCCAAATATCTAAAAAATTCCATCCATCTCATCTCGCTTACACTCAGAATAACATCATTCATAACAAATTGATCATCATCCTTAATCTTTGATAAGATAATTAGAAACAAGTCTAGCGGGTCAAAAAAGTGAAAACTGAAAAATCGTCAAGTCTCAGGTCTAAGTCAGTACGTAAGCAAGTTGGTCAACTCTTTGTGTTGATAACCCATCATCTAATTGGTCCCATATCAATCATCTTTTAGAACGCTTGGGATAAACGAAATGGCGTGCCACCATTCACTAACATGTCCTAGGATGAATCCTTCCGACAATGGCCACTATCTTTTGGCAATAGTTTCGGTTCTTATCCTTAGAAAACATAATTCCTTTTGGTTAGCGATATTAAAGAGCATCAACTTGTTTGTTTACTATGTCTTTATCTTTTGACTTATCTTATTGTCCTTATTCCAAGGACTTCTCGATGATATCCCAACGAAGGATTTAGAGAAATAGAAATGGGGGCAATGATCATTATCTTTTGTCCACTATGCTTGTTGGACATTCTTGTAATATAACCTCAGTGAATACTTTCTTTGTTAGGTATGTATGGAGGAGGTTTTGGGCAACTTGTTGACTATTGCATTGATAGGTTGTACCTTTCTATGTTTTGGTCTAAGGTGTTTGAAACTTCTAAAGTGCATCCTAGCAAAGTTTCCATATGTTAGGTGTGAACAAGGATACTCCTATCTGTTTGTCAAGTCAAAGCTCATCACACTAGGTACCACGCGATCCTGGTTTTCTATACCTTGATGCATCGTACCACGTGTGTTATCAAACATAAAAAAAATTGGCCCTTTGAAAATCCCAATTCCTTGGCAAGTAATCATCATCATCATCAACATTTGCATTTTCATCATCTTGTGTCTTGTTGAAATGACTTCTTTTCTTCTTGCTCATCACACTAACAAAGTACTATGACAGTTCATCATCATCATCATCATCATCATCATCATCAATCCTGCATCCACAAAACATTTGCATATTGCATCAACATACCATATAGGAAACATATGCATTACATTTCCATCATCATATAAATATGGCAGTATAAGCATTCTTCATAAATCAGCACATCCATTTTATTACATTACATTGCATCCATTTTTGCATCACATTGTATTCATTGCATAAATCATCATATAACATTCATTTGCATTTGCATAAACATTACCACCCATCGCATAAACATACATCATAAGTACATAAGCATTATAGACAATCCATTTCATACATACTTGCATAAAATTATAAGGTCATCTCACACATTACATTCATTAAGCATCATTATCATATCATTGCATATAGTACACCACATTAAATGCACCACATACATTATGATTTTAATATGTTCAGGATAATAATATTTTTTTATTCTGGGCATCTTAAAGAAACCATCTCATTCACATGACATCATTACATCTACATTGCATTATATCATCCACTAAACATCCATATCATCTCAGAAACAACATCATAATCATTCATTGCATAAATCATTTCACAACATTATAAGCACAAAAAGGAATATGAAAACTCATTACAAAGCATACATCCATCCATAACCCATTCATATATAAGCATAATTCACGTATATTTCACGTATATACCATATCATTTTACATATTACATCATTTGCATCAACATAAATAAATCATCATATATAGATAACATCATTGCACATCACATAAATACATTTGCATATCATAGATTAAACATAATATAGATCTGTTAGTCATAATCATGGAATATATCATTAGAAATAAAAGAATCCATAAATGCATCATATAAACATATAGAAATAGAATCATCCATACATGCATAATATACGTCACATTGCATAACATCATATAAAAAAATCATCATTGGCTCATATATATATATCACCATCAATAACGTAACTATCATAGTACACAAAAATAATCAGATCATTATACATGTATGTCAATCAGTACAAAAGGCCCATCAAGCTATAAAAAAGGAGCCCATAAGGCACCAAAAAAATGATGTCATCTTGATCTAAAGGAGGACTAACCCTCTTTCCTACTGCCCTCACCCCTGTCACTGTGACCCTCTGCTGGTCTGTGGCTAGTCTGCTCTAAATACTCTGGGACCCGCCCTACTCTAGGTACGGCCTCATGATAATGCCTCCGATAGTACTCAACCTTTCAGACAACATCCCTGTATGACCTAGTTGACATTGCACCCTAGGAAGAGGAGGCTACCATGCTCTCCAGCTACTATTTGTGCCCTAGCTTGGTGGCCGCCTATAGCTTTGCAGCATGTCTCTGTTGAATGGCCTAATCCCTTTCGACCCTAAGCTACTCTCTCTCAGCCCTCGCCTAATCTCTCTTGGCCGTCACGACCTGGACCTGAGCCTCTAACTATGCAATCAATGCATCCTGAGGATCTACCTATCTTGTTGGCTGCACTGGGGGTTGTACTTGGGGTTGTACC
This sequence comes from Sequoia sempervirens, assembly GCA_007258455.2. Lineage (NCBI taxonomy): Eukaryota > Viridiplantae > Streptophyta > Pinopsida > Cupressales > Cupressaceae > Sequoia > Sequoia sempervirens. Next base: position 16,959,657 of record VDFB02000017.1, read on the forward strand.
TAAGGCTGCACCTGAGGTTGTACCAGAGGCTAATCTTCAACCTGTGGTGGTACACTTGGTGGCACCTCCTATTGATCTGACATCGATACATCTCCCTACCATGCCTGAACTAGAGGCACAATCGGCTAGTCCTTTCGAGCATCCCCCTCTAGCCTCATCCTCCCCATTTGCCTCTAACCCCCCACTAATTTGGAACTGCACCTGGAATAGTCAACTGAAGCAGAGGCTGGAACCAATCCCTATAGGCCTATGTCACACCTAGATCTGGAGGTCCCTGATCGTAGGCCCACGGTCGAGCTACCAAATGCCTGAAGCTATCCATAGCCTCTGAAGTAGGAATGTACTACCCCCATGAAACTTGTGTCATGGTGCGGGTGAAGATGGCTATGTAATCATCATCGGGGAGATCTTGAGGCTCACCGAACTGACATTGCACGCGCTCGGGCAGGTACCTCTCAATCATCGTATCCTCCCACCCCTGCATAAAATGGTCCTGGCGAGCATAGAATAGCTGATCAACATCATCGACCCATCCAAGCCGACCAAGGTACGACTTTCGCCAGGTGAATACCTACATCTCATCGAGGACCCTCCTCTAGTAGGGGATCATGTGCTCACTGGTGTGTGTGAAGGACACACTTCCTCGGTACCACCATATGAGGGGATCGTCTAGCATCATCAACACTGAAACAATGTGTGACCGAAGCACAACAATGTGCGCCCATGCCCACACATGAAGAAGGGTCACCCCTGCTCTGAGTGCCCTGCCATCCATATATACATACTCATGCAGATCTCTATATAGTGAGGCTAGAAGCACCAAACTCCAAGCAAAGTGAACTACCCTGTCTCGAACCATTCACTCCCAATAATAGCCCTTGCTGGGACTGAAGTATCGACCTCGTCTATCAAGGGAAACGAGACTCGAGAGAACCGCTGCGACAACTAAGTGGTAGGGAGGTGCCAAGATCCTATGCCACTCAAGCTCTATCTTCCCCTCACAAAAGACAATGTCCTCTGTGGTGAGGACTATATGGCAAACATTGTGCCCCTCGTCCATGTCAAAAATCATTTGTCAACCGTGAATCGACAATCTCAAAATATGCCAAACATCCTCTAAGGTGATGGTGGCCTCACCAGTCGGAAGATGAAATGAAGAGGTCTTGTTGTGCCACCTCTCAGCCAAGGCTGACAACATCCCTAAGTGGGTAAAAATGGGTGTTGCCTAGGAAATGTACCATAACCCCGCAATCCAGAGTCAATCCTAGTCCTTGTCACTCAAGTCCCCCAAATAGCCAAACAAGTCTCACGACCGGTGTTCTTGAGAGTAGAGCTCCCTCGCCACCTCCTGCATCAAGGAAGGTCACCATGTTAAAAAAATTGAAAAATTCTTCTCCAGGCATTCAAAAAAATTCTCTAGCAGTGCAACCCGTGAAGGCGTCACAGTTTGATTTCTAATCAAATTCCTATGCTATGGTTTAAAAGACCAAAACTACACCGCCGCGGTGCACTTTGTCTTCCAGTTGTGCACTTTGAGCAAAATCAGGATTGTCGTGTCATAGTTTTCAAACTACCTCACCAGCCCTAAGCTAAATGTCAGAGTTCTCAAACTCCTAACTACACTGCCACTGCGCTATTTAACACCGAGTGACGCAATTTTATTTTTGAGCGGTGCTATATAGCGCCACTACAGACTGACCGACCGACTTTAAAAGCATTAAATGAAGGTAATAAATGAAAAACAAAGCTCAAGTAAGGGTCACTTACCGGTGCCCCGATGCCAGGTGGCCACTAGTATGTCTGAACTTGATTAGAAATGTGCAGGGGAAGCTGTCATTGCGCCATATCGTCAGGAGGTTCAAGCTCAAATCTCAAAGTTGCAAATGGAGATGTGTGAAAATGACCTGGAAGTGACCCCTCCAACTCCTTTTAAGCTTGAAAATTAGGGTTTTTTCACCTTGACTGGCTGTCTTGTTGGGTTTTTGGACCCCCAAACCTATTTTTTGTCTAGTTGAGGTCTGTTTTACATCGTTTTATTGCATTTAGACACATTTTTGGCTTCCTAGAGCCTTTTTGGACCTGTAGGGCACCTACCCTCTTTTTTTGCGAGATCACCCAAAAATTGGAAATTTTCCTCCAATCCTGAAAGGGGGCAATATAATGGCATGTTCTCTCTCGCCAGGTAGTAGTGGGCCAAAAATTTTTCAATAACAATTTTTTTTGGCTTTGATCAGCATCGTTTATTCTTTGAACCAATGCAACAAGTGCATTGCTTCAAAGAGGGGAAAAATGTAGAAACGTAAAATATATTGATTGACATTGTGCATCTAATCTCGACTACTAACATGTTCTCATCCTGAATCATCCCTCAGTCTAACCATTTAATCAAATATCCTTATCTGATTAAATTCATCAATATTCCTCCCTTAATTAAATAAACTAGTTATTTAATTAAGTCTCTCTCTTTTGTTAATTAAATCAATCATATGATCAAATTGTCTTTGTTTAATTAAATAATCAATTTTATTTAATTAAATCTGTAAGGTCTATCCATTAAATAAAATAAAATAAAACCTTAAGTAATTTAATCTAACCATCATCTCCTTTTAATTAAATAAATCAAAATCTTTATTTGATTAATCTCTTATCATATTCCTCTCTTATTTGATTTAAATAAATCCATAAATTTGAGTCAAATAGGTCACACCATCTAATATCCTATTAAATTAATTAATTTAATCTCTCATCATGTCCCATCCTCTATATTTTGCAAGTTGCACATGAAAATAGATTTAATTCATTTATTAAATCCTTATTTTCCTCACAAGACATCTTTTTGGAATATTCTCCAAGTTTGAATTCAAAAAATTCCAAGTGGGCATGCACATCCAACAAGGCAATACCTTCATCTTACATGTCCTATGCCTTGAGCCAAGTGGCATTTATTGCATTTTCCATTCCCTCTTACAAGTCATTTCAACAAATTTGAAATTCAAAAGTATGCATTTATTAGCACAATCCTCTAAACTTGCACATCCTCCATCCACTCATAGATTAACAAGTGGCATCATGCCATTGGATGAATGTTAGTCCCACATTGCTCAAATTTGGACATTCACCCATCTTGGTATTCTATAAATAAAAAGCTCATATCCTAATTTGATCATCCACAGTTTAGGCAAAGTTACCATGCTCAAATATCTCTCAAATTTCATCCATCACCATTGAGTTATTAGCTAGATTTTTCACAGATTTTTGGCTTGGAGCTCTCATTCTTCATCAACAAAGTGGATGAAATCTCTTCAACACATCAAGCTTGCATCTTAGGAATTGGGAAAGGGCCAATTTTCACATCAAATTGGCACCAATTCCCCCATTGGATCAGATGTTTGCTATTCTAATTAGGATTGAATCTATATTTCCTTGTTTCATTGTTTTCTTTCCTAATTTGAGTTTTATAAATGGATTTCATGGGGAATCCTTATTTATTCTTGCAATCTCTTGTTTAACTTGTTTATTCTTGTTGTTTTTTAGTTACTAGAATTGGGGTTCACATAGGGAAAAACTATTGTGGATGTTAGTCCACAAGATTATACCCTGCTAAAAGTATAAAGAAAAACAATAATGGAAATGCACATGCATTCAGGCACACTACCTAGAGCTCTTTGCTTGATTAGAAAAGGGGGTCACTTCAATACAAAGTTGGATTAAAAATTTAGAGGGTATGAACTAAGAAAATAGCTTCTGCTCAAGCCTGATGACAGTCTCAATTAACCTCAACAATTCTTCACACTTCACACAATCTTCTTCACACTTTTCTCAGTAATGATATTCCCACATACACACATAGGAGCACATGAAGAATACTTTCCACTGATCACACAATCACTCTTATATATCTGCTACAAGAAATTTCACATCTTCATCAGGTAAGAAAAATAAAATATATTTGCAATGTCGGCCCAAATTAACAAATAGATTTTTAAAGTGAACCCACCAAGGTTGGCCACAACATAGTGGAGACCAAAATTTACATCTCCAACACAAAATACTTTAATTTATTCTTCCTCTAAGATCCACAACACGCTACCACCATCATGTTGGACAAGAACAAGAAAAATTGAATATGCACAAAAAGATCTTCAACCACGATCACACAGATCAAGTGGACATACCAAAAAGATAAATAATGAACTAGAGACATCTGAGCACACCAAGAAACAATAGAGAAGCATCTGCAACAACTGAGATAACCAGAATCACACAATCTTCATTAAGGAACACTAATAGAGACCAATAAAACATTGTTAGATCATAAGTCACATAGAACTTCACGCGAACCTTTGAACCTTCTAGTAGATGATCTATACATACTCAAAAAATAAACCCTTTAATCCACATTATCTAATATTTTATCTACAAAACAAAACACCTTCATGACCTGCACAGTTCCACTAGGAACTTGGAACACTTTTTCTTATAATTTTCTCAATATCCTCAACATATTCAACAATAGATACACCAAATATTAATAGTGTTTGCATCAATGACAACCACATATCAGCAACACATCCATGACATCCAACAATCTCCCCCTTTGGCATTGATGGCAACACATGATGTGAAAAATACCATCAACCCAAAACACTAACTTCTTCTTCACTTCATTTCTCATGTTGCTCTTCTCCCTCTATGATATTTCATGTTGCTCTTCTCCCCCTAAGATATTTTTCACATTACTATTCTCCCCCTTTGAAATCAATGTCAAAGGTAACCATGACCTTTCCATACACATGCTTTGAACCACATATCTATACATCTAACTACTCCCCCTAAGTAGCAACCACAAAGAAATCAATCCAGATCATAATATAGAAAAAAGGCTCATGGATTGATGCAAGTAAATGCATCATTTAGTTCTTATCAGGAGGGGTAATTACCCCTAACATTCCTCCCAGATACTCAAAAGTATCTTTGGCAATGGCTTAGTAAATATATCTGCAATTCGTTCTTTGGTAGGAACATACTCCAATTTGACTTCTTTCTCGTTTACTTTCTCCCTCAAGTAATGAAACTTGATTGATATATGTTTAGTCTTAGAGTGTAGCACTAGATTCCTTGATATATTTATCACACTTGAATTGTCACAATATATGGAAATACACTCTTTATATATATATATATTACTCTAATATCTCTCAACAACTGTTTCATCCATATCACTTGAGTACAATTATTGGAAGCAACAATATATTTTGCTTCAACAGTAGATAGAGAAATTGAGTTTTTCTTTTTACTTAACTAGGATACCAGCTTCTTCCCTAGGAAGAAAGCACCACCACTAGTACTTTTTTGTCATCCACATCACTAGCCCAATCAGCATTAGTGTATGCATACAAAGTGATATGATCATCCTTTGGATACCAAAGTCCAAAGTCAATTGTTCCTTTTATATATGTAAAGATTCTTTTAACAACAGTCACATGTAATTATTTTGGATCAGCTTGATATCTAGTGACAATACATACAAAATTCATAATATTTGGTCTAGTATGAGTCAAGTAGAGCAATCCACCAATCATTGACCTATATATGGTTTGATTTTCCTTAGGGGTATGTGCAGGATCATCATGGAAAAAATAGGCCTTAAGTGGCAAAAAATTCAAAAAAATCAAAGTTAGCCAACTTGACGTAAAAATTTGAATAAGTTATCTATATTATTTCAAAATTATGTAAGAATAGAATCTGTAGAAAATTTAATGTAGTTTCTAAACTACTAGGTTTGTTTAAAAGAAAAAAGATCTATTTGGTGAAAAATTGAAATTTCAATGCTGTGGTACTTAAATTTCAGGGAAAAAATAAGTAGGTGTTTGTCTGACCACCCTAAACGTAATAAAATGATAATATTTTTTTATAAGATTTTAGATATAAGTAGAGGACTAATGCCCCGATGTGATGCATATTTTTTTGCAATTTTTTTCCAAATAAATAATTAATTATGATTTATTTATTAAAAAAATTTAAAAAATATAAAAACTTGTATGTCTGACCACCTTAACTTGGTCAAAACTTCATGAAATTCAAATTTTTATTTTATTAATCCTATAGTATGCAAAGCATAGAATGTGACACATGTTTTGGATTCAAAAAATGTGATACCATTTGAAAGCTATAGATGTTTTTCAATTAACCTATCAATCAGGACTTTAGTCATAATTTGAATAGAAAATGAATAATAATTACTTATTAAATTCAAAGTAAAGCATAATTTATATTAGTGGAAAGCTCAGAATCTCCTTTAAAAATCCTTTTCATTTCATCAATTTTGGGTAAAAAAATAGTCGTCAGCCACATACCCATCATATTGCCACCATTTGGCCCATCATGATCCTGCACATACCCTTAGGAGAGTCATTATTTTGAGTCAACTCACATCCAGCTACCATGGGAGCACCAACAAGTTTGGAGTCTTCCATTCCAAACTTCTTCAATAGTTCTCTCACATATTTGGACAGAGATATGAAAATCCCTTGGCCCAAATGTGTAATTTGTAATCCCATAAAGAACTTCATTTCACCAATCGTACTCATCTCAAATTCACTCTTCATCTCATCAACAAATTTTGTGCATAGATTATCATCTCCAACAAAAATGATGTCATCAACAAAGACTTCTATGATTAACTCCTTATTATGATCTAATTTGAAGTATAAGTTACTATTAGCAGTAACTTTAGTGAATCCAAGCCTTAGTAGATATTTTTCCAATCTAGCATACCAAGCTTTGGGGGCTTGTTTGAGTCCATATAAAGCTTTCTTCAATCTGTAAACCATATATTTCTTATTTGTTAGTTGAAATCCATCTGATTGTTCTATGTACACTTCTTCTAGTTCCCTATTCAAAAATGCAGACTTTGCATCCATTTGATAGACTTTATAGTTCTTATAAGTAACATAAGCAAGAAATAATCTTACTACTTCAATTCTAGCAATAGGGGCAAAGGTTTCTTTGAAATCAATACCTTTCATTTGAGATTACCCTTTACATACTAGTCTTGATTTATTCTAGATCACTTCACCTTCTTCATTCAACTTGTTTTTGAATACCAACTTAGTACCAATCACATTCTTGTCTTTGGGCCTAGGAAGTAGTGTCCATGCCTCATTCTTTTCAATCTTTGCTAGCTCTTCCTTCATACCTTCCAACTAGTGTTCATCTTGACAAGATTTAGTGGCATTCTTAGGTTCAATCTCGAAAATCAGACAATATTCGTTTGCATTTTTTCTTCTATTTTGCACTCCTTTGCTTTTATCTCCTATGATTTGACTTTCAAAATGATTTAGTTTTACATACCTTGGAGTCTTGGGACTTTCTCGGACTTCTATTTTTTCTAAACTTTCTTCTACACTTGCACTTGTCTATGCTTTCTGATTGAATTGATTTTATAGAACAACTTGTGGTTGCTTCACCAAAACATATGGAATAATCTGAAGTAGATTTGGTGTTTGAGTGTTCTTCCCTTAATTTGTGTTGTCTTCATCTAAATCATAGCTGCATCATCTGGATGATTTGATAAAGTCCTCATCAAATCTGAAATTTTCACTCTCAACAATCTTTCTCAGTCTTTTTTTATAGCATCAGTATGCCTTTCTCTTTGTGGAGTAACCTAGGAAGATCCCTTCATCACTTCTAGCATCAAGCTTTCCTATATCATCATCTCTCCTGATATAACATTTGCTTGCAAAGATCTTGAAATACTTAATAGTAGGCTTGTAACTAAACCATAATTCATAAGGGGTCTTACCAGAATTACCATTCACATTTACCCGATTCAAAGTATATACAACAGTGCTTACTACTTCACTTCAGTACATTTGAAACACATTCCCTTCCATCATCATTGTTCTAGTAGCATCCAAAAAAATTCTATTCTTTCTTTCTACAACTCCATTCTGTTGAGGGATTTGAGGAGCAGATAACTGTATTTTAATTCCATGTTCTTCACAATAAGAACTGAACTCTTTTGAAATGAATTCTCCACCTTTTTTCAGATCTCGAGCATTTGATTTTTAAAAAAAATTCATTTTATTTCATGGCCTTGAAAATTTTGAACTTGTCCAATGCTTCACACTTTTCTCTTAAAAAGAAAACCCAAATCATTCTAGAGTAATCATCAATGACCAACATAAAATACCTTTCTCCATGAATACTTCTAACTGTAGAGGGAACAAAAAGATTAGTATATAGCAATTCTAGAACATTATTTTAATGAAATTGTTTGTTCCAAAAGAAGACTCTAATTTGTTTACCCATCCAATATTCTTGGAAGATTACATTAGCAAGCTTCACAAACCTAGGTAGATCTCTTACTGCTTGAGTAGAACCTATCTTGTTAATGTTTTCAATGTTTACATGACACAACCTCCTATGCCACAACCAACTTTCATCTACTTGAGCAATTAAACAACTTCTACTAGTAGTATTGAAGTGAAAAATATTACCTTTAGTTTGCACACTAGTAGCAATCATGTTTCTGAAACTCTCAGGAATCTCATTCTTGAACTGTAGATCATATCCCCTGTGTACTATCTTTCCAACACTTAATAGGTTATGCTTTAGTCCTTCAACATAGAGAACATCATTAGTGTTTTCCTTACCACCAAGACCAATAGAACCTCTTCCATGAATCACACAAGCATTGTTATCTCCAAATCTTACAACCCCACCGTCATTCTTCTTTGGGCTTACAAACTTGCTTTTATCACTAGTCACATGATGTGAGCATCCACTATGAATGACCAACTCATATTTCTCCTCAACTCGGGTTGCAAGTGCTTTCTTATCTTTAGTAGATTTAGTAGGCATAGGATTATTTTCAATGGTAGCAATGGAATCCCATTCATCTTCATTTCCATCATCTTTATTAGACTCATCATCAATTACTGCTTCTTCAACAAAGTAGCATCTCTTTTGGAATCTAGGTTTTCTAGGCTTAGATCTAGGAACTCTTCCAGGACATATTGATGCAAAATGACCTATCTTACTGCATGAAAAACATTTATTAGGAAATACATCTTCATACTTACCTTTTCCTCTTCCTTCTTGCTTTACAATCAGTGCTTCTAGTTCTTCTACTTCTCTTTCTTTTCCTTCGAGCTGTTTCAATTCTTCATCATATTTAGATCTTTCTAGAGCTCTCTCCTAGACTATATCTTTTCCTATAACTTCTAGATATAATATCTTTGAATGTAGATTCATTATTTGGTGTAGATTCACCAAATTAACTTATTTCAAAAGTAGCAAGCTTCCCTATCAGTGTGTCTCTTGTCATCTTGTTTACAGACATAAACTCCTCAATAGCATGAACCTTCATTTTGTAAGGAGGCAAGGATCTGAGTATCTTAGCCACAAATTCATCCTCACTCACTGAACCACCGACACATTTAATACCTAGCACTATTTCATTTACTCTTTACATAAAAGAAGTAATATTTTCATCTTCACCCATCTTCAGATTCTCATACTTTCCTTTTAAGATTTGTACCTTAGCCATCTTCACTTGTGTATATCCTTCACACAAAGTTTCTAGCTTCATCCAAATCTCATGAGCTATCTACAGACCTATCACATTAGCCATCTTCGAATCCGTTAGAGTACTCACTAACACTTCCATAGCTCTAGTATTACCTTTAACATCTTTGATCTCATTAGTAGAGGAGGGACCATTCTGAGGAATAGTATATTAATCTCTTGTAATTTTCTAATAAGCATCACTAATGCATTATATATGAAATTGCATCTTGACTTTCCACAATGAGTAGTTGGTGCCATCAAATATAGGACTTTCCTTCTTGAATATTTCCATCCTGGATAACCTCAAGCTGTTAAACTTCTTCAAAGGAACTAGCTCTGATACCAATTGTTGGAAAAAAAAGGACATACAACTGAGAAGGGGGGTGAAACAGTTGTCACAAAAATTTAAACTTTTTCTAACTTAACTTATGCTTAATCTTAGATCTACTAAATGAACAATTAACCATAAGAAATTAACACATCAGAGAGACAATGAACACCAACATTTTTTTTACGTGGAAGCCCTGTTAGGGGAAAAACCATGATGGATGTTAGTCCACAAGATTATACCATGCTAAAAGTTTAACAAAAAATAATAAGGGGAATTCACATGCATTCAAGCATATTTCCTAGAGCTCATTGGTCAATTACAAAAGGGGGTCACTGTCCAACAAAGTTGGATTAAAAATTCAGAGGGTATGAACTAAGAAAATAACTTCTGCTCAAGCCTGATTATAGTTCCAATTAAGCTCAACACTTCTTCACACTTCACACAATATTCTTCACACTCTACTTAGTAATGTTATTCACACATACACACAGAGGAGCACACAAAGCATACTTTCCACCGATCACACAATCGCTCTTATATATCTGCTATAGGAAATTTCACCACATCTTCATCAGCCAAGAAAAATAAAATATATTTTCAATGTCAACCAAAATTAACAACTAGATTTTTAATGCAATCCCACCGAGGTTGGCCACAACATAATAGAGACCCAAATTTACATCTCCAACACAAAAATACTTTAATTCATTCTTCCTCGAAGATCCACAACATGCTACCACCATTATGTTAGCCAAGAACAAGAAAAACTAAACATGCCCAAAAATATCTTCAACCATGAGCATATGGATCAAGTGTACATACCACAAAGATAGAGAATGAACTAGAGAAATCTAAGAACACCAAGAAATAATAGAGAAGCATCCAAAACAAGTGAGATAACTAGAATCACACAATATTCATTCAGGAACACTGACAAAGACCAACAAAACATTATCAAACCATAACTCACACAAAACTTTATGCGGACCTCTAAAACTTCTGGTAGATGATCTAGACATACTCAAAAATAAACCCTTTAATCCACATTAGCTAATATTTTACGTACAAAATAAAACACCTTCATGACCTGCATAGTTCCACTAGGAACCTGGAATACTTTTTCTTATAATTTTCTCAATATCCTTGACATATACAACAATAGATACACCAAATGCTAATAGTGTTGAAATCAATGACAACAACATATCATAAAAACATCCACAACATCTACCAATCTCCTAACACATACCTCTATAGGCGTCTTATCAACAAGAGATGATGTAGGAGACCTCTTACTCAAGTAACATGAAGTGGCAATAGCTCTAGCCCAATATATTTGTTCCAAACCAACACCACTCAACATACTCCTAGCCTTCTCCATCAATTTCCTATTCATTCTTTCTACAACTCCATTCTGTTGTGGAGAATATAGAGTTCTCTTCTGTCTACGAATACCACAATCTTTATAGAATTTATCAAAATCATTAGAGAAAAATTCACTGCCATTATCAATCCTTAAACATAATATGTGAATTTACCAATCGAAGGGACATCTATAGGACCAAAAACATTAGAATGAATAAGATCCAATACACCACAAGATTTATGAGAACTTGAGTAAAACTAAATACAGTTTTATTTTCCATAAATAAAATGCTCACAAAAATTGAATTCAAGATTACAATCAAACAAACCTTCCACAAGGTTTTTTTTTTTCAACATCCTTAGACCCTTTTCTCCATTGAGGCCAAGTCTCTAGTGTCATAACATATTTTTCTCTATAGGTAACTTCTGAAAAGAAAGACCACTCTTGGGACCATCTATTAAAGGTGAAACCCTCACTTCTTCCACATAGTTTCTTTTCAAAATAGTACTATTGCACTCAATAGTGCATGCATCAAGCTTATAACATGTGCCATATTTGACACCTCTAACAGTCACCATAGCATATCTTACCATCTTGCATCTTGGATCAGAAAATACTACCTACACACTCACATCTATTAGTTTTCTCACAAATAACAAATTTCGTGTTAATCTGGGGATATGCAACACACCATTAATCCATTTTATTATACCATCAAGAAACCTAATTTTAACTTTACCATGGCCAAAAATTTCTAAATGAGAATCATCACCCAAGTACACCTTACCTCCATCAAATTCTTCATATTCAAAAAACCAATCTCTCTTAAAGGTCATATGGAAAGATGCACCTAAGTCAATTAACCATGCATCATTACTTGCACAAGTTTCCAAAGCTACAATGAATGCATCACCATATTCGTTCACAGACTCAGAATTAGAATCAAATTTCTTCTTTGGATTGCCTATGAACATGTCTAGGCTTACCATTGTTCCAACAAATAACTTTGGACTTTCCAAGAGATTTAGATCTCCCCCTAGACTTAGATTTGTCACACTCCCCTTTTTTCCTTCCTCTTTCCTTAGGTCTTTCATGAACATTTAGAGCCTCCTTGGCAATGATGGATACCTTCCTCCTTATCTCTTTAAAAAGAAAATAACCCACCACATCTTCAGTCTTCAATATAACAAAAGTACTCCCAATAGCCATAATAAGAAAATCCCACAAATCAAGAAAAGAACAAAGCAAGATCTAGCATTTCTCTTCCTCATCCATTTGGACAGTGCCAAGTGCTTTCAATTGAGCCACCAAAATATTGAATGCTTCTAGGTGGTCTGTGATTTTTCCACCCTCTTCCATTCTTAAGGAATACACTTTTTTCCTCAAGAAAATCATGTTCGCTAAATATTTGACTTGATACATCTCACCAAGCTTCTTCCATAGTTTATGTGTAGAGGTCTCCTCATGGACATTAATTACAACAAATTTTTCCAAGCTTAATCTAATTAGACCCTTGGATTTATGATCCATAACATCATATGGAGCTGCTTGAGTAGGATTTGGAGGCCTTGAAACATTAACAACAGCAACATCCCATAGATCTCAATCTATGAATAGATCCTCCATCTTTAGCTTCCACATCTCAAAATTATTTCCAGAAAATTTCTCCACCTCTATTCTCCTTGATGAACTTGTCATCTAAAAAATTCTTACAACAAGATCACAAAGTGTCTTCTACACAAGGTCCCACTAAAATATGGATTAGTTCAAAAATCCAACAACCCAAAACTAAAACCAAAGGTGATAAAGCTTTGATACCACTTGTAAGGAAGCTAAAGTATCGAAACAACTTCCTACACTAATCTTGAGAGGAGAATAATGCAAAAAAAAATGGATCTTTAACAGTTACATAAACTTAAACATAAATAAACAAAATATCATACATACCATGACACAGCGATTTACATGGGGAAAACCCTTTCAAGAGAAAAATCCCATACTCCAAAATTTTCCCAATATATTATTTAGAAATCACAAAGATTACAATATACTTGTAGAGAAAGATTCTCATAGGAGTATCACCACTTAGAGATAAAGAGAAAACATGACCTAAAATAGGGTTACATTCTAGGACAAGATAGGCCAAAACAATATCAACAATTAGATCTAAAACCTAATAATGAATGGTCTAGATTTATAATACATCATTATTTTATGTATATTGACCATTTTTAGAAGTTTCCTAAAAAATTTAACATGCTCATTTTTTTCTCTGTGTTGCCATCATGTACATCTATCAGTGTAACTAGGATATATGTATGTATGTATGTATGTATATCAACAATCATCGTATATAATTGCAAGGTTGAGACACATTTTACCAACATAGATAAAAAGAGGACATAGAGAGTTTTTGAAGTGGGTGATTTGTTCTTTGTGAGGTTACAACCATACAAGAAAAGTATCTTAAAGAGGAGTGAAGTAGAAAAGCTCAAACCAAAATTTTATGGACCCTATAAAGTCACCAAAAAAGATGGGGAAGTTGCATATAAGTTGGAGCTACCACTAGGTTGCTAGATACACAATATTTTCCATGTCTCATTCTTGAAGAAGGTTGTACAGAAACAAGTTGTTACTTCACCTATTATGCCACCTCTTGATGATAAGGGGAGACTGATCCTAGTACCTAAGGATATTTTGGAAACAAGGGAGAAGAAGTAATGAAATAGAAGCATCATTGAACACTTGGTCAGGTGGAAGGATTTTCCTAGTGAGGATGCAACATGGGAAGGATCAAAGGTTCTTAATCATCCAAAATTACATTGCTTGAGGATAAGCAATCTTTGGGAGGGAGGATTTGTCATGTCCCCTTTCTAATTTTAGAAACTTTCTATTTTTAGTAGGCCCAATGTCCTTGAAAAAGCATATTTGAATTTGACAATTTAATCAGGAAAAGGTTCATTATTCAAGATTATTAAATTAATTTTTTGGGAGAATATTAAATATGTTTGAAATAAATTATTATATCAAACTTGGATGTGACTTCTTGGGGAGGATTTTTTTTTTCTTTTTTGGCATTGGTAGTGGTGCAAGATGAGGTTTCCTTTTTTGCAACTTTTTTTGGATGAATGATTTTGTGCTTTCAACACTTGGATTGAGGAGTTACAAGTATTCACATTCAAACCACTCATTTTGGGGATTGGGATTTTGGGTTGCAAGGTTTGGCATCCTTTATTACATGTTTTGTTAGTTTGGATTGAGTTTATGCTTGTTTCTCTATTCACAGGTTGTGGCTCTCCTACAAAGGTCGATAAACCATTATAGGGATAATCTCTAAGGATAGAAAACCAAGGAGATTTGGACTCAAGGACAATGGATCTGAGGGTATATAGGCATGAATTTGCATAAGAATTTCATTGGTGCTAAAAGATGACTTTTATGTGGATTTTTGGTTAAGTTGTATGGAAGGGTTTTTGTTTTGGAGTGCTTAGATTTTGGAATGGTTGTAGATTGATATTTTTGTCAATTTGGTAGTTGTTTTATCATAATTTTTTTCATTTATTTATGTTGCCTAGACTCTATTTACAGTGTTGGTGATTTTTTAATAGAAGATAGAACATTTGGTTGCAATTTGCAGGTTTGCTTGCCTTTTCTCATTGTGCAAATTGTAGCAGGGTTTTGGGTCGTTGTTTGCTACTATCTTGAACATAAAAATAATGTATTAAATTGTAATAATAGTGGAAAGTCATGATTTTTCCCTTGGGACAATTTTTTATGTTAAATTTGAAGAGTATAGTTGATTTTTCATTACACCCAATTTCTCTTTTTATGGGTTTTTGAGAAAATCTTTAATGGAAGATTAAATTTTTTTATGAGGGATATTAGATGTTACTAGATAAACACATCATAACTGAGATATATTTTGCATTGTCAAGACTTGAAATTAGAGACCTTGGGGTTATTTTTTGAAGTTTGTCTGTAGATAATCACCTTTCAAGATAGGTAGAACATTCTTGTTTTATCTATGTTGTGCAATGCTAAAACACTCATCAACAATATCTTATATCTAGTGTGGTGAAATATAATTATGAAGAAAATTGGTTGATTGGAAGATAATTTAATACTCCTTTAATTACCTCAAAAGATTAGGAGGGTTAGAATACTACTTTGAAAGTATGGTTGAGTTTGTTGATTTCTTTTCTTCTATTGGTCTTATTGATATTGACCTCAAAGGGTTTTCTTTTATGTGGTCTAATAGAAGTTAGGGTAACAATATGATACAAGCTAAGTTGGAATTATTTATTATTTCCAATGGTTGTAATATTTTACCTAAACTCTCTTTGTCTACCTTGTGAAGGATAGGTTCAAATCATAATGCTATTTTGCTAAGGTGGACTAATGTTGTGTCAAGAGTCCCTTACCTTTCAAGTATTAAATCATATGGGTCTCTCATCTTGATTTTATAAACCTTGGGGAAATTTTTTGGAATACTCCTTGTAATGGTACCCTTATGCTATGATGTTCCAAATAGTGAAAGATTATTAAAGAAAAAGTTAAAGGTTGGAATAGGTTGTGATTTGAAAGTATATTTCACCAAAAAAAAAAAATTGATTATAAATTTGAAGGAACTTTAGTTAAATATGGATAAATTTTTTACTAATATGGTTACCCATAGCAAAGAAAGAGATTTTTGGACTTAGGGGTACAACCTTGTGAAAAAGGAAGTCTTTGGGAAGCAAAAGTTCAAAATTCAATGGCTTACTTAATGAGATACAAATACACAATTTTATTATTATTCCACATTAAATCACATGAGTAGAAATGCCATCAAAACTCTAATTCTCCAAAATGGTGCTGCTCTCATAGAGGAAGAAGATATACCTTAAGCTATGTTTTCCTATTTTCAATAAATGCTAGATGATTTCAATCATGATATGTCTAGCCTAGAGGATATTATAGATGTCATCCATCAAATCTCAAATGATCAAGAAAATGTGGATTTTGAGGTCATATCCTTAGAAGAGGTTAAATATTTTTTTTTTTCCTTTGGTTCATACAAATCCCTCGTAACCAATGGATTGCCTCCCTCCTTTCAATATTTCTTAGAGATTATCTCAAAGGATCTCCTTATGGCTATGATACATTTTTTCAAAATGGGAAACATTCAGGGAATATAAACTCCACTTTTATTACTTTGGTACTCAAGGAATTTGATGCATCCTCAATGTTGGACTTCAGTCCTATTAGTTTATGCAACACAATCAATAAGATCTCTAAAATGATAGTTAATAGACTTAAACCTATACTCCAAAGGATAATATTTACTAACTAGAAAGAGTTTGTTTTAGGTATAAAATTTTTGGATGTTTTTTCTACCCATGAGTATATTAATCATGTGGATTATAAGAAAGTACTTGGTATGATGCTTGAATTGGATATTTTTAAGGTTTATGATGGTCCTCTTTTGTTGTCCTACATAAGTTTCAATTTAAAGAGAAAATATTGAAGCTAATTAAAGCTTGTGTTGCCAGTCTGAAATGATCAGTGTTACTTAATGGGGTTCCTGAAGGTTTATTCTCCTATGGTAGGGGATTAAGAAAAGGGTACCCTCTATCTCCTTTTTTTTTATTATAGTGGTTGAAGTCCTTGGAAGAAGTATTAAAAAAGTTATCAATGTTGGGTTGTTTAAAGGGATCAAAGTTGCTTCCTCGCTACCCCCCTCTTCACATCTATAATTCATGGATGGTGTTATCCTCTTTTGATTTACCTATGTAGTGGAAGCCAATTATTTGAAAAATATCATAGATTATTATTCTAAAATGTCTGGTTAGTATATCAATTATAAAAAAATATACTCTACATTTTTATTACTAACTCCCCTCTTAGAGATAGAATTATGAGAATTATTGGTTGTATATTTTTTAACCTTCCTCCTACTTATTTTGGGCTTCCTTTATCTACTAAGAAACTTCCAAATAGTTATTGTATTATTATTGTGGAAAGGAGACAAATAAATTTGGATGGATGGAAAGGAAAACTACTAATTCAAGATGGAAAACTATAGTTACTAAAAAAATCTCTCCAAAATATTCTAGTTTACTACCCTTCTTTGTTCAATATCCCACCTTACATTGTTGATTATATATGAAAAATTCAAAATAAATTCTTATGGTTTTGTACTAAGGAAAAATATAGGATTTCTATTGTTAGTTGGGAAAAGGTTTATAACTCTAAAAAGTAATTTGGGTAGGGAATTAGAAAACTAAAATGGTTTAATAAATCCCTTCTTGTTAGAGTTGGTTTGAACTTAATCCAAAGAAATAAATATTGGTTAATTATCCTTAATGCTAAATATTTGGGTAACTTGGATCACTACTACTTCTTATCTTTATCTAATATTTTGTTGGGTTTAGTTGTTTCGAACAACTTGTTTGAAGTCAAAAATATTATTAAGAAATTTTTGTGTTTTGAGAGTGGGAGATGATATGAAAGTTAATTTATAGAATGAACCTTGTCTCATTTGTTAGAATTTTTCTCTTGAATATTTTGATAACATAAAAGAGATGCTTGTTAGATACAATGGTGAAAATATCCATAATTATATTGGTTGGAATGGTTAGAAAACTAAGTGGAATAATTTTTGGGAACAAATTTCTAGTAGAAGAATTATGAGAGGTGGAAGGAAAAAAGGAAATATGAAGATATTGAGTGGTTAAAAGAAAATAATTGAAGAGTGTTATTTTTTTCTGCTTGAATAAAAAATATGAATGCATCTATGTTGAGAAGCATTCTAGCTCCTTGTCAAGTTGGTTTACTCCATTGTGGTTAATAGGGGTAAGGTTCATTCTTTTAATTGGAACCTTCTTTGGAACAATATATTAATTCCTAAAGTTAACTTCTTTTTGTGGGTATCTATACACAACAAAATTGTTTCTATTGACAATCTAAACAAAAGAGGATTTTAGATGGTTAATAGATGTACTCTATGTTATAATGAGGACAAAATAGTGGAAAATATCTTCTTTCATTGTGAATTCTCAATATAATTTTGGATTGAGGTATTACATAATCTCAACTTTGAATGGATCTTTCCTAATTCCAGAAAAAGCTCTTGTACCTCATGGCATGAGAGTTTCCCTTTCTCTCCTAATGTGATTCTTGAAGTTTGGAAATGTTTTCCTCCTCTCTTTGGGTATACAAAAAGAAAGAAATGATATGAATTTTAGAGAAATATCAAGAAACAAAAAAAAAATTATTTTGTAGTATTCAACATAACATTAAGGAAAATATCAATGCCTTGAACTATGGTTATGCTAATAAAATTCCTTTGTATATTCAATTAGGATTCAAAAAAAATTGGAGAGTTACTTAGTTTATTACTAAAGTCAATTGGGGATATTTTATTATAAGAAAAAGTGTTAAATGTAAACCACATCATAAGATATGGATGAAAATTAACTTTGATGGTTGATCAAATGGAAATCTTGGTGAAGCTATAGCAGGAGGAGTTATAAGAGATGAGCAGGGATTCCTGATTAAGGGATATGATAAATATATTGGTATAAAATCCAAGAATGAGGTAGAGGCTACTACTATCTAGTGGGGATTAACAAGAATGAAGGAGAAAGGTTACCACATTATTGAGATTGAGGGAAGTTCTAATTTTATAATCCAAAATTTATAAGGTAATTCATTATCTCCTTTGGAAATAAGAAAAATTATGGAGAAATATAGAAAAATGCTTATAGGGCCCTCAAAAACCAAAATTAATCATATTTTTAGAGAATGCAAATCATCTACTAATGTTGTCTCTAATGAAGGGTTTTGTTCTCATGAATGTAATTATTAGCTTTACTCCAATGAAAGTTAAAATTTAAATGAGTCCAAGTAAGTCAATTATTTATCTATCCTACGTTGGGTTAAAGGATAATGTGGCCTTCACCTAGAAAGATTGTCATTTCTTACATGAGGTGGTTAGTAATAATTCCACAATGGACCTTTCTTCTAATGAAAATATTAAAGGTAAGAAATATTTTCTCATAGATAAGATTTTAGTGATACTTTCCAAAGGATTTTTTTGAATTTTTTTGAGTATTTCCCTAGTGTGTGAGGTTAATTCTAAAGATATTTGTGTGATAATAAATAATAAGAACTAATTATAGGAAAAGGGGGATAGTTAGTGATTAGATTGGTCCTTTCAATGAGAGAATACATGACAAGTGGTGGATGATAGGTCATCAAAGCTGTAAATTTTATGAGAAAAGGAATTAGTCTTTCAATATTTTTAGTGTTGATCCATTTTTTATCTGTTTCAAGTCTGTCTCTTATAATGGAAGGAATTCTAGGGTTTTTAATGTGATATTGATAGTAACAATATTGTAAATAGAAATATGGTGGGCTCATAAAAGAATCAAGTCATAGTCCTTTGAATCTTTGATGCAAAATATAGAGCTTATGGATACTTTTGAAAATGGTAGTTACTCCCCTTCCTTCAAGACTATGAAAGGGTGCAATGACAAATTGACCTCTAAATTTTTAAATTCCTAGGAGTAAGGGTTTGTTTCTATTAAAGGTGTGTGATTCCATAT
Source organism: Sequoia sempervirens (assembly GCA_007258455.2). Classification (NCBI taxonomy): domain Eukaryota; kingdom Viridiplantae; phylum Streptophyta; class Pinopsida; order Cupressales; family Cupressaceae; genus Sequoia; species Sequoia sempervirens. Next base: position 16,979,515 of record VDFB02000017.1, read on the forward strand.
CACAAAAGAAATAATTTCTAGAGGTACTAGATTAAAATATGAAGGAGAGTGTATTCAAAAAAGAGTAATGCAAACAATAAATAATTCATTGATTCCTTCTTCAAGAAATGTGAAAGAGTGGCAAAATTCCAAAATGGCTATAGTAGAGAAAAAATACTAGTGTAATGGGTATTTGTAACTCATCGTATGATTAAATATTTTACTTTGGAAGGGAATTTTCAAACTATTCATGGTTACCATTTTCCAATTTTAAACCATATTTGGTATGAATGTAAGATAAGTCTCCGTTAATATTCACTTTCCTCTCTTGAAAACTACATTGTGGATGGGGTCTATCCTCCCCTATATCAATGCTTAATTATGTCCCTATATAAATTTAGCCTCTACGTGATTCTAAAGCAAAACATTACACTTGGGAAAAGTAGTATTAAGATACAAGAGATTCATCCTCCTTCTGCTAATAGTTTAAAAGGGAGAACTAGATTAGGCTCTAAGTCTAAGGGTAAAAATCCATTAAAATAAAGGAGGTGTCATCTAGACCATCTAATAATTTTAGCCTTTCTATGTTAAAGACCTTCTTATCATCTCCCTAGAAAAGAGGAAAGGGTCTATCAAAATTGGTAGCATATGTTCCCTAGCATCCTTTGATAAAAATTATACTAAAATTGAGTACTTGAAAACCCTAGATGATATCCCCATAAAAAGGAATGCCGCTCCTCCATCCAAGTCTAGAAAAGGAGAAAATAAAAAATATAAATCTATTTAGGATGATGGGGGTCCCATCAACATTTCTAACACTAAAGGTGAGTAGCATACTAATCTAAAATTAGAGGACACCTTGTTATCTTCTAGGGGTCATAGACCTACCAAGTTAGCCAAAGTTCCTACTATAGGTACTTCTTTGGCTTCTAAAGATAAAAAATTTGCTTCTTACTCAAATGAGGATGAAGATTAATTTTAGGGTGAGGAGTTCCCTCATCATTCTGAGGATGTATCTTAGGATGACATCCTTAGTGTGGATCAAGAGGTACACTTGAATATTTAGGTTGAGGTAGAGAAATGTGAAGATACTAGGGTGGATCTCAGTGATTATGTGAAGTAGGAGCTATATGATAATGATAAGAAGGAAAGGTAGACATAGAAGAAAAAGATGAAGAAGATTATGATGATGAAGGAAATGAAGTTGATAAAGATGGTAACTTAACAGCGAAGGAATATTTAATCTATGTTCCTTTATATTTTTGAATGTAAAAGAAAACTGAGAGGGGGGTGAATCAAATGTACATTAAATCATCAAAATTCTCATTAAAAATTAGATCTACATTAATCCTTAAACCTTTAACAACCTTTAAACCCTTATCATGCATTAGTAGAATATAAACATGATAAATAGTAATGCAAACATAGCCATACACATGAATACACTATATTTACATGGAAAACCCTATAAGGGAAAACCACAATGAGGATTACCGCACAATATAAAGTAATTGAAACAATGAATACAATAGGCTCACTACTAGAGGGTTCACTACCTAGAAGAAAGAAGGGTTCACTTCTAGATTAGAAAGAAGAAGATAGAAGATTGTTACAATGATAATACATCTCAAAGCAATAGAAAAGATCCACCATGGCTTCACTAGAACATTCACACTCTTTGTATAGAAATCATACACCTTCTGCTCATTACTTCTAGTAGTCTTAGGAATTAAAGTTCACACTACTTTCACACTTTCACACTTTACATATCAACACTTCACATCATACATACTACACACCTTCCTCCAATTAATCACACATATATATCATCCTCAAACTTGAAAAAAATCTACAACTTTTGCTATGCACCTCAAACGTGTAAATTCAAATTAGGTTAGGACCAAAACATTCTCATGGTGGAGAAGAATGAAGTTGGACCACATCACACCTTAACTTGAACCTAAATCCATACATACATGCCTCGCCACACTTCCACAAACATAGAAGCATATCCGAAATTACTATAAACACCCAAGGTCTGTCAAACCTATGTTAATACCATTAAATATTTAAGCACATGCTTTCTCAAATCCAAAGATGGATAAAATACCACATAAAACACTTAAATAGAATCTGTAATATTCTATCAACACCTTGAAATTTAACAAATCCTTTGCAACAAAATACACTTGAAGAACATAGTCATTTTGTACACCCACTTAACCTTTTTCACACTATAAAAAATGTATCCAACCTTGGAGAGCACCAAAATACAAAAAAAGAGTAGACTAGAGAAAGATACAAACATTGTAAGCACACTCCCAAATCTGCAAGACCAAAAACCACAATGTTGAGAAATGTGTAGAAAAGCCATTTCTCCCAAACACTAGTGCACCATAATACACGCACTGGTTAACACAAATTCTTCTATTGAATGATACAAAATAGTAAAATCTATCTATAACACCTCTAAACACCTATGATAAACATATCCAAACCATTCAAGAAGATCTTCAACCATGAAGAAATGAGGAGCAAAACACTGAGCACCACTCTACCACACTAAACACTCTTTACCACATTGTTTCCACTTTTATTCAAAATTTCTCAAAAGATCTTTGAAACCAAGCACCACAAATACCATCTCAACATTTCTAATTCTCCTCTTATCATATCAACTACAAAAGAGGTTGAACATCCACAAATATATTCTTATCAAGGAAACACTAGAGGTTGACATCACTGAGACTTCTAATGAAAACATAATGAAACCAACCAAACCATCTCCATAGGTTGAAATCAATGCAACAAAAAAGATTTGTTGATATCAGTGATAGCAAAAAGTTACAACAATCTCCCCCTTTTTCATTGATAGCAACACATGACATGAAAAACCATGAACAACAATCAACAACTTTGATCACTTCCATATATACTGCACACTGGTGCACACTACTCCCCCTTACACAAGCATCAACTCTTTCCAACAATTTCTCTTTTATAGTACTTCTCTCCTCCTTTCTTCATATGTTTTTTCAGTTAAATATCTCCCCCTTTGATATCAATGGTTAAGGACAACACATATTTTCTTTTCTTTTCTTTCCCTTTGACATCAATCACATATGCTTTCTCTCCCACAAGGGGAACACCTATATGGGATAATAACTTCTTTGCAACCTCAACTTTAAATTTCTATGATAACACAATGACAACACTTACATCACCTGACAACAACAACCAAAAATGCCACTACCTACTCCCCCTGAGATGTAGCCACCAACATCAGTCCAGAACAAGGAATGAGTCTTGAAATCCACTAGAATGATGCATATTCTTATGCATCTAATTGAAAGGAGGGGTAATAACCCCTAACTTCTCTCAAAGATACTCAAAATTATCCTTGGGAAGAGCCTTTTTAAATATATTTGTAACCTAATATTTAGTAGGCACATACTCCAAAATCACTTCAATTTTTGTAACCTTTTCCATTTGAAAGTGATATCAAATTGAGATACACTTTGTCCTTGAATACATTACCAGATTCTTTGAAATATTGATAGTAAGTTTGTATTTTCACATAAGATAGAAATTGGTTTGTCATATGATGCTCTAATATCCTTCAAGGTTTGATTCATCCATAACACTTGTATGCAACATGATGTTGCAGTAATGTATTCTACCTCTACAGTAGATAATGACACTGAATGTTGCTTCTTTCTTAACCAAGACACCAACCTAATTCCAAGAAATAAAGCACCACCACTTTTACTTCCCATATCATCTACACAACTTTCCCAATTTGTATCTATAAAAGCACTTAGAGAGAAATTGGTATCCTTCAGATACCATAAACCATGTTCTAGAGTGCCTTCAAAGTATTTGAATATTCCTTTTACTATTGCCACATGTGTCTCTCTAGGATCTTCTTAAAATCTAACCTCAAGAAAAACTACATGAATGATATTTGTTCTAGTAGTAGTTAAATATAGCAGTCCTCTAATTATTGATTTATACTTTTTCTCATCAACTTGTTAGATTCTTCATTCTTACTCAACTTACAACTACTAACCAAAGGAGTATATACCAGTTTAGAGTCTTCCATTCCAAAATTATTTAGAATTTCATTAACATACTTTGACTGCGATATGAATATTCCTTTCTCTATTTGATTGATTTAAATCCCAAGGAAAAAAATCATTTCCCAAAACATTGACATTTCCAACTCATTCTACATCTATTATATAAAAAAATTACACATTTCTTCATTTCCTCCAAAAATTATATCATCAACATACACAACCACAATCCAGATTTGATCTTTCTCAACTTTAAAATAAAGATTGTTATTTGCAATACCTTTATTGAATCCATGGTGTAACAAGTATGTATCCAATCTTACATACCAAGATTTGGGAGCTTTCTTGAGTCCATATAATACCTTCTTCAATATGCACACCACATTAGGATCTTCTAACAACTGAAATCCTTCCAGTTGTTTAATATATACCTCTTCTTCCAACTCACCTTTCAAGAATGAAGACTTCACATCCATCTGATACACTTTGAAATACTTATGTGTTTCAAAAGCCAAAAACACCCTAATATCCTCCATCCTTTGCATCGGAGAAAATGTCTCTTCAAAGTATATTCCTCCTACTTGTGATTAACCTTTACACAATATCCTTTTCTTTGTTCCCAACAACTTCTGCATTCTCATTCAGCTTGTTCTAGAACACCCACTAAGTTCCAATAACATTTTTTTTTGGTCTTGGGACAAGTTCCTAAGTCTAATTCTTCTCAATCTACATTTGTTATTCCATAGCCTTAATCTAAAAATTCATCTTGGCATGCCTCAATCACTATTTTAGGTTCAACTTTGGAAACTGAACATAAATTTACTTTTTCTTCTATCATAGCAGCCTTTCCTCTTCTCAACAAACATTTTCTCTTGTCACCAATGATTTGATCTTCAAAATGATTCTTATGCACATAATTAGTGTTCTTAGGGATCCTTTCTAAATCTTCTTCCTCTTCAACCTACACTTTTTTTTCCTTACCATCATCTTTCTCTTCTTCTCTGAAAGAGTACTCATCTAATTCATATCCTTCTATCAACACTAATATTTTTTGTAAGTCCATCCACTTTGACACTTGCACTTTCAATAATTCTCTTCAGTCTCTTATTATAGTACCAATAAGCTTTTCTCTTTGTAGAATATCCAAGGAAGATTCCTTCATAAGATCTAGCATCAAACTTTCCAATGTTTTCTTCATCTCTTTTGATATAACATTTTCTTCCAAACACTATAAAATATTTGATAGTAGTTCTTCCATACCACAAATCATGGGGATTCTTTGAATTTTTTTTCCTTGCTTGTGCTATGTTAAGTATGTAGACTGTAGTATAAATTACTTCTCTCTAGTAGAAATCCAGTAGATTTTATTCCTTCATCATTTTCATCACTACTTCTTGAATAGTCCTATTATTCCTTTCCACCACTTCATTCTATTGAGGATTCCTAGGAGCTGACAAATGGCTCTTTATTCCATGGTCTTCAAACAAACTATTAAAATAATTTGAGGTTAACTCTCCACCTCTATCAGATCTTAAACATTTATTTTTCATATTCATTTCATTCTCAACCATATCTTTAAATGTTTTAAACTTATTTATATCTTCTATTTTTTCTTTGAGAAAAGTTACCCAAGTCATTCTAGAGTAATCATCAATCAGTAACTACCTATCACCTTGAAAACATCTTCTTTTTGTAGGTCCAAATTTTTTTTTATGCACCAACTCCAAAGGTCCTATGGTAGAATATTATTTGACATTGAACCATTTTCTTGTTTGCTTCCCAACTTGACATTCCTTACAAATTGAATTTATAGGCTTTAAATCTTTGGAATATCTCTCAAAGCTTGAGTAAAGCTAATTCTAACTAGGCTATCAAAAATGATGCAACACATTCTTCTATTCCATAGCCAAATTTCATTGATTTGAGTCATAAAGAACATACCATTAGCACCCTTAAGTTGATAAACATTTCCATTTGTCCTTCTTCCTATAGCAACCTAAGTTTCAAAGACTTTCCTAATATCACAACAACCATCCTAAAATACAAGATTATATCATTTGCTACACATTTATCCTACACTTGAAGATTATTCTAGAGCCCCTTAACATAAAGAACACCATCTATATTATGCATACCATCAAAATTTATTGAAAATTCTCCACATATCTTAGCAGATGTATCATCTCCTAACTTAACAAGACCTCCTTCAAACTTCCCAAGTTTAACAAACTTACTATTATCACCTGTCATGTGAATTGATTATCTAATATCAACAATCCAATAGTTTTTGTTCTCTCTAGCATGAAAATAAGTCACCAGAGTTCCATTATGACCTGATAATAGAGAAACTTCCTTCATAAATCTCTCAAAGTTATCAGAATTAGTTCCAACATTTAGAACCATGAACAATAATTCATCATTTTCATCATTTGGGTAATTAGATTCATCATCAAATATGCTAGCATATTCTTTAACATAATAACTTCTCTTAATTGATTTACCTTTATTCTCCTTAAATTGATCATTTCAAGCTTTGAATAGACATCTTGAAGAACAATGACATATCTTTCCACAATTAAAAAATTTGAAAGGAAACTTACCTTTGAAATTTTTAGTGCCCTTTTTCATTCTCATAAAATTTTCTTCTAGCTCATCAAACTCATTCAGATTAGATTCCTCATTCTTATTTATTTTTCCAACTTTAAAAGTAGTCTCTTTTCTTGAATCACTTGGACCAAAATATCTCAATTCAAAAATAGTTAAACCACCAAATAGTTGATCTCTAGAATAATGATCTAAATTTTGAGCCTCTTCAATAGAAAAAACCATATGACATAAGATTTAGGAAGAGTTCTTACTACCTTCTTTACCACCTCATCTTCTTCATTTTTTCCACAAAGGCCTCTAATGTAATTGAAAACTTTTTCCACTCTATGCATGTAGCTTGTAATATCTTCATCTTCTATCATCCTTAGGGTTTGAAACTTAATCATTAGATTTTGCTTATTTTCTTGCTTGACCTTATCATCTCCTTCATAGATACTTTTTAGCCTTTTCTAGATCTCAATAGTAGTTTTAAGACTCATATCTTTCACAAGGTTTGAATTAGAAATACCAATCAAAAGATCATACCTTACTTTTCCATTGTTCTCATATGCCCTGATCTCATCATCAATACTTAGAACATTTGTAGGTATTGTATATCCAATCAATAGACTTCCAAACTTGAAAACCTAGAGAAATAAGAATACCTTCCATCCTGGTCTTCCAAAATGGATAATCATATCCATCAAATAGAGGAGCCTCCTTCTTGTGTGTCATTCTAGATCTTGTCGCAAGAATAGAAAGAATTGAGTTATTTTCATTGATGTCAATTGGTCAATTTGTTATCAAATGATTGCTATTGGTTGTATATGTCGAGGATATTGAGTAAATTGTATTGAAGGAAGATTGCACGTGTTTAGGGGTTACTCTGGGTTTTGCTCTGATTTTTGCTCCTATGTTTGTCCAGTTCAAATATGTTGATCATGGTTGTTAGAAGATGATATATCAATATTTTTAGTTGTTGATTCATTATTTAGTGAAAGTTATGTTTACTAGTTGTGAACTGTGGTTTTCTATGTTTTTGGTCAAAGTTTGGGAGAAATTTCTTGGTCTAGATTTCTCTTTGATAAAGTCTTATGACTTGTGATTCTAGAGCTAAGTTGCCTTGATTTTGTTGAAGATAATTTTGACATATGGAAAATTCGTGCTTAATGGGTCTATGTGTTTTACATTGGTTTGGCCAACCTTGTGTTGAACATTACCTTTGAAGTTGATGAAACATGTTGGATCTATTTGGGACCCTATGAAGCACGTGTTTGGATCGTCCTCATTCTCATTCCACCCTAGGATTTTTTTGCACTAACCTAATTTGAATTTAATGTTGGATGGGTGACTTTGGATATGTTTCAAAGTTGAAGATGGTATAAATATAAGATGAATTAGCGGTGAAAGTGTGCTACTGCAAGAGAGATATGTGCAAATAAATAGCATAGATAGATGTGAGATTGATGCAAATTAGTGAGTGTGTTTGATGTGAGTTTGGCAGATCAATGTGAAGCCTAAATGTTGAGTTTATGGATGTAGTGAGTAGAAGGTGAACTCTATCATTCATGCATGTCTACTAGTGGTTGAGATAATTCTGGTGGATATTTGCAATGCATTGAGATTGTCTTCTATGTATAACATATCTCTTCTATATTCTTTGTATCTTTGTGGAAGTGAGCCCTACAAGTTGTTAGCCCTGTTGGACAATGAGTCCTGTTCCAAACAGTGAGTTCTTGTTTTGGTAGTGAGCCTCTTGTAATCAATTAAATGATATTCTCTATAATGTAATTTAATCCTCATTGTGGTTTTTCCCTTATTTGGTTTTCCATGTAAATCTAGTGTTATTATGTTTGTGTGATGAATTTAAGTTTTTGCATTAGTATTTAATGGTTAATAATTTAAGTAGTATTAAGAATTATTTTTAGTGAATGAATTAAAGATTAAATCTATGCCAACTAATTCACCCACCCTCTCAATTTCCTTGTTCAACAGATCTACCTAAAGCAGTCAATCTTTCTTCTAAGGAACCTTGTTGTAATACAAATTGTTGAATGCACAAGAAAACTGAGAGGGAGGGTGAATCATTTGTACAATAAAACATCAAAACCCTCATTAAAATTTAGATCTCGATTAATCCTTAAACCTTAATAACCTTTAAACCCTTATCATGCATTAAAAAAATATAAACATGAGAAATAGTAATGCAAACACAACCGTACACATGAGAACACCATATTTATGTGGAAACCCAATAAGGGAAAAATCATGGTGATGATTAGCTCACAATATAATGTAATTCCAACATTGAATGCAATAGGCTCATTATATGAGAGCTCACTGCCCGATTAGAGAGAAGAATAGAAGATTATTACAATGAGAAATCCATCTTTGATCAATAGAAAAGATCCACTAAAGTTTCACCAAAACATTCACGCATTCTCTATAGAATGTAGAAACCTTCTGCTCATTTCTTGCAATAGTCTTAAGCATTAAAGCTCACACTTTTGTACTTTGCATCTCAACAATTTGCATCACACACACTACACACCTTCCTCAATCAATTCATCACACATATATATCATCCTCAACAATGAAAAAATCTATAAGGTTGGATATGCACCACAAACATGCAAATTCAAATTAGGTCAGAACCAAAATATTCCCAAAGTGGAGAAGAATGAAGTTGGACCACATCACTCTTTAACTCAGACCTAAATACATTCATGCATGCCTCACAACACTTCCACAAACACCAAAGCATATCCACCATTAGTGTAAACACCCAAGTTCGGTTGAGCTTATGTCAACACCATTAAACATTTAAGCACACGATTCCTTAAATCTAAAGAAAACTTGTGGACCACACACAACACTTAACACAATATGGAATATTCCACAAACACCCTAAAATCTAATAAATCCTTCACAACAACATACACTTGAAGAACATACTCATTTTGTACAACTAATTAACATTTTATAGACTATAACAAATCAATCTAACCTTGTGGAGCACAAAACCAAAAAAAATCAAAATGAAGATAGATATAGAAAGTGCAAGCACACTCATAGATCTTCAAGACTAGAAACCACAATGTGGATAAATGCAAAGCAAAGCCATTTCTTATGGACACCATTGCACCACAATTCACACATTGGTGAACATGTCTTCTATCTAATGATCTAGAATATGAAACTATAGATATAAAAACTCTAAAAACCTCTAATCAACATATCCAAACCACGTAAGAATATTTTCTAAAAGGTGATCCCACAATAGTGGTTTACAATTTTTGGCTAAACTGGACATTGAAATATTTTTTTCTAACTAAATCTTCACTTTTTGGCACCTATAACGGCTAAACCATGAGGAATTTGAAGATGATGCAAACCATAGTTTCGTGAAATTTTGTCTGTAGATTCTAAATATATTTTTTCAAAATTTTTGGAATCAGATTGTACCTCTTTTTCCATCTCCCTTGAAAACTAGTTTTTTCAAAAGCAACATTTTTAAGGAGTGATTCTCACCGTATAATGCATAAATTTTTTCCATGAAGGATAAATTATAATTCTTTCAAATTTAGATTTGTAACTCTAATATATAGTGCTTCCACTTGGTTAGATATTTTTATTGAATATTTTTTCCTTAATAAAGTTTCAAAGTCAAACCAATTACAATTTAGACATAGGCGTATAACACGTAATTTTTTGTATGTATCAAAATTCAATTTTATTTTTTTGTTCGATCAAGGACTTCAATATCTGGTGCACTCATATTTAAAAAAAAAATATATGCTAATCTTCTATTTTTCCACATGTGCATAACAAAGAGCTTGGTTTTTAGTTAAAAGCCTACATTCACAAGAAATTAAAAAATATATATAATAATTAAATTAAATTTATTTAAAATTATACTTTTTGTGAAGCTTATAATAAGGAGTACATAATTACAAAAAATAAATTTTAAATAAATTCATTTGATCCCCCAAAAGGTAAATCAAAAGTGGTTTTTTATCAGCATTTTGATAGGTGTAAAGGAGACTCTATTATAGGTATGGTTTAAAACTATTGGGGTTCTATCCAATGTGGTTTGATCTAAGGTAGTTTGATCAAACCCTCTTCAATTGGAATGATTTAAATGGAAATTTTTAAGGCTTAAATCATTATATTTTCTAAAAATATATGATTTTAACAAAAATTAGAATCTCCCAGAAATTGTAAACAAACTTTGTGGGATCACGAAACCATGAAGAAATATAGAAGAAAACACTAAACACTCTTTACAAAATTGTTTCCTCTTTTATTCAAATGTTCTCAAAATAAATTGGAAACCTGTTGATGTATTGTTATGAACTTCACAACACAGTTAATGCATAGATGCATCGCCTCTCTTGAAAGACAATCTTCCACAGTCAAATTGTAGATCACTATCCCATGGTCTCAAATGTTAGGTCTTGGTAGGGCTTGGAATATCTCAGTTGATTTATGTGATTTGTTGGAATCACAAGGAAAAATTATAGATGAGTTATCAAGCATTAGAAGTTGGGTCTTGAAATGAAGTTCCTAAGATGGGGAACTTAGTGTGCAATTGTTGTAGGTTAAAACAACAACCTTGAACTCCATTTTATAATTGGATTTGGCTTTACAATGTGCAATGAACCTTAGCATCTAGGTTAATATTTAGAAAAAGGAAAAAAGCGTAGGGAAGAGAGTAAGTTCCTAGACCTGAAACTATGAATGAATAGTGATCATGGAGGATGCTACAATAGATAAACTCCCTAAACTAGGTTTTGCTTGGCCTAAAGAAACCTACAAGTACACAAAACCAGTGCAATCTTCTAAGTACTGCATATTTTTAAATTACACACACACACATCATGCACATGCAGTTGAACTAAGTTGCAGCAATAAAGGAAGGAAGCTCAGACTAGCTTTACAAAGTAGTTCATCATCAACAAACCACAAAAAGCATGAGCTAGAAATTCATCAAATATTGAAACAACAATCACAATCATCACTTCCATTAAAGAAACTAACAACTAAACTAAAAAAGGAAGTAGAACCATGCATGGAAGATGAGAAAAATCAAAGAGAACATCCATAAAATCATGCAATTTTGTCTTCTATTGCTGCAAATTCTTTGTACACTAGCTTTCCAACCATTTACAAATGAGCGGAAGAACCCTATTCATAGTTTTCCAAAAGCAGAATGAACGGCTAGGATTGAATCACATTGTGTGGCTAAGATTTGATTACATTAGGGCTTCACCTACCCCACAATATTAAACAATTTAAAATACAACTTTTATCTTTTAGTGCCTAGGTGTTGTAGAAGTTTTGTCCTCTTATTGATCAATTTCCCTTTTACTATAGCTGAAACTACCTGAAAGTTTCCTTCTTCCCCTGATGGATTTGAAACATTTCTTAGCCAATAAAGTGCATCTAGTTTGTAGATTTGTATCATTATGGAATGGGTTAGTGGCCCCTAATCCGCTGAAATAACTTATAATCGATTGATATCATTTTTTTGGAGGGAGGAAATACCTGTTCACTCCCACCACCTTTAAGGACATAGGCCTACTTCTAATGCCAGATCCGTTCATGGGTATTAGGGGAAGAGGTGAGCATAAATGAGTGGTGAAAGGAGCAATGTGCATTTCCCTGTTTATCTTTCTCACTGGGCCCCCCAATGGACCCAGGGTAGGCTTCTTGAATCTTGTGTACATTAAGTGTTGTAAGTGCATTCATACACAAATCAAGGAAAACATTAGTCAGACCTTGCAAACTCCTTGTTAGATCCATTTATGCATCATCAAAAGATCATAATATTCATATTCGGAGCTCATTTGGACCATAAACATAAATGTGGTCTTAGGGGTGCAGGCACCACAAGGCAAAAGGATGACAAATGGTAGGTGATGAATGACAAGCAAATGGTAGATAGAAGGTGGACGGTAGACGATAGATGAAAGGTAGACGACCATGGAAGGAAAGTTCCCAGGTGGCCACATAGGGATGACGACCTAGAAGGGAAGTTCCTGAATGGCCACAAAGGGACGGTGGGCTAGAAGGGAAGTTCCCAGATGGCCATGAAGGGATGGTACCCAAGAAGGAAAGTTCCCAGATGGCCACAGAGGGATAACAACCCAAAAGGGAAGTTATCAAATGGCCACAAAGGGATGAAAGCTTGGAAGGGAAGTTCTTAGATGACCACAGAGGGACGGTTCCCTAGAAGGAAAGTTCTTGGATGGCCATGGAGGGACAATGGCCCAGAAGGAAAGTTCTCAAATGGCCATGGAGGGATGGTGGCCTGGAAGAAAAGTTCTTGGATGGCCACGAAGGGACAACAGCCTAAAAGAAAAGTTCCTAGATGACCATGGAGGGACGACAGTCTAAAAGGAAAGTTCCTAGATGGCCACAGAGGGCTGGAAGCATGGAAGAAATGTTCCCAAATGGCCATAGAGGGACAATGGCCTAGAAGGAAATTTTCATGATGTCAAAAAATATTGAAAATTTGATCCAAACCCCTTTAAGCATGTGAAGTCACTCACTTTATGGGCCCTAGATGATGAAAACTTGAAGTTTGTACCCATTCAAGAAATGTGGAGATTTGTCAGGGGGAAGCTAGAGGGTCATCACCTTTTTGAAATGACAATGAGAACACTGTGGCCTCAAAGGGAAGTTACAAATGACCACAGAGGGGTGGCAACCCTAAAGGGAAGTCTTGGACGACCATGGAGGGACGAAAACCCAGAAGAAAATTTTTGCAACTTCCAAAACTTAATGAAACCTTCGCGTTTCACTTAGGCACCACAAAAACATCCCAAATCAATAGGTAACTTGTTCCCAAATTCAAAAAATGAAGGAAAAAGCATATCAAGTGAGTACGGACAAAGTCAGTAGGAACAAGGAAAAAGGTGAAAAAAAGGAAGGGGGACTTTGCTTCTCCCTAGATTTGAATTCCCCAAGTAAAATGAATGGCAGGGAGCAACATTTATAAGCCAATTTCCACTAATGGCATGCATTGATTTCTTTGTATGGTAGACCCAGGTTAGGTGAGATGTGAAATCTCTCATTCATTTGGATACTCAGTCAAGGATTGAATAGAGAAACTAATTGTGGAGCCTTCCATGTGGTTGAGAGTTCGGCATCGACTGCCACTCAGTGGTCAAACATGAGTGGCAACCTACATGAGGCAATCCATAGCTACGGTTTTGTGAGGCTTGGAGCACGTCAGGGAAACAGGTGAAGGGAAACCCGCAGGGGGATTTTCACAAAAGAAAAAGACAAAGAAAATTAGGTAGTTGAATTTGATTACGGGAATTTGATCATCTAAAGGAACATGACCAATTTGAGCTTGGAAAAAGTGGCATGCAAAATGAGACAGGAGCAAAGCAACCCGTTGAGAGTGAAAAGAGGGGATCCCTACCTTCGATGGCGTGTGGGTGTAAAAAATGCACAAAAAATGGTGACTCATTATGGGAAATGCTCCAGAGCATTTTGATGAAAAACTGGAATCATGAACCCAGAATCTCTGGTTTTGATCTTCATGCTAGGGAAAACAAACTAGATGCTTCATGAAAGGATCAAAACCACTAGCCAACCCAACCTTTAGTATGCTAAAAATCTGAGTGTGTGCAATTGTGTTAATTTTCATCCTTCATTTGCTACAGGAACCCAAGCTCCATGAACTTACTAGCTATGTATTTTATTCTAACTCCAAAAGAATTGGGGGCATCACCTCACTTCCATTCAGGCATCCATAACCCCAACAAGGTTGTTGCTGTGATTTAGGGGAATCACTCTACTGCCAATTGGGCATCCATAGCCCCGGTAGAGTTGCTTGAATCCTCCTAAAAGGTTGAAATTCCTCTTTATTTTAATTTTTAATTCTTTCTTTCTTTTCTTTCTTTTGATCTTTCTCTTTTCAGTTCTTTTATTTCAACCTACAAACAATAAAGCTCATGCTCAGGGCTGAGAATCACAGTGGCACTAAAGAATTTTTTTAAATTTTTCACTTAAATAGACTTCACAAAGGACCTACAACAACCTTCAAATTCTTAAAAATCTATAAAAACATAAGATTTCAACATTCATCAAAAATGAGAACAACCAACAATTTATCCACTCTGAATCAAACACCTGAGTTACTTAACACTAATAGAAGATCATCACCATCCATTATGAAAACTTGATTTAAAAGTTTGACAAATAAATACATAGAACAACCCTAGGTACTTAAAATGGTTGTTGTTTGCACAGATTTTCCTAGCTAAAAGCAGAGGGACCCCAGGAAAAGTAGTAGCAAAACGACAGCAAACAAAAATCAAAAGAAAGAAAATGAAAAGAAAACAACTAAACTAACCAAAGCAGGACATCAAAATCAAACAACCTACAACAAACCAACTAACCTAAGAAAAGCAGGAAAGCGGGGTATTTACATGAAACCTACACTACTCAAAATGGGCTATGTACAAAGGTATTTACAAGGCACTATGTTTAGGCAATGCAAACTGACACTCATGTCCATTGGATTTTGTAATGCATGCACAAGTAATAGGGAAATCATTATAGTTCTAGGCCATGCAGATTTATCCTTATATTCAACAAAAAGAAGTTCAACATTACAACATTCAGATTTAATCACACAGTCAAGGAAAATCAGCAATTAAGGAGTCTTGTTAAAACCATGGTTAATCCATAAACACATTCATTTTCCCTCATTCTCATAATCAAAATAATAAGTGCAATTATAAATATTCATAGGAGCAAGGAACAATAGAACCTAGATATCGTCATGCAAAGGAAACAACATTTGATAGTCGAAAGCGAGTACTGCATCATTGATAGGTGCATCAACAACTTCAGATGGAGGCACTAGGTATTGCAGCACTTTGAACATTAGGCTTGCATAAGGCTGGGAGAATGGGGCAGCAAGCACCTCTTCCAATCCTTGTATGGGATCGACACTCCCTATCGGCTATTCCTTGAGGAGATAGAATTCATCTTGTTGATCTTCTACAAACCTGGTGTCCACTTGATTGTTGTCTTCAAGGGGAAGCACATTGTCCCATTTCCTTCCCCAAATATTAACCTCATTTTATGATGTTCAATTTCATGGGATGATGACATGCACGAATATTTCCTATTGTATCTCTCTAGATATGAAGGAGGATCAACAATAATCATAGTGGAAGGACTTCTAGTTGTGTCTCATAATCGGTCGGGTGCCTCATTTTTGTTGGCGGTTATCTCAACACCTCCTCCTTTGTCTTCTTCTCTTTGTGACATTCACTCATTTCCTCTTTCTCACTATTGTTTTAGATGGAGAAGGAGCTCCTCTCCCAATCTAGAAACTCTAGTGCATCATTGTTCAGAGGTTCAGGTATATGTCCTCCTTGTTGCTAACCTCAGGGATGCACTCTTCCTCCATGTTGGTATACCTCCATAGTATAGCTCCTAATGGAAAGAAGTCATCAATTGATGGCACCTTATCCAAGGGACCAAAATCCACTACACAATTTCCTTCTAAGGAATCACCATAAAGCATATCATCCATGATGCACAAATGTTCTTCAAGAGGAAGAAATTTTTAATGACTGGTGGGCAACATCCCTATTTGATCTACTTCATTACTTGGAGGATTGAGACTATATTGTTGTCCTTCTATTGTTGTCCCAATATCCTCTTGAGGCCTACCTTCAGCTGAGTTGTCACTTGGCTCTTTCTCTTGATTCTCACTTTCAACACTTGAAGCAATGGTAGGAAGTGGCATACTTGGTTGCCTCACTTGTTCTCTAACTTGTTTGATAGCTTCCTGGCATAGCTCACATTCAAAATAAGAGTGCAATGAATCATGGAACCTTCACTAGTTTAGGAGTAATAGAACCCTTAGATCTAATTGATATTTTAGCTCTGACCAATCCTTTGATAATCTAGAGATGAGCTAGTCATATCTTTCTGCTACTGGGTCGTCATCATCACTCGAAAATGAAGTTTGATGGTAGACAGTCATGGCGAGTGGTGGTTCCCACTCCAAAATTTAATTTTCAGATTCTCAATTGATGTCATTAATGAAGGAGAGGTCTTCCAATCTGATTTTTCTTATGCTTTCACCATCTCCTTCTACTACCCCAAGGCTTTTAGCCTCCTCCCCTTTCTAATTCTTAGCATCTGCATTGGTTGTCCTAGCATATGTTGTTGTGGACTTTGTTGGTTCATCCTTAACTACCAACATTTATTCTTCTTGAGTAGAGGGCTTCCTTTTGTCGATGGAGAAAGGGCCTTCTAACTTCTTTCCAATTTAACTTTCATCAAAGCTTTCTGCTATCCTACAAAAATCCAATTTTCCTTTTCATTTTCAGCTTTGATGTTCATTGTTCCAACACTAGTTTGTGTTAAATCCCCTGGCTCCTCTATGATATGTTGTCCCCTAGATGTTGATAGCTCTTTTGCCTCATGGGATGACTCATCCTCATCAAAATTTGGCTACTCCAACTTGTTCAAATAACCTTGGGTTTGAGTGATAATGTGCATACATGATGATCAAGTTAATTCGGAGTGAGCTCCATTGTGAAATTTGCACCAAGTAGAAATCAACACCTCCTCCAATCTTGGCTCGTCTTTGCTACCCAAACATACTTGGACCAGCTCCTTGAATGCCTTAGCTACCATGGTTGTTAACTCCTTTTTCAGATCTTCAGGAGCCAAGGGCTAGTATATTTCCCAAAAGGGAATTTTTCCTTGGAAGACTCTTTTAATTTTGTCTAAGAATGTTAGACACCCCAATTCATTATGCATGCGAGTGTAATGGATTCTAAATTTATTTGTAAATGCAAATTGTTGCAGTGGTCTTCTCAACCTTTTATTTAAATCTACATGTTTTCAAGTGATATTGATTTACACATGCTACTCCATTTCAACTCAACTTTTTTTTCCCTAAGAATTTCTTAATCTTAAAATTCCAGCATATAAAGAGATTTTCCTATCTCAAATTTCTTCTTGAATGTTCTCTTTTCAACTTCCAACATTCAAATTTATAGCCTCACCATATCAGCCCTCCTAGTGCCAGTTTTGTTGATGTGTTTTGATGAACTTCTCAACACAAGTAATACAGAGATGCATTACCTCTCTTGAAAGATAATCTTCCAAAATAAAATTGCAAAACACTATCCCAAGGTCTCTAATGTCAGGTCTTGATAATGCCTAGAATATCTTAGTTGATTTATGTGATTTGCTGGAATCACAAGGCAGACTTACAGATGAGTTATAAAGTGTGGGAATTTGGGTCTTGAAATGGAGTTCCTAAGATGGGGAAGTTAGTGTGCAATTGTTGCAGGTTCAAACAGAGGTCGTGAACTTCATTTTATCATAGGATTTGGCTTTACAATGTGCAATGAACCTTAGCATAGGTTACTATTTAAAAAAAGGAAAATAGGGCAAGGAAGAGAGTAAGTTCCTAGACCTAAAACTATGAATGAACAGTGATCATGGAGGATGCTACAATAGATAGATTCCCTAAACTGGGTTTTTCTTGGCCATGAGGAACCTACAGTTACACAAAACCAATGAAATCTTCTAAGGACTGCAGATTTTCATATTACACGCACACATCATTCGCATGCAATTGAACTAAGTTACAAAAATAAAGGAAGGAAGCTCAAACTATCTTTACAAAGTAGTTCATCATCAACAAACCACAAAAAGCATGAGCTGGAAATTCATCAAATACTCAAACAACAATCACTATCATCACTTCCATTCAAGAAACTAACAACTAAACTGAAAAGGGAAGTAGAACCATGCATGCAAGATGAGAAAAATCAAAGAGAACATCCATAAAATCATGCAATGTTGTCTTCTATTGTCACAAATTATTTTTACACTAGCTTTCCAACCATTTACAAATGAGGGGAAGACCCCTATTTATAGTTTTCCAAATGGAGAATGAATGGCCAGGATTGAATTACATTGTGTGGCTCAGATTTGATTACATTAGGGCTTCATCAACCCCACAATATTCAACAATTTAAAATATAACTTTTGTCTTTTACTCTATTTTGTCTTTTAGTGCCTAGGTGTTGTAGTAGTTTTGTCCTCTTGCTGATTTCCCTTTTACTGTAGTTGAAACTACCTAAAAGTTTCCTTCTTTCCCTGATGGATTTGAAACATTTATTAGACAATCAAGTGCATCTCGTTTACAGATTTGTATCATTATGGAATGGGTTAGTGGTCCATGATCTGATGAAATAGCTTTTGATGGATCGCTATCATTTGTTTGGAGGGAGGAAACAGTTGCTCCCTCCCACCACCTTCAAGGACATAGGCCTACTTCTAATGCCAACTCTATTGATGGGTGCTAGGGGAAGAGGTGAGCATAAATGAGTGGTCAAAGGAGGAATGTTTATTTCCTTGTTCAGCTTTCCCAATGGGCCCCCTGACAGACCCCTGGTAGGCTTCTTGAATATTGCATACATGAAGTGTCATAAGTGCATTCATACACAAATCAAGGAAAATGTTAGTCAAACCTTGCAAAATACTTGTTAGATTCATTCATGCATCCTCAAAAGATCTTAATATTCAGATTTGGAGCACATTTGGACCATAAACATAAATGTGGGCTTAGGGGTGTGGGTGCCACAGGGCAAAAAGATGATGAACGACAGGTGATATATGGGAGGCGAATGGCGGACGGAAGGCATATGATAGACGAAAGATGGGAGGAAGACAATGGATGACGAATATAAGGCAGACAATGGATGAAAGGAAAATAGTTAATGGAAGGTAGATGAAAATGGAGAGACAAGTTCCTGGAAGGGAAGTTCTCGAATGGCCACAAAGGGATGGTAGCCCAAAAGGGAAGTTCCTGGACAACCACGGAGGGATGGCAGCTTGGAAGAGAAGTTCCTGAACAACCACAAAGGGATGGCAACCCATAAGGAAAGTTCCCTAACAACCATGAAGTGACAATGGCTTGGAAGGGAAGTTCTCAGATGGCTACGAAGGGACGACGACCCAAAAGGGAAGTTGTCGGATGGTTACGGAGAGGTGGTGGCTTAGAAGGAAAGTTCCCAGACGACCATAGAGGGATGATGACTTGTAAGGAAATTTCACAGACGGCCACAAAGGGACGACAACCCAAAAGGGAAGTTCTTGGATGGCCACAGAGGGATGGTGACCTAGAAGGAAAGTTCTTGGATGGCCATAGAGGGATAGCGGTCTGGAAGGAAAGTTCCTGGATGGCCATGCCAGGACGATGGCCCAAAAGGGGAGTTCTTAGATGGCCACGACGGGACGATGACCTACAAGGAAAGTTCCAAGATGGTCATAGAGGGACAGTGGCCCAAAAGGAAAGTTCTTTCACAACCACAAAGGAAAGTTCTCGGAAGACCATGGAGGGATAGCGACCTGGAAGGAATGTTCCTAAAAGGTCTCGAAGGGATGATGACCCAGAAGGAAATTTTCACAATGTCAAAACACATGGAAAATTTGATCCAAACCCCTTTAGGCATGTGAAGTCAGTCACTTTATACGCCCTACATGAAAAAACTTGAAGTTTCCACCCACTCTAGAAATGTAGAGATTTGAAAGGGGCAAGCTGGAATGTCACTACCCTTTTGAAATGGTAATGAGCACACAACATCCCAGAAGGGAAGTTCCGGATGGCCATGGAGGGACAACGGCCTAGAAGGGAAGTTCTAGACAGCCACGAAGGGATGACGACCCAAAAGAAAATTTCCACAACTCCCAAAACTTAATGAAACCTTGGCATTTCACATAGGCACCACAAAAAGATCCCAAATCCATAGCCAACTTGTCCCAAAGTCAAAAAATGATGGAAAAATTGAATCAAGTGAGTAGGGACCAAGTCAATAGGAACAAGGTAAAAGGTAGAAAAAAGGAAGGGGGACTTTCCTTCTCCCCAAATTTGAATTCCCCAAGTAAAATAAAGGGAAATGAACAACATTTATGGGCCAATTTCCACTAATGGCATGCATTGATTTCTTTGTATGGTGGACCCAGGTTAGGTGAGATGTGGAATATCCATTTGTTTGGATACTCAGTCAAGGCTTGGATGGAGAAACTAATTGTGGAGCCTACCATGCGGATGAAAGTTGGGCATCAACTACCACTCAATGGTGAAACATGAGTGGCAACCCACATGAGGCGACCCGCAATTGTGGGTCGGTGAGGCCTAGAGAAAATCGAGGCAACGGACGAAGGGAAACCTACAAGGGCATTTTCGTGAAAGAAAAATAATTAGTCAAAACTAGGTAGGTGAATTTGGTCAAGGGAATTTGATTGTCTAAAGGCACATGACCAATTTGAGCTTGGAAAAAGTGGCACACAAAATGAGACAGGAGAAAAGCAGCCCATCGGGAGCAAAAAGAGGGGGTCCTTTCCTTCGGTGGGGTGTGCGTGCAAAACATGCACAAAAAAACCAAGCACCATAAACACCATCTCAACATCTACAACACTTCTCTTATCATCTCAACCACACAGGAGTATGAACATCCAAAAATATATGCTCATCAAGGCAACACTAGAGGTTGACATTAGTGAGACTTATAATGAAAACATAATGCGACCAATCAAAGCATCTCCATAGGTTGACATCCATGCAAAAACAAATATCTTTTGACATAAATGACAACACAAAATTCCAACATAGACAAACATAAATATTTGATCAATAAGGGTGATAGAGTTGACAAAACATAAAGTGAGAAGGAATTTCCCAATTATGTAAGATCTCAACTAGACATTTTGTAGATGAATGCCAAGGATATAGAAAGTAAGATGAATGCTAGCAATGACAAAATAAAAGGAATGGAATTAGCTATCTTTAATCTCACTTATGTCAATTAGGGCATAATGTTGAAAGATGTTATGGGGAATATCTTGGGTAATACAAAAATAAAAAATAAAATAAATAAATAAGGAAGATATAAGGACCCTCAGTTGGTTAAGGCTAACAATAAAAATGGAACAAGGTCCATATCAAAGAATATTGGGAGGTATTTCTTGATTCTCTATTGGAGAATTGGGATGTGAGAAAATATTTTTTCCTACATCCTAGGTGTTTCTTTCTTTGGCTAGTGGTGGTGTTTTTTTCTTTTCTTATGGGTTTCTATTTTTGCTATTTTTTCTAGAAAGCATGTGTGCCTTGCAATTATTTTAGTGTCCTACATTCCTTTTTTAAGGTTTATGTTTAATTTGTTTTTGTTTTAAACTTTGGGGTCAAGGCCCCTTTTTCCTACTAATATAATAGGGTATGTGCAAGATCATCATGGATAAAACAGGCCCTTAAGTGGCAAAAAAATCAAAAAAATCAGAGTTAGGCAACTTGACATAAAAATTTGAATAATTCATCAATATTATTTAAAAAATATGTAAGAATAGAATTTGTAGAAAATTGAATGTAGTTTTTAAACTACTAGGTTTATTAAAAGAAAAATCTATTTGGTGAAAAATTGAAACTTCAACCTTAAATTTGGAAAAAAATAAGAAGTAGATGTTTGTCTAACCACCCTAACCACAATAAAATTATAATATTTTTTTATAATATTTTATACATAAGTAGAGGACTCATGTCTAGATGTGATGCATATTTTTTTGTAATTTTTTTGCAGTAAATAATTAATTATAAAATTTTTAATACAACTTTTAAAAAATATAAAAAACTTGTACGTCTGACCACCTTAACTTGGTCAAAACTTCATGAAATTCATTTTTTCTTTTTTAAACCCTATAGTATACGAAGTATAGAATTCGATGCATGTTTTGGATTCAAAAAATGTGATACTATTTGAAAGCTATAGATGTTTTTCAATCAACCTATCAATCAACACTTTAGTCGTAATTCAAATAGAAAATGAATAATAATAATTTATTAAATTCAAAATAAAGCATAATTTATATTGGTGGAAAGATGAGAATCCCCTTTAAATACCTTTATCATTTCATCAATTTTGGGTAAAAAAAAGTCGTCAACCACATACCCTACAAATACCCATCATATTGCCACTTTTTGGCCCATCATGATCCTGCACATACCAAATAATTAACAAATACAAGAATTTCAATTTATTTTAAAATTGTCTACATAAAGTACCATAATGATATCATCAAAGTTTCACCTTTTAGACTATCTACCCCCAACTGAATTAAATCGTTTTGATTGTATATTTTTTGTTTAGTATAAAAATCCTAAACTCATAGAAAAGATGAAATCAACACATCATAAGCTCAACTTGATACCTATCCACATCATGATGACATCACCTTTGGGCCAACCCATTCAAACCCAGTAGCAAAGTCAATATAACTATATGACTTGCATCTTCCTGCAAGCTGGTAGAAAGTTGAATTTCCACTTTTATGGGAAATTGACTATGAACATAATCTTCAAGATAAGTCAGCAAATTTATTTTTAAAATATAACTACACATGGGTAAAAGGTTAGTTTAGGGGAGAGGGGTCAATATTTTTGTATGGTTCAATTGTTATAACACTTTTTCTAATAATATTCATTATTGCTACATATTTATACTATATGTTGTAAATAATTAGGCCACATGTAAATCAAAAATAGCTAAATTTTGGTAAAGATGGACCCATACTTGAACACATGGAAACCTATGACTACTATATAAAATAATCATAAATATATTTATTAACAATTGAAATAAATACTATTTTGTTTCAAATAGAATATAATATCTATCTATTATTAGTGTGTCACTTATAAAATAATATTATTTTTAAACAAGTATTATTATTGTAGTGAAAATTATTATTCTAATGGATACAACTATTGGGGTAGTAATGTACATGCATTAGAGAATTTCATATTAATATTTTATCCTATCACAAATATAAAAGGTGAGAAAAATAAATACCTTGTATTTTCTTATGAAATGTGAAGGATTATAAAAAAAAAAATAGTGTTCAACTATTGGTCCATTTATGTTGAATATTAGTTGTACTTTAAATAATAATGTGTTCTTTTCATAACAAAAAATAGTCTTTTATATTCAACTATTGGTCCATTTGTGTTGGATATAAAAGTTATATATATCAAAAATTTATGGTTACCAATAGGTATTCAGACCATTTAGGTTTCATATTAGTTATATTTTAAATATAAGTATGATATTCTACTAACAACAAGTGATAATTTTTTGTTCAACTACTAGGGATACCTTGATTATGTTTTGGTCAAACCTTTTAAATTTTGATTTTTGAACACTTATCACTATACATGTTGGTGTGACAAGTTATGCGATGAGTCACACCTCCAAACCTTGTATATAAATAAAATAACAATTCATATTTCCAAAAATATAGTTCCTATGATATTCCATGCAACTACTACATGCTCGAAAAGTTATCCTGCATGACTACTAACCTCTCTCCTCTAACTATATTGGGAAAACCTCAATCCCATTAGAATATTATTCATATGAATTATAGAAAAGAAAAATATAGGTAACCATTTTAAGGTCTACAAACACATTATCTCAGTACTAAATTTACTGCCCACCTACTTATTTCTTGTATTGAATACAATCCATGTTTGTATATTTTTATAACTTAAAAGGTGAATTTACAATTCTTTATTGTCACAATAGAAACCTATAATGATTCAATGAAGAAGTGTTCAAGTGTAGATTCCATGGAGAACATTGGTGTGTAGTATAATCTAACTACAATCTCAAAGGTTTGGTCTTCATGATGTAACCAAGTATGTAAAATATAATAACCTAAGAATAATTGATGTACTTTGAAGAAATTTTGTGTAATTT
Organism: Sequoia sempervirens; assembly: GCA_007258455.2. Classification (NCBI taxonomy): domain Eukaryota; kingdom Viridiplantae; phylum Streptophyta; class Pinopsida; order Cupressales; family Cupressaceae; genus Sequoia; species Sequoia sempervirens. The sequence continues at coordinate 17,003,966 of VDFB02000017.1, forward strand.
TACATTAATTAAATGCAAAAAATAGTTTCATATTTATATTATCTTGGGTAAATTCATGGAAATTGAACATAACCCTAGTTTCACACAATAAACCCTAGATTCAAAATGAATACAGTTGATAATAAGGCCTAATTATGAAATTAGGTATTTGAAAAAAATTATTTACTTATAGATCAAATGAGTAAGCAATAAAAAGACATGAGGCTTAAATTTAAAGTAATTTTCCTACCCTCCAAAATAATACCCAAGTATTCTATCATTTCAGATACCAACTTAGGGAACATAAACATGAATGAGTTTTACTGGAGAATTACTACAAATAATTTCACCCCTTAGGCTAACAAGGTTTCATAAGGCTATTATATTTCCCATGTCGTTAGAGAGAACATAATTGATGTTAGAGTGTATCCACCAATATGATGATGGAAAAATAAGTTATCAATGAAGAATGGGTGTAGAAAACATAACTACAGAAAGTATTAAAAGAAAAATTTGCATTTCCTTTTATCCAATATATGTTCAACTAGACTATGTACAGTCTATAAAATAATTTAGTGAAGCTAAGGAGAAGTAAATGAGGGTCATCCACATTAGTTGGATGGATAGGAATAAAAATCCTAACAATTTGTCCAAATTTTCAAATACATTATCTAGAAATGATTTCAAGAAAAAAAAATTGGAAATTATTACCCTATCAAGTAGAGTGGCTAGTTACCTAATGTAAAAACCTTTAAGTCATGGATGTATGGATATATAAAGATAAACTTAGATGAAAGTAATATGATTCATTGGGCATAAGGAATCAGTAACTCAATACATGCCAAAATTACAAACTTTAAAAAACCCGATATGTTCTACATGACATATTATATGGTATATTTATGTACAATTAGAATTAAATTTAATAGTTTGAAAAGGAATGTAGTCCTCAAAAATACACGAGGGAAATTTAGCTTTTAATTACTATCCCCAAGTAGAACATAATGAATCAATCAAAAACCATCGTAGAGGAAATGAAACATTTTCTATATGGATAGTCAAAAGAATTAAATGAAATAAATCCAAGAGGATCTTTATGGATGACTATAGTGATATTGACAGTAGAGGAAGTTGGTATATCCAATTCTCAAAATTCACATGCTTAAGAATGAAAGGGTTCATTACTAAACCCTATAAATTTACAAGTTATATAATAGATAAGGTGATAATTTTGGATATTTCAAGATAATTGATTGAATCCCATGACCTCATCAAAGATAAACATAGAGGTAGAATCCTCATTTTATGTTGGTTGATCTATGTATGCCATAAACTCAACAATACTAAGGAATTTGAAGAAAAATTAGGTTTGTTAAACTTATAAGTATTTGATTTGGAAAGAACCAACTACAATCTAATAGTATTATTGGAGAAGTGGATTTACAAAGATAAGAAGCATGACACTCACATTGAGGACTACTAGGAATATTATGTTGATGATCATATAGTTAGAAAGAGGTCTCATGAAAGGATGACCTTAAATAAAATAAAAACAATGGGAATTCATATAGTCACATTACAAGGGAGGATGATGAAAAGGTATTGTATCCTAGATCCTAGATCCTAATTGGTCCCAATCAAAGGTGAATGAACTATTAAGGTATTAACTCAAAACATCTTTGATGAAAGCCAAGTATGGTTAAATTAATGTATTCAGGGTTTAAAGGCTAAAGTAATACTAATTACCTGAAGAAAAGAGAAAAATAAGAAATAAAATAAATAAAGTAAGGATGATGGATATGACGATTTTCTAATTAGAAAAAGAAGAACCTAGAAGGATAAGAATATAAAATCAATAGAAGGCACCATTAAGACAACCCAATTGGAAGAAACTATTGCCACTATCTCAGAGGATCCCAATTAAGTGGTGCATGTAATTTCAATAAATGTAATTATAATATATGTGACATCAAAATCTTGAGCTCCTCTCCCTTAAGCTAAAATAATGATACTAGCCATAAGAAAAGAATTGTGATTTTTGCTACCTCTTTATCCAATATTATATCCTAAAGTTAAAAAACAAGATTGTGAAAATGCCTACAAAACAATCCTTCTCTCTTCCATTAGTTTACAACATAATAAGGATTCATGAAGACATGAAAAGGGAAGGCCCAAAATCTATGATAGTAAATTTTGATGAGAAAAATACAGTCAAGAGAATTATTACATCAAATGTAAGAGAAATTGACTAAACAGAAGTCAAGATGTCTTATACCTCAACCTACTGCTATTAAAAAATTGATAGCTGAAGTAGACCCTATGATAGAAAAGTAATAATAAAGGAGACTAATCCAATTATTAATATTCTAGTCATTAATGTATAGGCATATATTTGTTTCAATTTTTAATATATTCTTTTGGATACTCCTCCACAATAAATAAATAGAGAAGACACTATTTTTTGAAGAAGTGAAACAAATGAATAAAGAGGTTGACTCTTTATTTCACATTGAAAAAGTAACACAACAACCAATGATAGATATTATTGTATAGGTAGAAATAGAAAAATTCATTGATGAAGCCAATAAATGTAATTCAAAAGAAGTTCAACATGAAAAAGTACAAGATAAGATTCAATGTGAAAAACTAGAAAATGACATTTACCATGAACAAGTAGAACATGCATTGGTAGAACAAGTAAAATATAAGGTTAAATATGAAAGTATACAAGATGAAATTCACCATGAACAAGTAGAAAAAGTAAAAAATAAGGTCCAATATGAATAAATATTGAAACAATGGGAAAGGGAAACCTTTGAGTTTTCACCTTAGGGTTTGACACATTTCTCAAATTTCATGACGGGATAGGAAAACAAGGATAGATTCTTTCCTTAGAATTTTTAAAACTCTATCAAATTTTTCTATAACTAAGTTTTTATGGGTTGACAAGATTAGGTCTTCAAATGAAAGAATTATTAAATTATCTTCAATCCTTCCTCAAATTTAAATATGCACATTCACAAAGAGAAGAAATGTTGGGTCATTTTAGGGTTTTTCCTCAATCAAACCCCATGCAAGTTTTTCCACTTCCATAATATAAATTTTAATGATAAATGGATAATTGAAAGGAAGGAATGATGAAATCATAGAGTGCTACAAGTCACCACCCTTTAATGGTTTCCTTAAAGGACCGAAGTCATGTACATCACCTCAAGGACTTTGATCTTTCTTTTTTTATTTGCTTGAATTCATGAATTACTTTAGAGACCTACAAAATAATTAGCCTTCACAAAAAAATGATAACATGAAAACATATCAACTTACATAGTATTGAACATGATGTTAGGGTCTTGAATTTCTGCAATAATGCTCTAAAATGTTGCTCTTGGATTGCTTTTGAAGATATTAATTTCTCTTAATGTTCACCTCTTGATTATTGATTTGAAATTATACAATAGCTAGGTATTTGTAGGTATTTATTCAATTTCCATAAAATTAAATTCCTATTGCCGACTTTAGACACTTGAATTCAAATGTTAAATTGCCACAATCGATATATTTCAATTTGGAGGGAAAATAAGAGGAAACTCACACATAGAGTGTGAGTGTCCTAGACCTATTTTCTAGGATAGCTAGTGTCAGGAATAATGTATAAGATAAATGGGTATGTGCAGGATCATCATGGAAAAAATAGGCCCTTAAGTGGCAAAAAATTCAGAAAAATTAGTGTTAGGCAACTTGACATAAAAATTTGAATAAGTTATCTATATTATTTCAAAAATATGTAAGAATAGAATCTATAGAAAATTGATTGTAGTTTCTAAACTACTTGGTTTATTTAAAAATAAATAAAATCTATTTGGTGAAATTTTGAGATTTCAATGGAGTAGTACTTAAATTTCAGGGAAAAAATAAGAAGTAGGTGTCTGTCTGACCACCCTAACCATAATAAAATGATAATATTTTTTAATAAGATTTTATATATAAGTAGAGGACTCATGTCCGGATGTGATGCATATTTTTTTAATTTTTACAAGTAAATAATTAATTATGAATTTTTTATTACAAATTTTAAAAAATATAAAAACTCGTATGTCTGACCACCTGTAGTACCCCTCCATTTATGCTTATGTTTTCTGCTGATATGTTTTCACACTATTAGACCATAATACTTTTTTTGGATATTTTGATCGCTAGTTTTGAGTGATAGTGGATTTATTCTGTGATATGACGATACATTGTATTGTGATTACTGTTTTCTGATATGCTATGAGATAGCATAGATGTTTATTTTCAATTGATTTTTGTTATATGCATGTTATGATGGAGTAACAGTTATTTAATTCATCAATCTGATGTGACATGTATTGGTGTGGAGAACGGAATCGCATCACTTGCTTGCGAGTGCCCTGTGATATCTGTGATTTTCTCCGCACGGTGTGCCTGTACAATGGTTGATATATATATGCATGTTATTGCTTGGTTGCAGGAATTGCAGGTACATGACACTGACTCCACCTGGGTACTCAGGTCTGAGCGTGTCAAGACTCAACAGAAATGTTGATTGGGAGGTAGTAGTTTGGTTCATCCTAGGGTAGTCCTTAACCCGGTCACTGTACATTGTCAGTTTTAGTCTGAGTCATAAGTTTGTCTTGTCTCTTCTTGGTTGGATAAATTGTTTGAAAGGTAAATTTGCTTAATTTTAATGTTAGTTTATTGTGATTTAATTTATTATTATTTAAATTAATTTTTAAATGTTAAAGAAATAAAGTTTTTATTATTTAATTAATTAATTTTTTTAGTTAAGTAATTTGATCGTAAAGGTTGAATTTATCTAATTAAATAAATTAATTAATTAAGTTAATATTGGTAAATTGTTTTAAATGGGAATAGATTTATTGAAATTAAATAATTTATGGAAATGGTATTTTTGGTTATTAAATAAATTTTTGTATTTGGAAATTGTAAATTTAAATTAAATTAAATAAATGCATGCAAATTGAAATTTGATTTTTTTAATTTAAATAAATTAATTAAAAGGAATGCAATTTGAAATAGGCAAGATTGCCGAGAAGTGGTGGAGAAGATATTTTGCAACCACTTCTCGACAAGTGTGCCAGTGCACTAATTGATTATTGTTGAGGAAATTTGTTTACGGAGGTAAAATTGGATCTGGGAAATCACAGAGGTTATGCTATCATTCACGAGAAAATAATTTGGTGCTCTGTAAAAATCCTTTGCATATGTTTTTTGGTATTTTGTTGCAATTTGTGGAAAATCTTTGGTTGCTGTTTGGGATTTATATCTCGGGGAAAGAATTGTGGAAGCTACAGGCAAAGATCTTCACCAGTCATATTTCAAAGCACAGGAAAATAGTTATTCTACTTGTGAAATTATTTTGTTTATTTTTGAAAGGAAAATGTTGTGAAAAGAAATTAAGATTTATTTAGATCCCTGTGTTTTGTGCAAGAAATTTTGTTCACTGTGTTCTTGTTGTGAAAATTGTTGGTTTAGTAAAATTCTGTAGCATACTTTCTCTGCGAAAGGTTTTTAATTCTTTAAAAATTTTATAATTCTCGGGAAAGTTAATTACTGTATATTTACTGAAGGATTTGAAGGTTTCCCTTAAATCTCAGAAAACTTATTTCTCTGTAGAATTATATTTTGAATGAAAATCTTTGTACCCGGAAGAAATATGTTAATTTCCCTTATTTCCTCATTATATCCTGTAGAAAATTATTTTACATCTCTGATTATAAAAAAAAAAAAACCTTGTGAAATTATCCAAATAACCCTAAGGGATTATATATATATATATATATATATATATATTTTAAATATATATATAATTCATATATAAATTGGATTGGGAAATCCTATATTCTTTATTTAAGTAATTTACATTATGTACATATGAATTTTAAGAATTTCATTTTAAATAGACGGATTTTATTTGTCGCCGTACGGGCAAAATTGTTGAAATAAAATTTATAAAAAAAAATATTAACTGTGTTTGGGGAGGCCCAAAACCCTCCCCATTTATTTCCTTGGTGGGCGCAGCCACCATGGCTACTGGGCGTAGCCCTGGTGTGGCTGCGTCCTCACCAAATGGAGGGTACGGCTTGGCCACAAGCCTTAGGGCATATTTAGAGTTTTTAAAATTGAATTTTTGTTTAAAGAAATTCACGTGGATGAAAATTAGAATTAAATGATAATTATTAAATATAATTTATTATAATATATATATATTATATATATATAGTATATTTATTATATATTATATATATAATATATATTATTATAATGTATTATATATAGGTGTTATTTATATTTTAATTAAAATATTTATTTGTATATGAATATTAAATGATTAATTCATTATTTTTTTTAATTTGTAAAGAGTGTAAATTAGAATTTGATGTATAATGTGGTATTTTCATAAATAACTTATTATGATAGAATATTTACATTTAAATTGTTCAGATAGTCTTGAGTTTATGAAGTTCACATTTTAACGTGTGGATATGTTATTGAGAAAAATATAAACTTCATTTTTGGTATTGAACGGAAAATAAATTAAACTCTAGCTGATTAATATTGTACATCATATTCTGATTGATTGGATTTAGTATATCCGAATAGTAGATATTTATTTTCTTTTTAATTTTCCTTTTAATTGTGTTTCTTATTAGGCATATTGGGGAAAGTTTAATATAAACAAGTCTTCCAGACCAATTTAATACAGTGGGGATTCTGATTGTTAAGTTGAGTTTATGTGTTGGCTAAGATGACTACATGATATCAGTTTGGTACTTAGATACCTAATTTTTGTGAACATAGACATTGATGTTCATCATGAATGGTGTTGAAATTGTCTGTTGTATGTTGTACACTTTGTAAACCTTAGTCAAGAAAACTTTGAAATCCTTGTTATGTTTAGGGGAGTGGCTTTTTGTAAGGGCCGACACACAAAGTGGTGTTAGGGTAACTTACAAAGAGTTAGTAAGTCAGTGATAACTAAAGAACACAGTAGATAGATTAAAACTCTTAACAAGATGTTTATGCCTCACTTATGACTCTTGAGCTACTTCAATCTTGAGTATAAGATGAGAAGTCCTGGAATGGAAAATCGGTGTCTTGTTTCTTCAAAAGACATTCGATTTCGCAATGATTTGCAATGGGGCCAGGTTTCATAAGAGGTTACTAGGGTAACCCATGTTGGGGGTCAGAACCTAGGAAGAAACACCAGGGTAACCTTTGCAACGTTGTGATGACACTCCACCTAGAATAACAGTTAACCTTGTGTATGTAGTACATCAATTCTCAAAATCTGGAAGCAATGTAACCATTAGTTTGTTATTTACTAGTGTCTAGGGTTAGTAGATTATGTCTAGGTAACCATATTACTATCTCCTAGCATGGGGGGTGGACCTACGGGTACCACATGGTTGGGTGGAATGTGCACCTTACTCCGTTGGGTCCCCAATTTGTGATCATGGCATCGAGAGCTTCATGGATGGAGAGCTCGCACTTGGAACTTATGTGTACTTCTTCATTGTAATTTGTAAATTATGTATTTGAAACATCCCTCAATTGTATATGAGGTGAACACTTGTAAAATGTAATCATTATTGAACTACCTCATCAAGATGGATGAGTATTTTATATTTATCAAATGCAATGTATGAAACAAGTTTGTACTTTATGTTATCTTAAATGGAGTTTCAAATGAAATGCAATGTTTATCTTTTTGTTATTAATTAATTAGTGCAATGTGAAATACTAAAGTCGTCTATGGAAACTCAAAGTAGTGTAACGTCGCATAGCTTAATGAATGTATGCAACTAATTAACTAAATAATTATAATTTAAAAAAATAAAAAATTATTTCACTTTTATACACAATTGCAACATTCTTAGGTTATTAAGACGAGGCATTACACCACCTTAACTTGGTCACAACTTCATGAAATTTAATTTTTCATTTTTTAATCCTATAGTATGTGAAGCATGTTTCAGATTCAAAAAATGTGATACCGTTTGAAAGTTATAGATGTTTTTCAATCAGCCTATCGATCAAGACTTTAGTCGTAATTCTACTAGAAAATTAATAATAATTATTTATTAAATTCAAATTAAAGCATAATTTATATTGGTGGAAAGCTGAGAATCTCCTCTAAAAACCCTTTTCATTTAATCAATTTTGGGTTAAAAAAATTTGTCAGCCACATACCCTACAAATACCCATAATATTGCCACTTTTTGGCCCATCATGATCTTGCACATACCCAAATACAATTTATTCCCACTTGCAATTCCTTAGAAATTGTCAAAAATAGGCCATAGGATGCATAATTTAGGAAATTAAATACTCAATTATGTCCAATAATTTAAGGGGGGACCAAACATAAGGTGAAAATGTCATGGTAAAATTTTACTATACTACAAATACAAGATAAATTTCACCATGAACAAGAATAATAAGTACAAGAGGCTGCTCATCAAGAAAAAGTATTGGTTGAATAACCAAGATATCTTCCAAGGAAACAAGAAAAAATTGGTACAAAAAAAATGCAAGTGGAAAGTTTGAAAAGTGACATCCTAGATTGGCTATCAAGTGAGATCTTAAAGCAACAAAAAATTGTATTTATTACTCTAGATTTAAAATTCATATTTTAGGAAAGATATTCCCTAAAGGAAAAAAAGAAAGGCCAAGGTAATGTCTAGGGTTAAGAGAGATCCTACTATTTTTTAAACTACATAAGATTCCACCCCTTTGATTCAAATGGATAAAAATGATATGACACTCTTAGACTATCAAATATCCACTATTGACCTAGGGTATTCCATAATAGATAAAGAGATTCAAGAACTAAGAGATAATATGGAAGAAACTATAGTTAGGATGGAAAAGGATAAGAAGAGGAAGCAAGAATTAATAACACAAGTAGCACAGTTGTATGGATACAACAAGAAATTGATTGGTCTAGACCAAACTATAGATTAGTTTCCTTCCTATCTAGTTATCCTATCACAAGAGAAGATAACATCCCTAGAAAATAATAAAGCATCTTAGTGGTGTCAAAAACACAATAAATGAAATGATATTAAAAGGAGAATAAAAATTAATACTTGTTGCCACCAAATGGGATGAGGTGCTAAAATTATAAGACAAGATGGTCAAACTTAGGGATAATTGTTAGAACAAAATTGAGAAAAATAAAATTGAATTGTTAAAATTACTTGCCATGAAAATTTTCCGTGATAATATATTAATCAAAAAATATGTCATGAATGCTAAAAATATTTTCAAGTTAAAAACCTAAGTTAGAAAGAGGAATCTTGAAAAGAAAATGCTACAAGAGTACCAAGATAAAGTAAAAAATATTAGAAAAAAGATCTTGGATTTAAAATTTGAAGGTATAGCTATTGTGGAGAAATTGATAAATAACATGTATAATCATGCTAATGTAGAAGTTTTGCTAGAAATATTTATGGAAATATTTTAGAATTTTCTAACCAATCCAATGAGTAATCTTGATGAAGAAATGATGAATCATGTCATGGATAAAATGAATTTGTTGAAATAATATCAAAGAATAACTAGAGAAAGGAAATACCAAGTGGCTACAATAATAAGTTCACATACTACATGAAAATTTAAATAGAATATGTCATAAGGTCTATCTTAGGAAGAGATAAATGAAGGGAACACAATATACTGAGAGGGGGGTAAATTAGTAGATCCGAGTAATTACATCAATTCCAAAAACCTTCACAATTACTTTATAGTTTTTCAACATGAAGAGCACTGAACCACACAAGCTAGTAAGTAAAGCAATTAAAGCATCACACAACACATAACACAATTTTTTTTATGTGGAAACCCAAAAAGTGAAAAACCATGCTGAGAAGCTCTCACAAGAAAAAATATAATAATGAATCTTTACAATATGAAGTAGGCACCAACCTATAGGGGACAAAAATCCCCACCAAAACAGAGATACCAATCCCTGCTAGAGCAATACAATAGAAAGTAGGCACCAACCTACCAAAACAAAAAAAAAATGGTGGATTTATTCACACTTTTGATATTGGAAATTGATAGGTTGTCATTGATGTCAATAGATAATGGAATTTTGCTGATTACCAATATTTTGTCGCTCTACTTACGAATGCTTGTTGATTTGGTATTTTGATCTGGACTATCCTATTTTGTATGATCCACTCATTAGCTGATAACATGATTTACCCTAACATTAGTTGCATCCTCTAACATGGTTTCAACTAACTAGGGTTTATGGGTGGAAAGGTATAGTTACTAGTTGGTAAGGAAAAAGTGTTATGCTTATACACTAGGTCTGTACATTTATTTTTTTGTCTGGATTCTATCCTAGTAAAAGATATCATTATAGGACTTTGTACACAAGTTTGAGCCTCCAATATGTATTCTAATTTGGAGGTTCATGATGATATGTGAAGGCATTTGGAAGATATGAATGATAGTATTCTATTTTGCAGACCTAAGTGAGTTTTCTTCTACACACTATTGTGGGAGACTCCACATTTTCCCATAATTGTTTATCATTTTGTACAGTGTTGAAGATAAGTAGTTTGATGTCGTCCAAAGGAGAATTCAATATGTTAACAAGTTTTTGTGTTACATGATTAATGGAGTGTACATATGTTTGGAGTTTTGATTTAAACTATAGCCAAGCTAATTATATCTTAATATTGAGACGTTCAACAAATGATAAAGGGATCTATCTTAGGTATGTGCTTGTAGACACACAAAAATGACCTAGGCCTACAAGCTCTACTTTTCCACCATTTATTCCTAGCATAATTAAGACATTTTAATTATGTCTTTCGTCTACTTATGTCTATTAATTAAATAACTCATAATTATTTAAATAATTCATGTCCTACATTTTCCTCTTAATTGTTAAATAAATAAATTGATATTTTATTTATTTAATACATCGCTAATTGTCCTTGCTCATTTATGTCCTCTTGATTATTAAATAGATAATTTTTACTTATTTAACATGTCACTATTTCTGAAAATCTTCTCATAATTAAATAGATTCTTTAATTTATTTAATTATCGGTCACCCTTTCTAATTAAATAACTATCTTTAATTATTTAATTTGGCATTTCCCTCTTTTAGTAAATAATTTGAATTAATTATTTGCTATCATGTGGTCCCCACCTTTTGAATTAAATGTATTTTTAATTAAAAATAGTCTTTTTCCTCAAAAATCAAATAATTTCCATTTATTATTTGATTTTCTAGCCACCTCTTTTTCTGTGCCAATCTTATCTCTTGTCACATGCATTGTCCACCCTTGATTTTATAAAAATCAATCTTGTCCACTCATTTTGAATTTTCCCTAATGTTTCCCTAACCCTAATTGTGGGTTGTCAAATTGAATCTTGTCCATTGATTCTAGGGCATTTGTCAACTTTTAATCTTGGCCATTCACTCAAAATTGCATTTTTTATAAAATGGCAATTTTGGTCTCATTTTGTCATCTCATGAAATCTTGTTTTAGGCAATCTTAGGATATCTTGCACTCTTGTCATACTTTTGCAATCTTGTCATTATTGTCATTTTGTCATAGTCATATGAGCATCTTATTTGACATAATTTAGACATAGTTTCATCCTCACTAGTTGCATATTAGCATATTATTTGCTTGTTGTTTTATCAAATCCTTAAAAAATTGGTTAGGTCTTGTCATTGTCATTAGTTCTCTCACCACAAATCTGAGGGCAACATTATATTCACAGCAAATTGAGAAGGTGTAATGGAGGTCAGCCATGGAGATTGAAGACATTTGGTGAGATATTTCTTTTTTTCTCAAGTTTCTTCTTTGCACTTCATTACTACTTTGGGTTTTTTATGTTTATGCATTTGATTTGCAAACTCTAGGATAATTTCCCTTAGTTACATTGGTGAACTTGATGTGAAAATTGTGATTTTTTTTGTTTTTTCGTGCAATTTTTTTTGTTTTGCAGCTACATGTACGGTCACAACGTATTTGATCTCCATAACAACACATTCAATTTTTCATGATGCATTCTACATCCAGAAAGCCACATTTAAATTGTAGAGTGATGCATTTTCTAGGTCATGGTGTATTTGTCTTGCAGGTTGCCACATTCGTCTGACAGATTCCAAAATCCAAAATTGACATCCAAAAAGCCACATTCATTCTATTGAACCACATTCACTTTATAGAGTGACTCATTTGTCTTGCAGGTTGCCGCATTCGTCTGAAAAATTCCAGAATCTAGAACTGTGATGCAACTATCACTCAGAATGACGCAATCAGTCTACTGTGATGCACTTTCCTAGTGAAATTTTGTTCTTGAATTTTTCCAAATTTCACTTCATTTCTTTTTAGAATTTTGTTTCTATTTCTACAATTTGTAGCATTAGGATTTTTTTGGTTACTAATGGATTGTTAAAGGATGTGGCTTTGAGTCTTTCATGGGTCCAAGGCATATTCTTTTGCAAACTACTAACTTGTGGTTTTGTCGGTTTGATTGTCCAAAGCCTTTATCTTGAAACATTGTGCTTGTTGATTTCTAGATTAGAAAACACTTCAATTGGTGCACTAAAAAAAACTTTGCTTGTCTTTTTCTTTATTATGTTTGGGGTGGTAGAGGTGGTTATGCTCTCACCTTGTGCAAAATAGGTGATCAGAAAACTAGACCCGTCCATTTTTGTGTTTACCTTGATTCAATAATCGAAGTATCCTCTCCCCTTGCGCACTTGTGTGATCCTGAGTGTAAGAGAAATGATTACTGACTCTAGAATTTGGGCCTTCCTTGGTTGGAAAAATTACTCACCCCAAGGAAACTCAAACCAACAATGGAGGTAAAGCTAAACTACCCTTGATCTATATATAAATGTGAATCCTAAGGGAAAGCCTAGGATTACGAGTGCGAATGTGTCATACGAACCAAGTAGTTCTCCCTAGAACCATGTTGAGCATAACCCCTTTAGGCTAGAGTGCCTCCTAAATAGAGATTAATTTTGTGCCCCATGTATGGCCACTCAAACAAGGGTCCCAAACTAAACATCTTTGTGTAGTATCCAAAATCCCTCTATTTTCTAGCACAACATTGGTCGGTGTGAAGGTATCCACATCTTCACAACTCTTAGTAGAGGTAATCAACTTGCCATGGGAGATTTATGGGGGTTGGAAGATTTGTTGGAATGAGAAGTAGTGCACTATAAGGGGGAGCCCGTACAACCAAGCTTTTGGATTCACACACTAAGAATATGTGGTTCCATGTAATCTAGTGAATATTGTCCTGCTCTAACCTAGGATTGTGCTTGTCTTTATTGTGCTTGTTTCAAAAGACAAAATATTGTGCTTTCCAAGTGTTTTCATACATTCAAACAAAAATAAAACATAACTTTTAGATCTACAAACAAAATATCAACATCAAACACTTTAGATTTTGGACCAAAATTGCAAACAAATTAGATTTTTTTCTTTCTATACCGCATCTACTATGACACATTCACTCTATTGCACCAAATTTTCCTTCCAAACCACTACATCTACTCTGTTGCACTATATTTTCTATGTACAACACCAAATTTTCCTATGTCAAGTGACATTTGCTTCCAATCAAGTCTCATTTGCATTTCTGAGCTGCATTTGCTAAATCTGAGTTGCAACCACCAAACTAAAATGCATTCAAGACCAAAAATGACACATTTTCCTGACATAAGAAAAAACTTGTCTCAGACCAGAAACTAAGTTCCAATCTATCCAAATTTCCATCAAACATCTTTTCTAGAGAACTCTGTCAAAAACCAAATTAGAAATTGCTTAAAATTCCTTTACATTCTCAGGTTTCATTATTACCCATAGGTTATCCTTGCAAAAATCTAGTGTCATTATTAGGGCATCATTACCTTCACTTTCAGTCCTTGCATCCTCACTTCATTTTTAGATTTTGGACTAGGAAACCTTGCCCCACATTGCAAAATTTTGACTTTCAAAAGTAGGTTATCATTGGACATAGTCATTATTATCTTCTTTAGTCATTGTCCTTTTGTGAGACATTTCCAACTCATAAGTCTAGTTAGGAAATCTCACTTTTCATTTTGTCCTTGTCATTTAGTCCTTCAAACAAATCCTTTGACTTTCCAAAATTGAGACATAGATCAAGCATAGGGTGGTTCAGAAACCTTCTTCCAAATCATTTTGATCTTTAGACATTCAAATCATCTTAGTCATCACTTTGCATATTTATCTTTAAAAATCCCAAAAAATTGTCATCATAGTCCCCATTTGGCATCTTGACTTGGCATTGGTCACTTAGTCAACATTATCATCCTAGTCTTCATTATCCTTTGTTATTAGTCATCTCATTTAGACAACATAGTCTTGCATTGTCATCCCTTTTGATCAAAAACCCAAAAACACATAGTCTTGCATTGTCATCCCTTTTTATCAAAAACCCAAAAACATATAGTCTTGCATTGTCATCCCCTTTTTATAAAAAATCCAAAAACACATAATCTTGCATTATCATCCCTTATAATCCAAAAAAATCCAAAAACATAGTTTAGCATCATCCTTGCATATTATTGGTCATTCTCATCATCTTCATTTAAGCAATTCCCTTTTATGGCTGAGACTAGACTCCAAAGAAGGAGAAAACAAATGGAAATTTTTAGACAAGATTCCAATCCCAATGTCAATAATAACACTTATGACCCAAATTGGACTTTTAATGACCCATTTAACAACACAAACACCCATCCTCTCAGGAACATTTCATCCTCATCAAAAATCCCCTTTGAACCATTCTTACATAGGGATGAACATGGACAAATACTTGAGGAACACCTAGAGGTAGCAGCATAAGATCCAGAGGTAGCCTCCTTTGTAAAACAAATGGTCTTATATGATAGAGATAGATATTTGGCCATACTCTTAAGTCAAGGAGCCAAATTGCCATGTGGGTTCGACATTAACACTTTGAGACCACCATCACCAGGCCCTAATGTTAATAACATGTCCAACTCAAGTCAATCCCAAAGCATGACAAACAATGCTTCTATCAGTGCCACCTCATAAATTGTCACAAGTACCATTAATACCACCACCATTGACACAACCAACCAAAATAATCCCAACTCAATCAATGCCACATCTATTGGGAGCATACCAAACATCTCACAATCCATGTCACAATCAACTTCAACCATGACACAAGCCATGACACAATCAATGCCAACCATGTCCAAATATTGTCACAATCAATTGGAGTCACTTTTGCGTCCTTTTCAATGGGGGCAAGCTCCTCAAATTTCTTATTTGGAGCTTCATCTAGTGCCATGAGTACATCCTCATCAAGATCTCTCATTGGTACATTATTTAATCCCACTAGAGGAAGCAAACCACATGTCTTTATCCAAGGACCACAACCAAACATTAACATGTAATCACAATTTAGCACCAATACCTCCCAAGGGCAGAATATGAACATTTCTCATCTGAAATTCCAACAATTTAGATCAGGAAATCCCAATACTCAACACATGACATCATTTGGACATCAAAACATGCATGGTCAACATATCCCCCAAATCTCAACTCAAATGGTTGGAGGAAATATTTTGACATACTCATCGCATATTCACACTCATCAATAGGTCCACAATCCAAACTTTCAACACCTACAATATACCAACAAAAACACATCATACATGTCACAACATCATATTTCACAGTAGAACACCAATCCCTTTTCACAACAAATGGGGACTTATGGCATAACTATCATACCTTTTTGCGATGCCACAAACAATCCCATAATTGATGCTATGCAAGCCCAAATGATGGATATGCAAAAGGAAATACGAGAATTACGAGCATCTAACAAGAGGTCACACATGTCATATGACCTAAATTTATATCCTTTTGACACAAATTTGAACATGCCACCATTCCCTCCTAGCTATGTGGCACCCAACTTCACCAAATAAAAAGGTAAGATGAGTCCTATTTAAAATGTTCAAGAATTCATGACCAATTGCATGGACATCGTCTACGAAGAGACTTACGTAATGATACTTTTCTCTAAAATCCTTATAGAACTGGCACTTGAATGGTTCACCACTTTGAAAGGGATAAGAAAATGGGATGAAGTTAAAGATAGATTCATAAAGATTTATTCATATAACATCGACATGGACACCTCAATCACTAGCCTATGCACTCTCAGATAAGAAGATATTGGTGAAAATTTTATCCCATTCTTCCAAAAGTGGAGAAGTCTTGCGATTCGATGTCATATTGATATACTTGAAAGAGAAAAATTTAACATGTTCATCCAAGCACTCGTAGGCCCATTGAAGTACAGATTGTGAGTCCATTGTTGTACAACATTTGTAGAGCTAGTTGAAAAAGGAGTCCATGTTGAAAAAGACCTCATCGCCAAAGGGGATGGTGCAGGAGCACCTAGGCTAACCTCCATCTTGTTGGTCATCAATTTTGGCTTGTACCTGATCTTAGCCAAATCAGGGTATTTAGTGAGTTTGATTTGGACCTTAGAAGGTCTTTTTTGTGTGTGGAATAAATGAATTAGTCACTAGGACTAAGATCATCATAGCTTAGTTTTCATTAAGCATCTTTTCCTTTAGTTAGTTTAGTAGATTAATGTGAGTGTTGAGCCTTTAATGTGCTCTAAATGCATGGTCATTGTTAGAAGATGCCAAGGGACAGTTAAGAGAGTTGTTGGCTCAAGATCAAGGAGATTGAGGTCCTAAAATGTAGGATGATGGCAGAGTTGCAAGAATGTTGCAAAGTTGCATGACAACATTGTTAGGTTGCATGCAACTTTGTTGTTTTGGATTCCCTAAAATTTAGGAGCATGGGATTGATCAATATCCCTTGAAATGTGGTAAAGGCATCTATGTAAAAGGGAATGGATCGTAGAGAGCAGTTAGAGAGATTGTAAACAAGTTTTGGCTTTGTGTGAATAAAGAAATCTCTGCATTTCCTGTGTTTACCTGTGCATCTTGAGAAACAGGGATATCAAAGGAGTTGTATATACTGAAACATCATTGTATTTGTGTTTATAGAGTAGTTTTGACTATCTTTCTTTGTATAAGCAATTTTCTTTGAGTAGTTTTAGTGCTTGTATCCATAGATTAGAGTGTAAGGGTTTTTATTTTTGTTTTGTGCAGTCAAACTTCGAATGGCTCCCCCATAAACACTAACCACAGGATTTTCCTGAGATTGGTTGAATATGAGAGAGGAGCCAGTATATTGTAAATATTTAGTAGTAGGGAGTGTAGGGAATGGAGCAAATGTTTTTAAACTCAAACCCTAGGTGAGCTAGGACTGTTCGGTTAGGAGTTTGAGAGAGGAATAGTGAAGAACTTAGGCAGGGGAAGAGACCACTGTACATAATCCATATGGCTTCAGGTAGGGTTAGATAATATTCTCACATGCCATAAGGATTGAAGCATCAATCAATCCATTAGAGGTAGATTTGAATCAAAAACTAGTGAAACCCTAAGTATTAGGCCTATTAGCCCTAATCCTCCTTGATAGTAGGAACCTATTGTACAGTAGAGACAGAGATCTGAAATCCTATGAAAGATTTAAAAGTCCAAAAAGGGTATCAGGAAATCAAGTTTATTTGATAGGTTGTTTGACAAGTTTAAGAACAAAAGGCAGAAAACTGACTGGTAAGGGCTACAAGGGAATAGGCCTCTTCAAGGAAAGATCTTGAGATTGGGTAAATTGAAAGCTAAAGAACCTTCAAGATGCATTCAATTGAGTGTGAAATGCAAGGAAATAGAGTTTCTAACTCCCCTGCAAAGAGTTCAAGTTAGATAATGAAGTTGACACTTAGATCCTTCTAAGTGTTGGAAGAAGATTGTAAGTTCAAAGGGTGTTGAATCCTCCAAGGTGAAGCACAAGGAGAGTGACTCTTGTAACAAAGTTAGAGAAAGGCTTAGTTAATGATCTAAGTCAAATTAGAACCTTCAAGCCATCAGGTTCTTGTGTGAAGACTAAGAAAAGTCTTCTAGTTGGTTAGTGCAAGCAAATCTTGGAGCACCATACACCACATTGGTATCAGAGCAACGTTTGATTCAAGGCTTGTGATTGATGTTGTAGCCCACTGAGTCAGTAGGAGAGAACACACCAAAGGAAAGAACCATGCTAACTAATGCAGAGTTAGCTAAAAAGGTAGAAGAGCAAGAGGAAGACAACTGACTGCTAAGAGAAAGGTTGTCTCAAGTGGAGAAGCTCTTGGATGAAGTCCATGAGACAACAGATAAAGTGAAGGACAAGATAGAACAGAAGGAAGAGCAAGAAGCCAAGGAAAAAGAAGAGGACTTGGAGGAGTAAGCTCCAAAGCCTAACCCTATTCTTGCTGAAGAACCCTTCCTAAAAGCATTGCAGGCCTTAAGTGGTAAGGCATTGGAAGGTGTGGCACTATTTAGTGGACAAATGGACCCTGATTCAATTGTAGACTAGATTGAGATCATTGAAAATCACTTTGAATGTGATGGTACAACAGAGGCCCAAAAGGTAAAGGTGGCCAAGTCAAGGTTGAGAGGAGCAGCTCTCACATGGTGGAAGTTTGTACAATCTGAAAGAGAGAAAGAAGGCAAAGGTCCCATAGTTTCATGGAGAGGAATGGTAACTAAGATAAGGCAGACCTATCTCCCTAATGATTATGAAGTTCAATTGCATAGGAGAAGACACAATCTTAGGCAAAAAGACATGGATGTCCAAACATACACCGAGGAGTTTCAAAAATTGTGCCTAAGATCAAAGGTGGTTGAAGATGAAAGCATCAAGCTAGCAAGGTATTTGAATGGGATTAAGTGGTCTATCTAGGAAGATATGAGCCTAGTGAACTTCAAAACAGTCTGCCAATGCTACCAAATGGCCTTAAAGATAGAGGAGAAAGGAAAAAAGAAGCAAGAGCAAAACCCCAAAAGCAGAGGTAAAGGGAAAGACAACAGAGGACAAAGAGGTGGTTATAGTGGAAGAAGTTCAGAACCAAGAGCCCAAGGAGAAGTCAGATATTCTAAGCAACAAGAAGGAAGCTCTAGTAGAGGTGGTAGAGGAAGAGGTTCCAACTCTAGAGGAAGAAGTGGTGGACAAGGAAGAGGCAACTATCTCACCAATATGAAATGTTACTACTACAATTAATTGGGGCACCTGGCCTATAGATGTCCAGAGAAAGGTAGTACTTCTCATGGAGGAGATAAGAGAACTAACCTGATTCAAGATGAGACAGTTGCAGCAGATAAACATCTTGAAGTGCCATTGAATTTAGAGGAAGGTGAGAACCTCATGATGAGAACTGATCAAGGAATCGGTGAAAGAAGAGCCAAGCCAAAGGAGGTCCTTGTTTAGGACAAAGTGCAAGATGATGGGGAAAGTGTGTAGATTCATCATTGACTCAGGTTCTACTGACAATATTGTGTCAGAGGAGGCAGTCAGCAAGCTGAAGTTGACAAGGATACCCCACAACAATCCTTACAAGGTCACATGGCTCAATAAAGGTCAGCATATCTTGGTGAATGAACAAGCATGGGTGGAGTTCTCAATTGGTAGGTACAAGGACAAAGTTTTGTGTGATGTGTTACCTATGGATGCTTTGTGTGATGTGTTACCTATGGATGCATGCCACTTGATCCTAGGTAGACCATGGCAATTTGACTGCCAAGCTGTGCATGATGGAGCAAAGAACTCCTATACCTTCAAGAAAGACAAGGTAACCTTCAAAATACAGTCTTTGCTAGAAGATACAGAGGTGTAGACAACAGGTTCTAAACTGCTCATGGTGGGTGAAAAAGAGTTCTTGGAAGCCTTGGAAGGAGGAGGAGGAATTGGCTATGCAGTGATGATAAAGCCAAGAGAGGTGAGCAAAAAGAAAGCAGCTGAAAAGCAAGAGTTACCTGAGGAGATACATAAATTGTTGCAGACCTATGAAGGTATTGTAAGAAGTGGTCAACCAGCAACATTACCTCCTAAAAGAGCCATAATTCATAGGATAGACTTGATACCAGAAGCTACCCTTCTAAACAAAGCAACTTACAAGATGACACCTCAACAAAATGAGGAAATAGCTAGGAAGATTCAAGAACTTCTAAACCAAGGTCTCATTAGGAAAAGCATTAGTCCATGTGCAGTACCCATTGTCTTAGCACCTAAAAAGGGAGGAGAATGGAGGCTTTGTACTGATTCCAGGGCAATAAACAAGATAACCATCAGGTATAGATTCCCTATCCCTAGGATTGAAGATCTCATGGATTGTCGAGGTGAAGCTAGGTACTATACCAAGATGGATTTAAAGAGTGGTTATCACCAAATTAGGATACATGAGGGGGATGAGTGGAAAACAGCCTTCAAAACAAATGAGGGTCTCTATGAGTGGCTAGTTATGCCATTTGGACTGTCTAATGCCCCCTCCACATTCATGAGACTTATGAATGAAATCCTCAAAGACTACATTGGCAAATTTGTAGTAGTGTATCTTGATGATATACTAATCTATAGTAGAACAAGAGAAGAGAACCTCCAACAAATAGAGTTGATTTTCAAGAAGCTACAGGAGGAGAAGTTGATGATCAATTTGGAAAAGTGTGAGTTCATCAAAACAGAGCTGGTGTACCTTGGATTTGTGCTATCACATGGCAACTTGAAGATGGATAGTAGCAAAGTGGAAGCCATCCTCAATTGGCCTACTCCAAAGACAGCAACAGAGGTAAGAAGCTTCCATGGTCTTGCTCAATATTATAGGAAATTTATAAGGCAGTTTAGTGCTATTTGTGCTCCTATGTTGGATACCATTAAAGGAGGAATGAAGACCAAATTTGTGTGGAATGAGCAAGCTAACAAGAGTTTTGAGTTGCTAAAGGAGAAGATAGCTACCCAACCTATTTTGGTGTTACCAAGCTTTGAAAAGCTATTCACCATTGAATGTGATGCAAGCAATGTAGCTATTGGAGCTGTTCTTAGTCAAGAGGGCAGACCGATGGCTTTTCATTCAAAGAAGTTAAGTGAAGCCAAGAAGAAGTATTCTTCTTATGACCTTGAGATGTATGCATTGGTCCAAGCTTTAAGGAAGTGGAGGCACTACTTGCTTCCCAAGGAATTCATTGTGTATTCAGACAACCAAGCACTCAGTTTCCTGAATTCACAAGAGAAGTTGAGTCATAGACACATGAAATGGGTGGAGTATTTGCAAGATTACACCTTCAATATCAAGCACAAGAAAGGAGCTATCAACAAGGTGGCAGATGCCTTGAGCAAAAAAGTCCTCACAATTCAGGAAATTCAGTTGAAGAGCATGGGGATAGATCATTTCAAAGATCTATATGTAGATGATGAAGGCTTTGCAGACATTTATAAGGTATGTGCTAAATACAAGAATCATTTCCATAGAAAATATGTTGAATATACTTTTCAAAGTGATATTTTTTTTAAAGGGAATCAACTGTGTTCCTAGAGGTTCTATTAGAGAGAACTTAATACAAGAAAAGCATAATGGTGCATTGAGTGGTCATTTTGGGATCACCAAAACTCAAGAACTGGTTCAAAGATTTTACTTTTGGCCAAGGATGAACCTAGATGTCAGGAGGTATGTGGAGAGTTGTGTGGTATGTCAAAAGGCCAAGGGTACTTCTTCAAATGCAGGCCTATACCAACCACTGCCTATCCCTACTAGACCATGGGAATGCTTGAGTATGGACTTTGTAGTTGGGTTACCCAAGACAAGGCAAGGCATGGACAATGTTTATGTGGTTGTGGACAGATTCATCAAAATGGCTCACTTTTTGCCATGCAAAACAACCAATGATGCCAGTCAAATAGCCTCTATTTTCTTCAAAGAGATAGTAAGGATTCATGGATTACCAATCAACATTATATTAGACAGAGATACTAAGTTTATGAGTCATTTTTGGAAGACTCTTTGGAAAAGAATGGGCACTAATCTATCCTTTGGATCTGCATACCATCCCCAAACTGATGGTCAGACCGAAGTTGTGAATAGGACACTTGGAAATCTTTTAAGATGCTTGACCAAGGAGTATGGTCAACAATGGGATCAATTGATTCGGCAAGCTGAATATGCCTATAATGATATTGTCAACAGATCAACAGGGAAGAGTCCCTTTGAAATTGTTTATGGACTACATCCTAGAGGTGTTTATGAGTTGAGAGAGTTGAAGGATGGAGTCAAGGGAAGTGGATATGCTGATGACTTTGCCTATGCAATGTAGGAGATCCATGATACAGTTAGAGAAACATTGGCAGAAAATACCATGAAGCATAAGATTAAGGTGGATGAGCATAGGAAAGAAGTTCAATTCAATGTTGGAGACTTAGTAATGGTGCATTTGAACAAGTCTAGACTACAGAAAGGAGTTCCTCATAAGTTGCAAATGAAGAGGATAAGTCCCTGTCCTATCTTGGAGAAGTATGGAAGTAATGCTTTCAAGGTGCAACTACCAGATGATAGTGGACTGTACCCTATTTTTAATGTTGCAGATCTTGTACACTACAAAGGACCACCACCAAACATGGATCAGACCCTCCATGAAGTCATCTAAGATGTGGAAGAACTCAAACTTCCCTCCACTACAGTCAAGCAAGCTGACAAGATATTGGATACTAGGGTCTACAAGAGGACTAGGACCAAAGAATATAAAGAACATCTGATTAGGAGACATGGACAACCTGATGCAGATGTAGTGTGGATCAAGGAGGTAGAGTTCAAGAAGTTGGGCATTGATCTCAACTTGCTCAATCCAAGGGTGGATTGAAATTTTCTATTTTGGGGAGGATGGTGCAGGAGCACCTAGGCTGACCTCCATCTTGTTGGTCATCAATTTTGGCTTGTACCTGATCTTAGCCAAATCAGGGTATTTAGTGAGTTTTATTTGGACCTTAGAAGGTCTTGTTTGTGTGTGGAATAAATGAATTAGTCACTAGGACTAAGATCATCATAGCTTAGTTTTCATTAAGCATCTTTTGCTTTAGTTAGTTTAGTAGATTAATGTGAGTGTTGAGCCTTTAATGTGCTCTAAATGCATGGTCATTGTAAGAAGATGCCAAGGGATAGTTAAGAGAGTTGTTGGCTTGAGATCAAGGAGATTGAGGTCCTAAAATGTAGGATGATGGCAGAGTTTCAAGAATGTTGCAAAGTTGCATGACAACATTGTTAGGTTGCATGCAACTTTGTTTGCTTGGATTCCCTGAAATTTAGGAGCATCGGATCGATCAATATCCCTTGAAATGTGGTAAAGGAATCTATGTAAAAGGGAATGGCTCGTAGAGAGCAGTTAAAGAGATTGTAAACAAGTTTTGGCTTTGTGTGAATAAAGAAATCTCTGCATTTCCTATGTTTACCTGTGCATCTTGAGAAACAGGGATATCAAAGGAGCTGTATATACTGAAACAACATTGTATTTGTGTTTACAGAGTAGTTTTGAGTATTTTTCTTTGTATAATCAATTTTATTTGAGTAGTTTTAGTGCTTATATCCATAGATTAGAGTGTAAGGGTTTTTATTTCTGTTTTGTGCAGTAAAACTTAGAATGGCTCCCCCATAAACACTGATCACAGGATTTTCCTGAGATTGGTTGAATATGGGAGAGGATCCAGTCTATTGTAAATATTTAGTAGTAGGGAGTGTAGGTAATGGAGCAAATTTTTTTAAACTCAAACCCTAGGCGAGCTAGGATTGCCCGGTTAGGAGTTTGAGAGAGGAATAGTGAAGAACTTAGGCAGGGGAAGAGACCACTGTACAGAATCTGTATGGCTTCAGGTAGGGTTAGATAAGATTCTCACATGCCATAAGGATTGAAGCATCAATCAATCCATTAGAGGTAGATTTGAATCAAAAACCAGTGAAACCCTAAGTATTAGGCCTATTAGCCCTAATCCTCCTTGATAGTAGGAACCTATTGTACGGTAGAGACAGAGATCTAAAACCCTATGAAAGATTTAAAAGTCCAAAAAGGGTATCAGGAAATCAAGTTTATTTGATAGGTTGTTTGACAAGTTTAAGAACAAAAGGCGGAAAACTGACTGGTAAGGGCTACAAGGGAATAGGCCTCTTCAAGGCAAGATCTTGAGATCGGGTAAATTGAAACCTAAAGAACCTTCAAGATGCATTCAATTGAGTGTGAAATGCAAGGAAATAGAGTTTCTAACTCCCCTACAAAGAGTTCAAGTCAGATAATGAAGTTGACACTTAGATCCTTCTAAGTGTTGGAAGAAGATTGCAAGTTCAAAGGGTGTTGAATCCTCCAAGGTGAAGCATAAAGAGAGTGACTCTTGTAACAAAGTTAGAGAAAGGCTTAGTTAATGATCTAAGTCAAATGAGAACCTTGAAGCCATTAGGTTCTTGGGTGAAGACTGAGAAAAGTCTTCTAGTTGGTTAGTGCAAGCAAATGTTGGAGCACCATACACCAGGGGAATTACAATATGGTCCTAAAAATGTAAATGTGAATCCACCCTCCAACAAAAATATGTATTGGGTCAAAAATAAACATGTCGCCAATGATGGAATTGTTGATGCTAATGATGTAAACATGATAGGACCAGTGCTTGCTCTTAAGGGAACCCAACCACAAAATAAACCAACAACAGTATTGACGCCTCCTATCACCAACCAAAGTGGTTAAAAGAGTCAAAATCAAGAATAGCCCCACCAGATAAGATAATTCCCAAAAAGACAAACATACACTACTTTGGGAGAGCCAATTGAGGATGTCCTTAAGAAGCTTCTTCAGAATGGTCTCATCACACTTCAAGATCCTAAACCATATTACCCTAGGTAGTTTAAAACATCATGGTGGGATGATAATGCCTTTTGTGACTATCATCAGGCTAAGGGACATAAAAAATCATCTTGTCAACAACTAAGGAACATTGTGCAAGACCTTATTGAAAATCATGTAATTGAACTGGGTGGGCCACAATTTACTTCCAATTCAGACCATACCATTCATAAAAACCCACTATGTAATATCATGGTTCTAATAAATCTTCCACATTAGGTCACAAGACTAATAACAATCAAGCTAATTATACTCATGTTTCTTTTGATTATTCTAGTGGACCCATTATCAACAATGTTAAAAATAATGATGAGTATGTCAATACCATAACTATTAAAAGAGCACCCAAATGACATGCTACTACTCAAAGTGGAAAAGTCACTATAGCTAGCCCTCCTCCACAGTAACCAAAAATTACAATAGTTGGTCTGTCCACAAAGCAATCACAAACTAGTCCATACACAAAGAAATCGCAACCCAAGATTCAGTTTAACCTCATTGATTAGTTAGGCAAAACCTCTATGCAAATATCCATACTCGAGCTACTTTACATTTTACTTGCACATAAGGCTATACTCAACAAGACCCTATAAGAGTCATCCATCCTACAAGACATTGATGTCAATCAATTTGAGTCCATGGTGGGATATCTCATGACACCCCATCATGTGACCTTTTTCAATCAAGATTATTCATCATGAAAGACCAATCATAATGATGCATTACACATTGAGGTTTTCATCCATAAGCATAAGGTCAAAAGAGTCCTAGTAGATGGTAGAGCAGGACTAAACATATGTTCCTTGAAACTTGTTAAGGTTCTAGGATTTTCTAATGCTTGTGTAGCCCCTACAAAGAGCATATTCATAAAAGGATATGATGGCAAGGAGCATTCATCTCATGGTGTGATCACTCTTCCCATCAGTGTTGGACCAGTCATTATGGACACAACCTGGCAAGTCCTAGATCTTGAATTAACATATAACATCTTACTTGGTTGACTCTGGATTCATTCCCTTAGAGTTGTTCATCCACTTATCACCAATGCCTTAAATTTCCTTTCAACAACACAAAAGTCACCATATATGGAGACCCCAACCCTTTCCATTATTGCACTAACTTAAGGGGTATTTCAGAACATCAAGTGCCCATTAATTGAGAGGTTCCCAACTCCTCTAAATTCACTGACCCTTCTACATTCACATCATCATCCAAATCCACTCCATCCACCTCTTCCACCATGACATCATCTTCCTCACTGCCTAAGGTTGAGCCCACTATCAAGATCCAAGACCTAGGCTATGACGAGTTTAAACTCCATATAGCATATAGTATCACGACAATATCCAAGTCTCTAAAGGTCTATGGTCACCCATGTTTTTGAATGGAGCCCAAGGAAATTTTGAAGGTTCCACCAAAAATAGTTTTCATAAAATGGGGAGATATGAACAAAGAGGATATTGTTGACATTATTGGATGGCTATATAAAGAAATGGAAGACTTACCCCCATTACCACTTAAGATATATGACAAAGGATATGATGGAACTAGTGTCCTTGGTAGGAACAAAAATTGACAAAGGGAACTTATAGTAGCATCCAAATGACAAAAGTATCTTGGGTTAGGGTACAAATTACCTCGACATGATGATTAATGTACTAGTATGCTTTTGAGTGAGCATAAATGCTTCAAAAAGTGTCAAGATAACTAAGGAATCCCTTGCTAAGACCAACTCCCATGAGTGAGAACATGGTTCCCAATGATCCCTAAGTGATAGTTTCCTTGATGATATTTCCCTTGAGCCCAAAGAATTTACCTGTAAACATTTTTTTTGGCAAACATTTAAAATTGATACAGCCAACAATCCAAAGATCCTAAGCAAAAGAGAAAACTGGGATGGACTCTTTGACTCAAGGAGCAATGAAAAACCTAAATCATCTTCCAGTCCTAGCAGCCATATACCCAATTCCTTCACCCAACCACCTAAACTTAGTAACCATCAGCAGGATCCTTTTGAGCCTGCAAACCATAATGATAGTCCTTGCATCCCTTATTTTGACAATGATCATGTGTCAAGCGAAGGATACTATTGGATAGAATCTGATTGGGAATTAGATCATGAAAACTTCATTTACAATGTCTCTAAATCCATTTGCATGCTTTCCACATCCTCCCCAAAGTTCACCAACACTGACGATGGAATTTACTTAGTCTACCCACAACTCATTGATTGGGACCAACAAGGCCCACTAGTCTCAGACACATTTCAGAATGATGAAGCCATTGTCAAATTTATGGGACTACATGAGGGAATACCTAGTGGTGATCATAAGGTTGGATTTTCTATCGATTTAGATTGTTCCACTTACTTTGGGGAGACCGCTCCATCCTCTAGACATAAAACAAAACAAAAAAGAAACAAAAAAAATGAAACATCTTTAGGTGAAAACCGAAAGGCAACTTCTCATGAGAAAAAAGTAAAAATAAAGGACATATCTATGGGTGAAAACCTCTTCGAGGCACCCAAAGATGGAGGACTAGACTTTCTTCTTGTGACCCAAGCAAAATCAGCAATGCTTATAGAGGATACCATAGAAGTTAACATATCAACAATAGAAGATCCCAAATGGTCCTCTTTCCAGCATCCCTGAAAGATGAAGAGAAGATCAAGTTCCACAAATTATTTGTAGAGAGACAAGTCAATTTTGCATGGTCATACATCGATATGTGAGGATTAGATCTAGAATTGGTTATGTACCATTTTCCACTACTTCCTAACTTCAAACTAGTTAAACAGAAGCTACACAAAATGCATCCTCAGGTCGCTCTATTAGTCAAGGCTGAATTGAAGAAACTTCTAGATGTAGGGTTCATACAGTCTACTGATTATGTTGAATGGATATCTAACCTTGTGCTAGTAACAAAGCCAAATGGGATGATCCACTTCTGCATAGATTTCTAAGACTTAAAAAAAGCATGTCTAAAAGATGACTTTCCACTGCCGAACATAGATATCATAGTCGACCTCATGGTAGGATACAAGATGTTGTCCCCCATGGATGGTTTCTAAGGCTATAATCAGATTCATATTTCCCTTGAAGATAAATATAAAATAGCATTCAATTTTCCTTGGGGTACATACTGTTGGAATGTCATGCCATTCGGTCTTAAAAATGTAGGTGCTACATATTAGAGGGCAATTACAACAAGTTTTCATGACATGATGCACAAGATAATGGAAGATTATGTAGATGGCCTTTTGGCTAAATCTTTGACAAGAAAAGACCATTTGAATGTGTTGGATAAAATATTCAAGAGATTGAAGGAATACAAGGTTCGTTTGAATCTAAAGAAATTTTTCTTTGGTGTAATATCTTGCAAGCTTTTGGGGTACATAATTTATTGAAGAGGCATCAAGGTCAATCGAGCCAAGGTGAAAGCAATACTAGAAATGCCTCCTCTAAAAGGGATCAGCAAACTCAGGACTCTCTAAGGTAGGTTACAATCCATCAAATTCTTCACAGCACAATTGGCTAACAAATGTTAACCATTCCAGTATCTTCTGTGCAAGGGTATCCCCTTTGTGTGGATAGATAAATGTCAGGAAACTTTTCAACTAATAAAATATTCTCTTATCACCACTTGTTTTAATGCCACCTATCAAATGGAAACCTTTGAACCTATATGTTTCTATAACAACTTCAGCATTGGGGGCATTATTGGCATAAAATGACCATGAAGAATAAGAAAGGGCCATATATTATATTAGTCAAACATTGGTGGGATGAGTTAAATTATACTGCCATTGAACGCACTTGCTTAGTAGTTCTCTTTTCTGCTCAAAAGTTAAGACACTAGATGTTGAGTCACAAAACATAGTTGGTAGCAAAAATTTACCCCCTAAAATATCTCTTCAGTCATATGGCACTAATAGGACAGCTAGAAAAATTGGTCATGATTTAATATGTGGAAAGAAAAGCCATTAAAGGACAAGTGATTGCTGACCAACTGGCAGAATCACCTGTACAAAGTGATCATCCATAAGTGGCAGAATTTCCAAATGAACCCATATTTCATATAGAGCCTAAGTCACCATGGAGGCTATACTTTGATGGGTCCCATACTAATCATGGCTTGGGGGAAGGAATTTTGTTTATCACCCCACAAGGAGATTCCATCCCTATGTCTTTCTGCATTGCTTTCCCATGCACAAATAATATTGCCGAATACGAGGAACTTGTGACAGGACTTAGAATGGGAATAAAATGGAAGATCAAAACACTTCACATTTATGGAGACTCTCAGCTCGTCATCAACCAAGTCAATGATGAATATGACACCAAGGACAAAAAATTATTTCCTTACAAATGGATGGTTCTTAGCCTCCACACATATTGTCACATGTTGACTTTTGAAAAAGTTCCAAGCACATAGAACAAGGCAGCATATGTGATGGCTACCATGGGCTCTCTTTTAGACATCCCTTGAAGTAATGTGCCACAATTTGAATTCTTGGTAGAATAGTTGTTGGTCCCCACATATGATATCCCAGAATTAGAGATGGTATCCGAGCTTGTTGGTCCCGATTCTCCCTAGTATCAAGACATTTATGACTACCTCAAGTCCCAAAACCTCCTCCCTAACCTATGCAACAACTAGAGAACTCCTTTATCTGAAAAGCTACCTAATAAACCATCATTAGTGACACCCTTTACTATTGTAGCTTTTATAACACCCTTCTTCGATGTATCGACACTAATGAAGCACACACAACCTTACGCAAAGTACATGAGGGTATATGTGGGTCTCATTTGAGTGGTCTTAATTTGGAAAAAAATATAATGAGACTTGGGTATTATTGGCCATCCATTGAGAAAGACACATTGGAGTTTATCAGAACTTGTGACCAATGTCAAATACATAGTGATCTAATCCATGCTTCAGCATAGGAACTTCACCTGATCACATCTCCATGGCCTTTTGCATAGTGGGGACTCAACCTCATGGGTAAGATCCACCCTACATCCTCCAATGGCCACAAATTCATTACCACTACCACTGAGTTCTTTAATAAGTGGATTGAAGTTATCCCCCTTACATACATAACCGACAAACAAATTTCTATGTTTATCCTCAACAACATCATTTATCAGTATGGTATTGTTCAGTCCATCATCACTGACAATGAACGTTTGTTCAAAAATAAAGACATACGTGAGTTATATGAGAAATTTCACATCCAACATCATTTTTCCATGTAATATTACCTATAAGGAAATGGCCAAGCTAAGGCATCCAATAAAACCATCCTTAGATTCTCAAAAAGTTTGTCAATGATGGTGGTCATGACTGGCACATCCAACCCAACCTTGCTCAATGGGCTTATCACACCAATATCTGCATGCCTACAAGATCCACTCCATTTGCCCTAGTCTTTGGAGTTGAAGCTATTTTTCCCATTCAGGTTGAAATCTCGTCCTTACGAGTCTCCCTGAAAGGTTTGAGAGATGAAGAAGAATATAGACAATCACGACTACATGAGCTAGAGATGCTAGATGAGAGATGACATAATTACTTGAACCAACTTCAAGTGTATCAAAATCAGCTCTATTAGAGTTATAACAAGAAAGTTGTAGTCAGGAGATTTTGCATTGGTGATTTAGTCCTCATGTAGAATCGTAAAAATCATGCTGACAGAGAAAGGTCTGGAAAATTTTAACCTAATTGGCTAGGTCCCTACATCATCATATATTCTTTTGGTTTTGGAGCATATCAGTTGGCTACTCCAGATGGTGGGTATGTGCAGGATCATGATGGGCCAAAAAGTGGCGATATGAGGGGTTTTTGTAGGGTATGTGGCTAACAACATTTTTTTTACCCATAATTGATGAAACGAAAAGGGTTTTTAAAGGATATTCTTAGCTTTCCATCAATATAAATTATACTTTACTTTGAATTTAATAAATAATTATTATTTATTTTCTATTTGAATTACAACTAAAGTCCTAATTGATAGGTTGATTGAAAAAAATCTATAGCTTTCAAATGGTATCACATTTTTTGAATTTGAAATATGCTTCGTATACTATAGGATTAAAAAAAAATGAATTTCATGAAGTTTTGACTAAGTGAAGGTGGTTCGACATATGGTTTTTTTTATTTTTTAAAAGTTGTAATTAAAAAATCATAATTAATTATTTACTTGGACAAAAATTACAAAAAAAAATGTATCACATCAGGGACATGAGTCCTCTACTTATATCAAAAATATTATAAAATAATATTATCATTTTATTGTGGTTAGGGTGGTCAGACAAACACCTACTTCTTATTTTTTCCCTAAAATTGAAGTACTACTACTTTGAAATTTCAAATTTTCACCAAATAGATTTTTTAAAAATAAACCTAGTAGTTTAGAAACTTCAGTCAATTTGCTACAAATTCTATTCTTACATATTTTTGAAATAACATAGATAACTTATTCAATTTTTTACGTCAAATTGCCTAACTCTAATTTTTTTGAATTTTTTGCCACTTAAGGGCCTATTTTTTCCATGATGATCCTGCACATACCCTAGTAAACAATTGACATAGCCTATCAATAGTCTCCATCTTTGCAAATTCTATGGTTAGCATCAAAAAGTTAGGCTGAATATCTTAAAAATACAAAAAAAAAAAGAAAATTAAAAAAAAAAGTTCGTCACCTTGATGAAAACCTAGCAAACAGGCTTCTTGGTGACACCAAAAAAAGGAAAAGAAAAATGAAAAAATGGTAAAGAGAAATAATTCATCCAAATGTGAAAACCTAGTAAACAAGCGCTTTGGATAAGTACCATGGTGAAAACCTAGTAAACATGCGCCATGTGTAGTTGTTCATTGCTCTGCCATCTACTATCACTCTATCTACCTTAGGTCATAATAAACAACTAATTCTCCAACACCAATTTGAAGCCTACCACAAAGCACTATCAAATTCTCCCATGGTTTATAATGATTGACATCAACTCCTGCATATCATTCATCTGTCATCCGCAATGTATGTCCTTTCTGCATTTGTCCAATTGTCTAGTCCTAGACTTGACTAGGGGAAAAATTTCGTCATGTGACTATAGTGGGTATCGTACATGGCCTCACCAATCGAAAAAGTCCTAAAAAAATCATAAAAATCATAAAAGTTTTGAAAAGCTCCTAAAAATCATAAAATGTTGTTGAAAAGACAAAAATAAAAACATTTCCTAAAGAAAGTACAAAAAAATTGAAATATCTCAAAAACACAAAAAGTAGTGTCATTTCTTGTCAAGTCCATCAAATCAGTTAGTCTTGGTCATTTGTCTGAACTACATTATCTCTGCACACTTGCTACGTAGGTAAGGCTCACCTTTAATCCCCCAAGACATTAGGTCAGTACTTTTAGGTTTGTGAGAATAATATCGTGACTCAATCTTCAGTCATCAAGACAAAGACATTGGTCATGTCGAACTATGAGGTCTCTAAGTGTATGACGTAGGCAAGGCCATCTATCGATGAGCCCTCGAGGCCACACTAGGTTAGTCCATTAGGGTTCATGACACTGCACTGGCACACACGTCAAAAAGTATTCAAGTCAAATAGATCATTTCCAAAAAAGCAAAGCAAACTCTAGCAATCCTTTAATAAACATGTCACACAAATCAACATGTCAACATTAGCATGTAGTCAAACTTCAGTCAATTCTAGTTAAAACATGTCAAACTCAGTAAAAAACAGTCACACATTTAACTCTTGGTTGTTCTTCAGATATGTCTTTTTGAAGGATTACCTTCATCATTTATTTTTACCCTAGGATGTCTCCTTCCTAGGTTCGACATTGTCATTGGGCATTTCGAGGGCTCCTCTTGATATTTGAGGATCGTTTCTCTTAAAATTGACATTTTTTGGGATGCGTCCACGAATTTGACAACCTTAACACCTAATAATATTTGACATCCTTGACTTTTGAAAAATCTAACACCTTTAGCACTTGACATCATCAAACCTGACATCTTGACATCTCCCACTTGGCAAACACTTGGTATTTTGTCTTTGTGATCTTTCATCATGTTACTAGTTTCTCAAGAATGTCCTAACAATGGGATTTAGAGAAGCAACAATGTATCATGTAGATGGTCTTGTCTTGTCTTCTTGGTAGTCATGTTACTAGTTTCTCAGCGATGTCCTAACAATGGGATTTAGAGAAGCAACAACGTATCATGATGTTTGTCTTATGTTTTATTTTGACTATCATGTTGCTAGTTCCTCAAGGATGTCCCAGTAATGGGATTTAGAGGAGCAACTATGTTTCATGACTTGTTTTTCTTGTCTTTACTACCGGTGGTTGGTTATGACAAAAATACTAGGGCAAGTGTGCTCTTAGTAGGGGTCATGATTATCCTTGTTTGTGACTACTTGTCTCATGTGATGGTATGACCTTGCACACTAGCGATCTATATCATATCATGGTGTTTGTTTTCCATTACAATAATTCTCCCAATGATGATTAAGAGAAATAATTATCAAAGTCCTATAGCAACATGTTGAAGGATTTAGTCTTCACACTAACATTCATCTCCTTCTATCTTGTCATCCTATCTCACCCATCTCTCGATGATATCCTGTGGCATACAAAACCATAAGTGCATACATGATCATATAGTCATTGCATTAGGTCCATACATACATCATCCATATCATTAAACTATAAACATTGCATCACACGTGGCATCATAAACACATATTCATGCATTAACATAATCATATATATTGCATCCCTTCAAATAAATAACATTATGCATATCATTATCATCCATGGAATAGCATCATCATGGTGTATAAAAAAACATTACATTATCATCACCATAAGGGTATACATGGAATGACATATTAACATCATCAGCATCATCATAGAAATAATAAATACATGTCACATAAGCATCACAGGGTAATCATATCTACATCATCATAATCACATCACATAAACATACATCGTAATGCATAAATCAAATAACATCACATAACATACATGTAGGCCGCATAAAAATTGCATCATATGTATAGCATCATCTCAAAATAAAATAATGTCACAAGATAGAGTCATGAGATATCCAAAAAAATGGAGCTCACAGGCTTGATAGTCAATACATAATGTGTCATAACATAAAATTCTAAATTTGATGCTTTTCCAATGGAATGGAAGCCATCATGGTAATTGTCACCTATGCTTGTAATGTGGAGGGATTGGTCATTGTGGCCTATACCTATGACACTGATGGAACAACTACATATTGTCTCTGTAGTAAGATTAGGCTGCACTGATATGGTAATTGATGGATCTATCATGGGAGGTTGACCATGTACTAATTTGTGGCCTGAACCCGATGACCCATGCAAGTGCCCTAACCTATGGCTGGAGGAGTTCTTCTGATGAGACCTATGACCTGATGTGTGTCCTAAGGAATTCAAGCCACCCACATTACTCTAGCTATGGCTGCTATGGTCGCGGTTGCTCTGTGACCCTGTCCCTGTCCCATTGGCTAACCTAGACAACCCAGGATCTCGTTTATTTGTTGGAAAATTGTGTGCTCATATAGCATCCTATACTATCCTTTGATCTCACTCACTCTAGCCAACTCTCACATAATATCTCCAAATAGCCCTATGCATAACTATGGAAATTGGTTACACCATCTCTCTATCTCTCTCCACTAGATCTCTACTTGGTCCCTCTCCACCTATGTCACCTCAAGCTCTTCTCATAAGGCATTGACCTCTATCGTGGCTGCATCCAATCTACTCTATAGGTCTGCTAATCTCTTCTCTATGGTAGCATCCTAAGGAAATGATGGCACACTAGATAGGTCTAGATCCCCATCGATCATTCGCTCTCGAACCTATCGCTTTGCCTCATCCATCTCCTCTCAGATATCCACATCCTCCTTATCACCAATGTCCTCCTCACCCCCAACCACTCCCTCCTCTCCTCCTCTGACCTCGAGGGCCTCCTCCACCTATCTCAGTCCCTCCTCCTCTTGTCTCCCCTCCTCTGTCTTGACCCCTCATCTCTCTCCTCATCCTCTAGTGCCTTGGGTATAGCATCTAATGCTACTCTCTGAACACATTGTCTAACTCTTAGCGGCTATCTCCCTCGATCTCCCCCTCTCCTCCTTCACCCACCATCTCCATCGTCACCTCCATCATCTCCTCTGTCATTCCTTTGACCTCTACCACCATCTCCTTGGCTTCCATCTCTACCTCTCCCCTTGCCTCTTTTTCCTCCTTACTACACCCTTGGAATAATGGATGGCCAATCAACAGGAGCTAGTGAATTAGGATTGGTTAATGGAATTGGTGTATGAGACTACCACCATAAGTCAAAGTCTACAATCATCCCAAAATCAGTAACACCTCCCCTCAAAACCCATGGTTATGCCACCAAGCTATCAGTCTACTACTCTATGAAGGGCACTAATATGGATGGACCCCACCCAAGCTCTTGATACGTCCATGCACACTCTGTTATCCCCATTGGAACACCCTGCTACCCTCCAAACTAACACAATACACATTTTGGTAGATACATCTCTATAATGAGCTAGCTCTACACTGTACGAGCAATCAAATATTGAAATTGTCTATAGAATGGCAGGTGGTCTCCCTCATCGGGAAATGGTGCACAATCTCTGTAAGGCCTCGAAATGAATGATGTCATCATATCAATCATATGCCACCAATAGCATGTCTCTCCCACTCTTGTATGTTGAAGAGCTCTTGCATATAAATAAACATATGGCATATCATCTACCAGTTGTGCCCTCTGGATTGGCAGACGGAAGACATCAATATGCTCCCACACCCAAATCATCAATAGAGTCGTACCACAACTAATTTTTCTCACCCCTCTGTAAGCAACCTCATATAACTAATGGTACAACATCCCCAACAGACATGACCCTAGGAAAAAACAACTTTGTCCCGCCACATCTGAATGAGTACAACCCCCCATCTGATAGGGAATCTGTGTCTCCGATGATCTAGTATGAGGACCCCAGCAATCAAAGTACACAACATGGCACCCCATCAAGGGTAATGCTCTACAAGATACTCCCACCTAATCTCATATGCAGTAAAACCAAGGCCTGCAACGTCATATGCATTGTATACCTCTAGCATGGAATCTACTCCCCCTTGTAGATCGTACACAACCCGTTCTGCTCTGAGAGGAATGTGTAAAATCTACTATATGTCCTCTAGGGTAATGGTTGCCTCTCCTATTGGAAAGTGGAATGAACAAGTCTTTGAATGCCACCACTTGGCCAATGCTATCAAAAGTCCCCTATTAGCCCGAACAATGGGCATATATGCGACAAAGTATAGACCTAATCACATTAGTCACCTGACCTCTTGATCTATCGATTGGTCCTGAAATTGGTAAGTTGATGACCTACTCTTGTGCATATAAATCGGCGCCAACTATCTCTACACATATCAAAACATGCGTTAGCACCTTCTTCGAAAGCATCATTATCATTTACCTAACTTTAAAATCATTTCAAATTTGAAATCCGTCAAAGTTAGCCTTAGTCAAAATCAAAGTCAAATGTATTGCATTGACTTCAAATGCATCACAAACAGGAATTTGCATGTTTTTGTACCTCATTTGTGTCTTGATCAAGCCATTGCATCATTCTATCAATCATTTGCATCACAGCAGAGCACTTGCATCACAATTTCTTGCATATATGTCATTTCCCTTAGTGAATGCATCGTAACATGTCATATGCGACATTACAACTCTAGTTTGCGGTGCAACTTTGCAAATGTGATGCACTTTATTGCAAATGTGTCACACATTCATTCCCTGCCCTATCAACAATTTCCATTTGCATTGTGATGCATCAAATGTGTCAAATGCAAATATAAATGCGGCTAACGCGCAAACATATGTGTCGTAGTGCATTCGTTGCTAGACCTAAAACCCTAATTTTTGCATGAAAAATGATAAAATGACAAAATGGGTTAGGGGTACTAACCACCGGCTCGGAGCTCTGTAGTTTCCTGAAGGTCCACATGATCTCCCCATGATGCTTAGTCGTTGGAATCACCATGTCTGCTACAATCCTCTTCACTCTGTGCTCTCAAAATTGCTAAGGTGAATAGTGAAAATGAATTGACTTTTACTCCATTTTTAACCTATTTATAAAGTCAAAATGGCATTTTTCAAACCTTTTTATTACTGGAGGTTGTTTTTTGACCAACTTCGACTACACTTTTGGCTGCTTTAAACTCCTTGAAATCATAAACCATTTGTTCCATTGTCTTTCCGGTCACCATATTGACTTATCGGGAAATTTTCTAAATTTTTCTGTTGCTAGCTCAAAATTTGAAAATTTTCCTGAGGGGGCATAGATACTCCATACCTTTATTGGGGCATGACCTTGACTTATTTTCTTTTCTACAATGCAACAAGCTGCATTATGGCAAAGAGGGGAAAAATGTAGACACATGAAAATGACCTAGGCCAGCAAGCTCTATTTTTCCACCATTTCTTCCTAGCTTAATTAAGACATTTTAATTATGTCCTTGGTCTACTTATGTCTATTAATTAAATAATTTATAATTATTTAATTAATTCATGTCCTCCTTATTTCTCTTGATTGTTAAATAAATAAATTGATATTTTATTTATTTAATACATAGCTAATTGTCCTTTCCCATTTATGTCCTCTTGATTATTAAATAGATAGTTTTTATTTATTTAATATGTCACTAATTCTAAAAATCTTATCATAATTAAATAGATTCTTTAATTTATTTAATTATCGGTCACCCTTTCTAATTAAATAATTATCTTTAATTATTTAAATTGGAATTTCCCTCTTTTAGTAAATAATTTGAATTAATTATTTACTGTCATGTGGTCCCCACCTTTTGACTTAAATGGATTTTTAATTCAAAATAGTCTTTTTCCTCAAAAATCAAATAATTTCCATTTATTATTTGATTTTCCAGCCACCTTTTTCTGTGCCAATCTTATCTCTTCCACATGCATTGTCCACCCTTGAATTGATTTTCTAAAAATCAATCTTGTCCACTCAATTTGAATTTTCCCTAATGTTTCCCTAACCCTAATTGTGGGTTGTCAAATTGAATCTTGTCCGTTGATTCTAGGGAAATTTTCAACTTTTAATCTTGGCTATTCACTCAAAATTGCATTTTCTATAAAAAGGCAATTTTTGTCTCATTTTGTCATCTCATGCAATCTTTTTTTAGGAAACCTTAGGCTATCTTGCACTCTTGTCATAATTTCACAATCTTGTCATTATTGTCATTATTGTCATAGTCATATTACCATCTCATTTGACATAATTTAGACATAGTTTCATGCTGACTAGTTGCATATTAGCATAGTATTTGCATGATGTTTTATCAAATCCTTCAACATTTGCTTAGGTCTTGTCATTGTCATTAGTTTGTTCATCACAAATCTAAGGGAAACATCATATTTGCAGCAAATTGAGAAGGTGTAATGGAGGTCAGCCATGGAGATTGAAGACATTTGATGAGATCTTTCATTTTGTTTTGATGTTTCATCTTTGCACTTCATTACTACTTTGGGTTTTTATTTTTATGCATTTGATTTGCTAACCCTAGGATAATTTCCCTTAGTTACAGTGCTAAGAAAGTTAGTTTTTGAATTAAGGTTTCTCTAATTAGGCTAAACTAATTAAGAAACATGGATATATATATATATATATATATATATATATATACATATATATATATATATATATATATATATATATACATATATATATATATATACATATATATATATATATATATATATATATATATATATATATATATATATATATATGTAAGAAATTTTTGAGAGATTTAGTGTGAATGTGCGATGTGGTAGAGAAAGAAAGAAGAATGTTCACATGGGAAAGATACTTGAAGATAGAGTTGAAAATGTATATGTGTGTATTGTTTAGATGAGTAATTGAGTGTGATACTCAAGTATTTTACTTCACTAGAACTAAACTCCAACACATGAAAGGTGCATTCTTTATCAGCTTACACCTTTGGTAGTGTGTCCCAAACTACTAGAACTAAACTCAAGTATTGTTCCATTGAATCCCAACCTAGATTCCAAGAGCTACCAACTCCTTCTAGGAGTGTGCTATATGAGAAACCCCAT
This sequence comes from Sequoia sempervirens, assembly GCA_007258455.2. Lineage (NCBI taxonomy): Eukaryota > Viridiplantae > Streptophyta > Pinopsida > Cupressales > Cupressaceae > Sequoia > Sequoia sempervirens. The sequence goes on from VDFB02000017.1 coordinate 17,043,019, forward strand.
ACTCAAAGTTGAAGGCTAGCTAGAATCAATCTAAAAGCTCTTCCTGATGAAACCTTGCTTAAGCAGCTTGAAGCTTTAACTAGTGGATGACCAAGTATGTCCACAAGATCTTATTCTGTGTCTCGTAATTTCCCTAGTATTTCAAATAAGCCATACATTGATTATAATCCTGAAGAATCCCTAGGATCATCTAGTTATTTCCCCATGTGCAAACAATCCTCTATAAATCCCTATCCATCAAGAGCCTCTTTGGACACACTATATAATCTTAGTAGAAATCCCAAATATATGGATAGAATGGCAAGGAAAGTCAGTCAGAGACTTGCTTTGACCCCTAAAGAAGAAGAAAAATCTCATCAGAAGGGTAAAAGAATCAAACTCACATAGATGGGAGAAAAGGGTTGCATGATGAGAGATAAAATCCCCAAAGGAAAGCTCTCGAGAGATGGATCTGAAAAGAAAAATATCTATAAAATGGAATTAAATGACCAAGAACATGAGATAATTGGATATGATCCTGGTAGATGGCCAAATCCTAAAACATTCATTGTCATCAATTTTGACAAAAGTTTACGGGGAATATATGAGGCAAGACTTCATATAGATCTAGGTAGGAAGCAAAAGAATTCAGAAGCCCAGAGGAATTGGATGTCCCAATGGATGATTTACACTCGAGAAAACATAGATGACATGGAAATTAATGTTAGATTTTTTGGTGATTTATGTTTAGATATATACTTCTACCTTAAATTCTTAACATTATATTTCTACTCTATCAAATGATATATAGCTAGTGTTAGCTATGATGTAAAATAGGTTCACAAGAGTGTCAAAACTATTATCTCCACTCAGCAACACCAAGGCATCTATCTTACTCATATTTATGATGATAAATAGAACTATGAGACTGCTAGGAAAGTAAATGATTTGGAAAAAAAAACTCTTCTAGATTCTATTGCAAAGAAACTAGAAAAAGTGAGAATGCTCACTAAAAAAATAAGAATTTCACAAACTAGAAAAGATAGCTCTAAAGAAGAAGACAAAGAGAAGAAAGGAAAATTTGTTGAACAACCACCTCCCAAACCAAAGAACGTACTCATTCAGAGAAGACATAGTGTAAAAAAAAAAGAAACAATAGCTTCATCCTCTGGGAAACCTTCTCATAAGCCAACACCTCATGTTCCTATGCCTAAAATTAAGGAACATAGTCTAGCAAATAAAGAAGAACACTTGAAAAACTAGCTTGAGGAATTGGGAGTAGAACAAGAACAAGTAGAGCCTATATATGTGGATGAGCTAGGTTTTTCTAACAAAGAATCTG
>VDFB02000017.1:17044439-17106396 GCA_007258455.2 Sequoia sempervirens
AAAAAGTAGGCATTTGTAATTTCCTATATCCTTTACATTGTCTTTTCTACATTGTCTAATCATTTGCTCAAATTGTTTGCTGAGAGTGAAACTTGTTTCTCTTGAGTTTGAAAGTTGCTACATCTTTTACACTGTCATTTCATATTTTTTTGTCTTCCTTTATTGGGTTAATCTCTGTTGATCCTTATCATTGCATTCTTTTATTGGTTGGTGTTTGTAGTCCATTAAAGATGTCACACCATAATTCATAAATTTTGAGTTCTCTATTAACCACCATTAACAATGCAACTAATCTATTGTCTACTATGAATGCATGCCAACCACAGCTCAATATATGAAATGAAAATTAGATCTAGATAATTGCAAAATCTATCACTATAAAATCTATAATATTTCATCAATATGCAATGTTATTTCATTAGGGACATCCAGTTCTTCTTTCATATTAGATTTGTAATATTTTATCTTTTCTCTTCATTTCATTGATTAGGAATGGAACTAATATTTTCTCCACATGCATGTATACAAACTACATTTCAATTTATCAAATGAAAATGAAAATCAAGTCTAAATAAAAGAAAAATATCTCAATATAAAATCATTTTATCAACTGCTAATATTTTTGCCTATTGTTTTTTATTTTCTGCATTTTATGGGTTAACATCTATTCTTCCCTATCTTTGATTACTTTTATGGGTTGGCCTCTATTTATGAGTTAAAGACTGAACACCATAATTCATTAATGTTGACTTCTCTATTGGTCATGATTAAGAATGGAAGTAAGCATTTCTCTGCACGCATGCATGTCAGCTACACTTCAATCTATTAGATGAAAATGAAAATTGTTCCTATTGGAAATATAGTTGTGTGTTTCTATAAGTCTAGGGATTTTCTTAGAGACATTAAGGTATAAAAAATTCAACAATAGCGAAGAAAAAAAGTATTAAAAATAGAAGATTTTTGTTTATTGGAAGCTAAAAAGGAGGCATTTTTAAGTTGCTACATCTTTTACACCGGCATTTTATATTTTACTTCCATGTCCTTGTAATAGCTTTTATGGATTAATTTTTACTAGTCAGTTAAAGACTTAACACAACAATCCATTAACATAAACTCCTGTGTTAGTGATCACTAACAATGGAGCTAATATTTTCTAAGTCAAACATGAAAGTCAACTGCACTTAAATCTATCAAATGAAAATTAGTTCTAAATAACTAAAAAATTTGTCGATGTAAAATTTGTGTCTATTAAGATGATTTATAACTTTCCTATCTATTTGTATAGTATAACAAATATCTTTGCATCATTTTAAATCACTTGTGTTGTTTTAACCATGTTTTGGGTTTCACAAAGGTCTTTCATAATTTGTTCATGGTGTTTCTAACAATTACTGCTGTGAAGGCTAATTTTTTCTACACGCTATTGCATATTGATGCATTCCGTAGAAATCATGTCACTAAAATTTATCCTATGGTTTCTGACATTATTTTACTAAATGGGATTTTGGGCTATATTTTTGAAAATTTTCAATTCAATCCAAATTAATTGTATGTCCATGACACAAGAAAAGTCATTGAAACATGTCTACCTATTCAAGATATACCTAATGCTCTATCTATTTCTTGATCCATGGACATCATGCACATGATCAAGAAATAATTATGGATATCTTTAGTGGATAAGTCACATTGTTGATAGTCATTGACATGTCTGATTGGAAATTGGAATGTATGCTTACATATATTTTAATTACTATTAAGATTTATAGGTGCCTTGATGATAGAAGCAATAGCTTACTACTATAAGGCAATCAACAAATGTAGCTAGCAAACTCAAAAATCACTTCAAGAAAATATGATTTTGATGTTTGTGTGTAATGCCATAAAATTTTACCTCTTGAAATTTCATATGCATTCTCACATCTACATTAGTGTCCACTCCCTTAGCATCTTGTGTAAGTTCATTTTATCCCCTACATCAGCCTTTTTCCTTTCTCAGGATGCTTCAACACCCCTTTTTAGTAGCTACCTTCTCATGTCAGGTTTGCATTGAACCTTGTGCTTTTCCAATTTATGTCATTTTGTAGCATGATGTATCTAGAGACTAGTGCACCGTGCAGACATCTGCACATCGTGCTAGTGTCCTATGATGTTTCAATATTCAAACGATCATTTATGTGCATTTTTTCCACTTGTCAGCAACTTTTATCAGTGGTAATGATTAAGGAGGCCCTGAAATGGCTCGAGAAGCTTCTTTTCCCTCCTTAAAAGAAGTCTTTTCAATTCATTTGGCCTTTTCCTCCACCTCTAGCTTCTTTCCAAGCTTGGCTCTAGCTTTATGCCCTCGTTATTTTACTTGCACATATCCATACAACTTGCTACAATAGCACTTTCAAGCTCTCGCAACACTCCTTGCAACACTCTTGGCTCTTGCAACTCCATCTCCCTTATCTCATGATTGTGGGCATATTGGGATTTCATATCCCCTATCTATTGCATCCTCACACTTTGTGATATGGGTTCTCGTCCTCGAGCAATGACTATTTTTATCACTCACACTTGGTGGTGTGGGTTCTACTCTTGAAGCAGGTTTTGTTTCAACCACACGCTTTTTCCATTTCAATTCATTTCTCTCTATCTTTTTGGTTGTCTGTGGAGGTGGGAACACCAAAATGGAGGTTTGGTTGAGCAAAACCCCTATACATCCCCAACACTTTCTCTAGATATCATGCATGCAAGTTTTGAAGACATTCATTTGCTGGAGGTTTCATCACTTGCGTGGTTGTAATCAATTTCTTTCTTATCCTTATCTTTATCATTTCTATTTCACTTTATTTTAATTTTGTTATGTTTTATTTCTTTCTCACATTCTAAGATTTCTTAGGAATTAGAGTAGAAGTAGCCACTTCGTCATTTTCTATGATAAAATTAGTTTCTAGTCTGTATGATATTTCAATTAACCTCTCAGATGTCAGTGTGTTGTGTTGTCGTCTATACCCCATGTTGGCGTCCTTTGGCTGAGAGCTTGTTAGTTTGTCCAAAAATATCTTTGTGACTTGCTCTTCATGATTTTGAGACTCTAATGTTATTCCTTGAGGTATTTTAGGGTAGTTCACCCCGTGAGGCTCTCTGAATGAAGATAAATCATGAGTAGTTGATGTAGAGGAGGGGTTGGTATTAGGCAATTGATACCATATTTCATAGCAAATGGACTAATGCTCCATCAAGGCCACAAAACTCCAATAATGCATCAATGCTTTAAACCCTTCATCCAACACTTGAGACATCTTAAAAAATGTTAAAATAACATGTGCAGACCAACAATGACTCAAAAGAACTCAAGTTTCGCAAACTGCTTGGCATTCTCTTACAAATAGACCTAACTCCTTATAGTACTCCAAAATGATAAATCTTAAAAACAAATTCAAGAGAGACCTAACACCAAAATTACAAACATATATTAAGATACCTTTTTATTTTTATTTAACATATACCAAAATGAGGGGGGATTGTTTTGTAGAAACATACCCTAATTTTGATTGTCTTACTTCTCTAAGCCTCAAAGGTGGGGCAACAAATTGAGTTTTTTGGCTAAAACTTTCATTGTAGACATCAAAATCAAATTATAAAGGTAGAATCAGATACCCAATTAGGATTTATAAAACATACTTCATAACCAAGGTAGGTTACTTTGTATGAAATGCTTCAAAAATTGATTGTTCTTCTACCAATTAGACTTAAAACATAAAGAAATCTAACCAAGGGCATCACCAAAACATGTGCAAACCTTTTACCATGAACTTGAAACTTTGAGGAATCAAAATAAATGTTATTACAGGACATTCCATCGAGTTTAAGGGCTTTTCATTTGTGGAATGGAAAGATATCCATTTTGCTTACTCCCAAGTTACCATGTCTAAGGTTTCAACCCGTTTAGAAAGAAATGACTCTAAAATGCTCAAATATTAATGAAAATCAATGAAACCAAGTGCACCAAAAAGAAGATTCAAGTTTCTACCATCTATAATTTATTTGGAATCAAAATATGGTCATACAATACCATACTATATCAAAGAACAATGATGCAATGTTCAAATTTACAAAAAAACAAAAGAATTTTATTACTCCAACTTCGAGATTTCAACCTCTAACCCTTGCCTCAACCTCTCAAGGAATTTTTAAACCTTTCACAATCTTTCCTAATAGTTCACAACTGATTTTTGAAGTTCCAACTATTCAACTTCCATTAGACACCAAAAAATGCAAAAATTACAACTTGACAACATTCAACAACTTTGACACTTTTTATATTTGCGCACAAACTTAACACCTAATGACCCAAACTAGACTCCAACACATTTAAAATTCTCTTCTTATACCTTATTACATAATAATAACTTAAACAAAATAAAACATTAAAGTTTTACCCCTCTTGGGCATGAGAACCTATGGTGCCCCTACACCATACTCTTGGGGAAGAAAAGATTCAAGTTCCACTTGAATGAAGAGTAGGAACATGAGAATCATGTTTGAAATCTTTTGTCTTATGCCTTTAAATTATTGAACATTGTATTCTTTGTAATAGATCCATGTTTGCTTCATCTTCATTGTAAGTTTCTTGAACACTTGGAAAAGGTAGTTGAACTTGCCAATATAAATTTGTCCTCCATATACACCTCTACCTTGTAATTGATCTCTTTTTTCTTGATGGATGTCATTCATTCCAATAGTACCATGTTCTCCTACAATGGCTTGTTTCATTTTTACTTTAGGTTTCTTGTCTCTCAAGTTTGAAATCTCATCAAGAGCACTTTGACTTCTTTCTTTATCTCTAACCATCATGTCAACAAGTATGGATCTTTGATCAATGTTCTTGCCCCTTTCTAAAAGAAGTAAATCAGAATTAACCTTGGTACCTTTAGCATTACAATCACTAACATTTGCAACTCTCTTTTGTTAATCCAATTGTAGATGTTTTCCTAACCATCCACCTTCCATCTGCAACTTGATTTGGTCATTATGTTGCTTCATACCTTCTTTTCCCTTCAAACATTGTTTGCTCAACTTTGCAATCTCTTTCTCAACAATCCTCTTTCCTTTACCATCAAAATTACTTTCATTTACAACCTTCCAAACAAGTGCATAATTTCTATTGGCACCATATCCTTCTGTAGACACATTGCATTCTTCATTTTGTTTGTCATAAGCTATTGTATATGATAGACCAGACCCTAGAACAAAAGCTAAATAGTGACTAACACCTTTCCTTGGAAACAAAAAGTCAGAAAATTTATTAACCACTATGTCTACATGATCATTCAATACATTCTGAACTTTCTAAGGCAACTCTTCTATGCTTGTTTATTTCAAAAAAATCCTAGGTTTTCTTACAATTGCATTACCTACCTCTTCCTCTTTCTTAGTTTTTTTTCTTCCTTCATCAACAAAGAATCCTCAATGTTTGGTCCTATTGTCCTCTCTTTCCTTCTTCTCTTCAAAATAATCTTCTTGATATATCATTTAACCTTCTTCCTTATTAGTCAATGCCAACCTTTTTTTTGGTTTGCTCTCTCAAGAAATTGATGCATCTCAAGTTCCATTCTTTTTTCCATTTTTTACAAGCCATTGCTTCAATTCCATTATCTCTTATTGCACTTTTATCTGTTCTTCTTTATCATTTTTCTTCTTCATCTCACTTCTCTTTTTTCTTATTAGTGGCCTCTTTCTTGTTACCTCCATACTCTACAAGTCTCCATATACTTTTCTCCTCAACTCTTCCATTCTACTTTCTCAAGCAAGTCTCTTTCACCTTGGGTGATGCCACAATAATGGTTTACACTTTTTGGGAGATCCTATTTTTTGCTGAAATCACATATTTTTAGAAAATATAATGATTTAATCCTTAAAAAATTGTATTTAAAGGATTCCAATTGAAGAGGGTTTTATCAAATCACCTTATTCCAAGCCCCCTTGGATAGAACCCCACTAGTTTTAAACCATATCTATAATGGAGTCTCCTTTACACTTATCAAAATGTTGATAGAACACCACTTTTGATTTACCTTTTGGGGGATCAAATGAATTCATTTAAAATTTATTTTTTGTATGTATTTCTTATTATAAGCTTCCAAAAAAGTACAATTTTAATTAAATTTAATTTGATTATTATATTTATTTTTTATTTCTTGTCAACTTAGGTTTTTCACTGAAAATGAAGCTCTATGTTCTACACATGTGGAAAAATAAATTGAAAAATATGAGTGCACTAGATATTGAAGTCCTTGATCTAACAAAAAAAAGAAAAAAATCAATACATATAAAAAAAGTTACGCATTATATAGTCTACCTATGTCTAAATTGTAATTGGTTTGACTTCAAAACTTAATTAAGAAAAAAATATTCAATAAAAACCTATCTAATAAAGTGGAAGCACTAGATATCAGAGTTACAAATATAAATTCGAAAGAATTAGAATTTTATCCTTCATGAAAAAAAGTTGTGTTATATAGTGAGTATCACTCCTTAAAAATGTTATTTTTTAAAAAAACTAGTTTTTGAAGGAGATAGAAAAAGAGGTGCAATCTGATTCCAAAAATTTTGAAAAAAAAATAATTTAGAATCTGCAAACTAAATTTTACAAAACTCTAGTTTGCATCATCTTCAAATTCCTCATAGTTTAGCTGGTATAGGTACCCGAAAGCGAAGATTTAGAAAAAAATATTTTAGTGTCTAGTTTGGCCAAAAAATTTAAACCACTATTGTTGGATCACCCTCTTGCTGCTTCTTTTCTTTGTGATACCTCACCTTAGACTTTTTTTTTTCTTAGCCTATTATTTTGGCATCTAGGTTCTTTCTTCAACCTACAAAAATACAACACATAAACTCCAAAAAAAATTCCTAGATTAGATCTTCGGGCTTTGATAACAATTTGAGGGAAAGGAGGGGTTGGTATTAGGCCATTGATAATATATTTCACAACAAATGAACTAATGCTCCTTTAAGGCCACAAAACTCCAATAATGTACTAATGTTTCAAAGCATTCATCCAACACTTGAGACATCTTAAAAAATGTTAAAAGAACATGTGTAGACCAACAATGACTCAAAAGAACTCAGGTTTTCCAAACTACTTGGAATTACCTTACAAATGAACCTAATTCTTAGTAGTACTCCAAAATGATAAATTTTGACACAACTTTCAAGAGATACCTGATACTAAAATTAAAAACACAAATTAAGATACCCTTTTGGCTCTTATTTAACATATCCCAAAATGAATGGGGTTTTTTTGTACAGACAGGTCCTAATTTTGACTATCCTACTTCTCCAGGTCTTGAAAGTGGGGCAACAAATTGAGTTTTTTGCCATAACTTTCATTGTAGAAATAAAATATAGATTGTAAATGTATATTCAAATACCCATTTGAGCTTTATACAACATACTTTAGAACCAGGGTAGGTTACTTTGTATAGAACCCTTGAAAATTTGACTGTTCTAATGTTAATTACACCTAAAACATAAAAAAAAATAACATTAGGGCATCACCAAAACACATGCAAAATTTCTCCCCTGAACCTACAACTTTGAGGAATCAAAACACATTTTATTATAGGCTATTCCACCAAATTTGAGGGATTTTCATTGATGGAATGGAAAGATATCTATTTTTCTTACTCCCAAGTTACCATGTCTAGGGTTTCAACCCATTTGGAAAAAAATGACTCTAAAATGCTCAAATCTTAATTAAAATAAATGAGACCAAATGCAACCAAAATAAGATGCAATTATCTACCATCAACAATTGATTTGGAATCAAAATATGGTCGTACAACACCATACTACATCAAAGAACAATGATGCAACATTTAGACTTGCAAAAAATAAAAGAATTTTATTGCTCCAACTTCAAGATTTCAACCTCTAACCCTTTCCTTGACCTCCCAAGGAATTTTTGAACCTTTCATAATATTTCTCAATGGTTCACAACTAATTTTTCAAGTTCCAACTATTCAACTTCCACTAGACACCAAAAATTGTAAAAGTTGCAACTTGACAACATTCAACAAATTTGACACTTTTTACATTTGCACACAACTTAACACCTATTGACCTAAACTAGACTCCAACAATTTAAAAATGGTCTTCTTAGACCTTATTACATATTAAGAACTGAAAAAAAAAAACATTAAATTTTTACCCCTCTTAGGCATGAGAATCTATTGTACCCTTGCACCAGTAGTAAATCCCCCTTCTTTACATTTTGGTGAACCTAACGTGAAAAACAACTTTTTTTCAAAAATATAGGAATTTATTTACCCCTACTTGGTGGGGTCATAACTTTTGACTCAATGCTCACAATTTAGAAGTTCCATTTGCACCATTGGAAAGGTCTCCAAGAGAAGTAGTTCAATCCCTAAAATACAATGCCTTTGGCTATCAAATTTTAGGGATCGATGCAAGTTCCGACCTCAAATTCTACTTCAAAGACCTTCAAAAATGAAAATTACTAGAACCTAGAAAATATTGAAAAAATTAAAAATCTAGATTTTTGGTTTTTCTCAGTTCTATCACACCAAAATGAATTTAATATCTTTTTTTATTTGTTTAGTATCTAATTTTGTTAAAAATTTTAATGATATTCCATTTCATGCATGTGATAGTGACTTGGATTTTCCCATGTCACTTTGTATCTTTGATCCTTCTCATGAGAGCCCTCTTGCTTCAGAGGATATATTGTTGCAAGAAGATGAAATCATTAATACCTTTCTTAATGTCACTCTACCCTCTCTTCATTTGAATGCACTTTCTTTTAAAGATGAGGCATTAGTGAATGATGAATCTCCCTTTCATTCCAATGCACTCTCTTTTGAATATGATGCATTTGTGAATGATGAATCTCCTCTCCATCCCAATGCACTCTCTTCTAGAGATGTTGCATTGGTGAATGATGAATCTCCTTCCACATTTGATCCTCCTTAGATAAATGTTGAGAATTTTTCTTCAAATAATTGTTCCACTAGTGATGATTTTGTAAATGTAATCTATGTCTTTGCTGCCCCTCAAAGGCCTAAGAGACCGGTCATTTACCTAACTCCAACTAGTCCTTCTCCTAAAAGGGTTTGTTTTATTAATGGTATTACATTTGATAGTGATCCTCTTGATCCTTCTATGGCTCCCTCTTATAGATTACTATCCCATACTTATGAGAAGAATAAACAACTAAGCCTTCCTCAAGCACCTAAACCCACAACTAAAGCACCTGGTGATTACAATCTTGTTGAGCAGTTGTCGGTCAAGTCTTAGTAATTCCTAATCTTATCCATTCAATGTCTTCCAATGTGTCAATGTTTACTCTAGTAGTACCCACTACAAAATATACTCTTGAGATAGATGTCCCTAAGCAAGATCCTTCTGAAGCAAGAAATCTCAAGCCTACTCCTAATTCTCAAAAGAATGCATTCCTTAGTGAAGATTGGAGTTCCTTAGACTTTACATACTCCTTCAATGGGGGACATAAAGTCAACCCAATCCACGTATCCCTTTTGATAACATCATCTGAACCTGCTATCAAATATGGTCATTCTTCTATATTGCATGATAAGGTGAATGAAAATTGTAATGTTCTTAGTGTTGATCCTCCTTGTGAGGAAGATGACCACACTTATGTTAAGGAGGTTAATGTTGGTAGTCTTTTCAAGAAGGATGATGGAAATCCTAGTAGAGGAGTATGATACATATTGCCTAAATAATACTCTCCATGTAAATCCTCCATTATTTGTTAGCCTCGTGCCTTCTTCTTATGATAAGATAATTTTTTCTCCACAAGAGAAAGGGTTGCTTCCTACTCCTCACTCTTTGACTGACCAAGAGCATATTTTGTTGAGGCTTCTAAAATCCCACTTGATTACTCTTCCCTCCCCTACACACAAGAAATTTCACAATCATGATAGAGAAAAATATTCTTCTTGTGCATACCATTGAGTGTGTAGCAATTCCACCAGTGAATGTAAGGCCTTGAAGGATAAAATACAACAATTTTGTGATTCAGGTGTCATCACTCTTCCATTTTCTAATGCACCTACCTCTACTTCAAATGATAAGAAATATTGAGGTTTACCTCTATCCTATATTCTCTAAGCATCTTGCATGGTTCTCCTCCCCTATATGTTGGGCGTAGTGATAACTTGTTTTGGAGATGCATGTCCTTCTTAAGTACCCCATCTCTTCTCTATGTCTTTCAAATGAAGTGTCCCTCTAGTGGACCCATTTCTTTTGAAGGGTTCTTGAGGAACTACCTTTGAAATATTTTATCTCAAATGAAATCATTTGTGTCTAGTTTGGGGTAGCCTGACTAGACCTCGCTCTTCAAATAGTGCATCCTTTGAGTGGACCCCTTTTCTTTTGGAGGGTTCTTGAGGGACCCCTCTAAAATCCTTTTGATTTATTGACAATTTGCATGACTATCTTCTTTATTGCCTATGTGGCTTCTTCTTTTTAGACATGCTTTATCTATGGGTAAACCTATCACTTTGCAGGTGCACCTGTGAAGCCGCTTTCCAATTGGACTCTGCGGAGTCTCCTCCTTTGGGTTTCCTCCATGAAAGAGATCTTGGGGGATGCCTCCTTGCAATTCTATAGGCCTACAAGGTGCTTTCATATACTTTTCCTTCATGTGAGAGATCTTGGGGGATACCTTCTTACAGGTCTATGGGCCTATAAGGCGCATACTTCATGGGGCTTCCTTCGTGTGAGAGATGTTGTGGGTTGCCTCCTTATAGGTTGTAGGCCTATAATATGCTTTCATCCTACTAGATATGTCCATTGTTTCTCTATGGGACTTCAATGCACTTTCTTCAAACTCTCCTTGGGTCTAAGGACTTTTGGAGCCATCTCTCTTGGAATTTTCATTCATTTCTAGCTTCTCTGTCTCTCTCTTCAATTCTCTTTCATCTCAATTGTGTATACCAGGTCAAAGATTTGCATCTTCTTCATTCTAAGTATATGTTCTCTCTCTTCGATATTGTTTGTTTCTTGTAGGTGCATTCTCTTGAATCAATCAATCCTTGCCTTCTTCTCTTCATTTAATAATTATTCTATGTGTGTTATTACTTAATTTGGGGATGATGCATAGTACTTAGACAAAATTTTACATCAAGGTCTCTTTTACTTTGCTGACTCAAATCCTTCAGTTTGTTGTGTGCTTGTTTGTGTTTTTCATATGTTCTAACCCCATCATGTAATGGTTTTTATGTTCTAACCTTGTTGTCTTGTGTAGGTATTTTCTATCTAATGCATTTACTTTGTAGGTATTTAGCCTAGGGGAATGCTTTCTTGGTTTGAAGAGATCTATGCTTCCTCTATAGAATCCTTTTGGCATCATGATTTTATTTATGTTTAGTATATTTCCTTTAGTGTGCATATTAGTGTAGATTTATATGCCTGCTAAAGTGGGGGAAAAATGTAATGTCGTAAAATTGCACCCCTTGCAATTTCACGTGCATTCTTGCATCTACTTTAGCATCCACTCCCTTAGCATCTTGTGTAGGCTCTTTTTAGCCCCTACATTAGCCTTTTTCCTTTCTTAAGATACTCCAACACCCCTTTTCAGCAATTCCCTTTGCACGTCAAATTTACATCGAACCTTATGTTTTTCCCATTCATGTCATATTGTAGCATGATGTATCCAAACACTACCCTGTCACATGGACATCTGCATGTCATGCTAGTGTCCTATGACATTTCAATGTTCAAACGACTGTTTCCATGCATATTTTCAACTTTTCAACAACTTTTTTTTATGGTAACAGTTGGGGATGCCCTGAAATGGCTTGGGAAACTTCTTTTCCCTCCTTAAAAGAAAACTTTTCAATTCATTTGGCCTCTTCCTCCACCTCTAGCTTCTTTCTATCCTTCCCCTCTTGTTACTTTGCTTGTATAGCTCCATACATCTTGCTACAATGACACTTTCAAGCTCTCACATCACTCCTTGCAACACTCTCGGCTCTTAGCTCCATCTCTCTTATCTCATGCTTATGAGTATCTTGGGATTTCATATCCCCTATCTATTGCATCCTCACACTTTGTGATATGGGTTCTCTTCCTCAAGCAATAATTGATTTTATCACTCACACTTGGTGGTGCGAGTTCTACTCCTAAAACGGGTTTTTCTTTCACCACATGGTTTTTCCATTTCAGTTCATTTATCTCTATATGTTTGGTTGTCCATGGAGGTGGGAACACCAAAATGAGGGTTTGACTAATACAAAACCCTACACAGCCCCAACACTTTCTCTAGATATCACACATGTAGGTTTTGAAGACATTCATATGCTAGAGGTTTCATCACTTGCATGGTTGTAAGAATTTCCTTTCATCTCCTTATCTTTATCATTTCTATTTCACTTTATTTCAGTTTTGTTATATTTTTTTGCTTTCTCACATTCTAAGATTTCTAAGCAATTAGAGTAGAAGTAGTCACTTTGTCATTTTATGTGATAAAATCACTTTCTAGTTTGTATGAGATGTCAATGTGCCTTTGGGATGCTAGCATGTCACATTGTGATATAAAACCCACGTTTATGTCCTTTGTTCAAGAGCTTGTTAGTTTGTCCAAAAAATCTTTGTGACCTGCTCTTCCTGATTCTGAGACTCTCATGCTATTCCTTGAGGTAGTTTAGGGTTGATCACCTCATGAGGCTCTCTAAATGAAGAGAAATCATGAGTAGTGAATCCCCCTTCTCTACATTGTGATTCTAGCTACCTATTTGAGATGCAATTTTCCAACATTTGAAGAAGCAACACCAATGGTAAGATTCTTGTCAGCAAGGGAAATATGTCCCATAGTATATATCATTGTTATAACTATGAATGCAAAAGTAGCAACAGTTGCCATCCACTCACCAATAGCCAACCAAGATTAAAATAAAAGTTGAAAGAGTCTCTACTGCACTTCACATAGATCACATCAACTTCATTATAGAACATCTAAAAAGGACATGTCCATACCACATAATAAATATAAATTGTATTCAAATAATGGAATATGATCCCAAATAAAGCTAAATTGTAATCTAATATTGAATCCATGCATTCAAAAAAGGTACAAAGCCTCATTAGATAGACTATACATTTGTAATACTATATCCATAATCTTATAAAAAGCATAAGAAGATTGAATGACCACAAATGGAAAAAGACACTGCATTGTTCATTGTATATTTAATCTTAATTTCCATACTTCACAAGATTCAAGGAACATTTAAAAATTAATATATAAGATGAAATAATTAAAATGTTACTCACATGTTACTTGAAATTTTCAATGCTTATCTCTACTTCCTCATTGGTGAACATTATCACAAATGCAAATTCCTATGCAATTTCAGTTTCTCTATCTATGATTAGCTTCAAAACTAGTTCAAATAAAAGGTCACAAACATATACTACAATGCATTAAGTAGAAGTGTTAAGCATGTAAAAGGAAATGACATTGAAATTTACCTGGAGGACAATTTAACATGCTTATCAATCACACAATGAAAATAATAGTTAGATATTTGATCAATATATATTTAACTATCAATACTTATTTATTATCCTAAAATTGAGAAATTCTAAAGCCATGTAAGCTTTTGATTTATTATTGAATGAAAGTAAAAACCAATCCATTTGATTGGCAGTGTGTTTGGTACAACATCAATATGAGAACCAAAACAAAACATAAACCAAAGATAAAATAAATTAGGCTATGTAAATTTGATGCATCATATACGGGGAAAAGAAATGTTCAACAAAATTCCAAAAACCTATGAAATGAATTCCTTTGTAGCAAAAGCTAAGCTTGAAGCACATACACTTGATTTGAAAATTTTGAACTGAAGTAATTTACATACTTAGTGTGGATGTAATTGTTAAACCTATTAGAATAGTCACTGTGCACTAAATATTATGTTATCTTTCTTACACATCTCTTACCATAGTATTCATAAATGCATAAATTGGTTTAGAGCATACCTCTCCACATTGTTGTAGCAGTATATCTATTTCTATAATGGAGGTAAGATGCCAAATAATAAACATTTGGCATAGATTCCTACAAAATTGACAACCACTGGAAAACACACTATTCCATGCTTCTAAATAAAAGGGTGTTGAACCTTATGCATGTATCTGACATGCGGTTATAGGCAATATACATTCTACACCAATTTTATCTAACAACCTCTAAAATTGTCTACCATATATTTTATTTATTTCAATGACTAATACTATTCAATATTTGTTTCATGCACATATGCATAAATAATAGGTTCATGCCTTCACCCACACACACACACACGCACACACACACATGTACACATACATACATAAATACATACATACATATATATACATACATATGCATACATATATATATATACATACATATATACATACGTATATATATAAACACATACATATATATATATGTACACACACACATACATATATACATAGACATATACAAGAATATATATAAATATATATGTACGTACACACACACACACACACACACACACATATATATATATATATATATATATATATATATATATATATATATATATATATATAATAATCTTTTGCTGGGCAGGCTCAAAACTCAACACCATAATCCATTAATGGCGGCTGCACTTGAATCCATTCACAATAAATGAAAATTAGATCTTAATAAATGCAAAATGCAAAACACACACATATATATAAACATATGTATACATACATGCATATATATACATATATATGCATAAACATATATATGTACATATACAAGTATATATATATATGTGTGTGTGTGTGTGTGTATGTATACATACTTATATATACACACATATGTGTATGCATGTGTATACACACATATATATATGCATACATATATGTATGTATGCATACTTATATATATATAGATATAGATATAGATATATATACACACAAGATCCTTTTTTTTACATCTATAAAACTTAACACCATAATCCATTAATGGCAATTGCACTTGAATATATTTACATTAAGTGAAAATTAGGTCAAAATAAATGCAAAATGTGATCACACAGACAAAGCATGTGGCCCACTATTGACAATGCCACATCCACAGAAACATTTGTAGCAACAACACATCTATAGCAAGAAGTCATTATAAAATGATGAATTTTTTTCTTCCATTGCTCCCAATAATAAATTGCAATTGCAAAAATACAAAACCAACAAACAATTTAACACCAATTTCCAATGAGAAAATGACCAAAAAAACACAAACTTCATTTTAATAGTTCCAAATAGACATCTTTGAAAGAAGTCTTATCTGTACAAGATATCCATGACACACATGGGTCAAAAAATCAATTGCACATCAAATATATCATGAATAGATAAACATTTTTCAATGTCTATCACTATTTCATGTACACATAATTAATTTGGATTGAAAAAATACAAATTGCAAAAAAAATAGCATAAGCTTCATTTTAAGACTTTCAGCATCAAAACATCGATGCTACATCAAATCATCACTAAAACATCAAAAGCCAATGAAAAAATTACAAAAATAGGGATCAACCGATAAAAACACTCATCAATAAGGAACACCAAAGATTAAATCATTGCAAAACTGTAAAAAAATATGAAATCACAGTGTAAAAGATATAGGAACTTACAAGTGCCTCCTTTGTCACTCCCAACATGATAGTTATAAACACTCTCAATAGACAAAGATTTCACCCTCATCAACTAATTTGAGCAAATGAATACTCTAATAGGCTTAAAACTTCACCATAAACCATTAACAATAGCTGCATTTTAGTCTATTCATAATAAACAAAAATTAGCCAATATATATATATATATATATATATATATATATATATATATATATATTTGCAATTTCCTCACTATATTATGATATTTTGGTTGAATATGTTTGATTTACCATGGATTTTTTGAAGCATGTGCATCATGCATGTAATCTAAGCAAATGAATAAGCACAAATAATACTTTGTTTAGCAGACTTAAAACTTCACGCCATAAGCCAGTGATGACACCTACACTTCATTCTACTCACAATAAATGAAAATTCACAAATAGTAAATAAAAATGTACTACTTAAAATGACATGCATCACTAGAAAAAATGGGTGTGAAGACACGACTATCCCAAAAAACTCATGAAATATTTCCAATAGCAAATTTTGTTACAATAATTAAATAAATTACAAAATGACAAAACCATGACGAAAATACCAGCAGCCAATGAGAAAATTGTAAAAAAAATCAATAGTTTGCTTTTAATAAATTAATCCCCAAAACATCAACATAGTGACATATATATATATATATATATATATATATATATTACCAGAATGATCTTCAATGCACCATTTTAATAGGCAACATTCTACCAAAAAAATTTGCAAATATTAAATGCAAATGTACTACTTAAAATGCCACATGTCACCAAAAATAGTGTGTGCGAAGACATAACTATACCAAAAAACTCATGAAATATTTTCAATAGAAAAGTTCATTACAATAATTAAATAAATTACAAAATGACAAAACTGCGATGAAAATACCAACAGCCAATGAGAAAATTGTAAAAAATGTCAATAATTTGCTTGTAATAAATTAATCCCCAAAATGTCAGCATAGCGATATATATATTTTAACGACATGATTTTCGATGCACCATTTTAATAGGAAAAATTTAGATAAAAACATTAGTCTCCTTCCTATAAGGTAGGGACTAAAAATGCAAACATATTTGTTACAACATGCATACCAACAGGATAGTTATAAACCCTCCCAACAACCACAAAATGTACACCTACAAATTTTGCACTTATACTTAAGACAATAATGACAATGAAAGTTCAAACATGGTGGTTGTAATTCTAAAGAGATGGATGTCAATTTTTTTGGAAAATGATTAGTCCTCCCCTTAGGATTTGTGACATGGACTAACCTCCTCTCATGGATCCGTTAACTTTGGCAGTTGTATCAGGCATTAAAAGGTCGATCTTTTGGTGCAACGACAACTGTGGGGCCAACAATTGGTATCAAAGACAAAGGTGTAGAGTTCAAATCCCCTCAGGTAATGTTGAGGGGGAGTTTGTTGGAAAATGGGTAGCGCTCCCCTTAAGACTCGTGACATGGACTAACCACCTCTCGTGGATCCATTAAGCCTAGAAATGGTATTGGGCATTAATAGGTCAATCTTTTGGTGCAATGGCAACTATGGGGCTAATAAAAGTTATAGATGAAGTTCCCAAGATAGATTGATGAGGTTGAATAAAAGATTGACATATGAGATTGAACATGAGAGAATGTGCAAAGGAAAGTTGCTCATTCGAAAAATAGAAAATGTAAGAAGGATGGAAGAGAAAAGTGAACTTGGAGAAAATAGAAATATTTAAGAGATGAGTGGAGAGAATAATGGAAAGTGGAAGAGTTAACTGAAAGAAAGAGACATTCAAGTGAAAGAAAGGGTCAGTCAAGTGAAAAAGGAAATAAAGAAATTGAAGAGCTAACCAAAAATGAAAATAGAGAAAAAAAAAGTTAAGTAAAGAGGAAATAGTGACAAGTTTTTGAAAGTAAAATAAATAAAAGTAATTAGTTTTGTGATTTTTAGCATTGTCTCAAAGGAAAATTAAGAAAAAATTTAATCAGGTCTTGCCCCTACAAAAACATGATTATGATGCTCCCTCAAGAAATTTGACAAAAAAATGAGGCAAATTTAGCAATAAGATGATTTAATGCATCTAGATAGAAGAAATATTAGCTAGAAGACAAGATTAGTAAGGGAAGAACAATTAGTTCGATTAATATCAGATGTGGAGAAGATTAATTGTTTAGGATAGAATGGATCTAAGAAAAATTGGCTAGAAGAAAAGGTTAGTGAGAAGGGAGGAATAGTTAGTAATGTGAATGGATGAAGAAAGAAGAAGTGATGAACATATTGTCATAAGCCTTGACAAGTGCACATTTTTCAACTTCAGGCATTTTTATTTTGCAAATAGATGACATACATTAAGTTATTAAAAAACCATGGTGTGAGATGTTATCACTTTGCATAGACTGAACACATTGCAGACAATAAGTGTCACGACTCATACTAAGAACTTAATTTCCCCAACCATATTGTAGAAATTTTTTGCACTTATCTAGACCTAAATTTCATTTAATAGATTGAACTCTTGTTGACATGCATGCATGACTAACCAAAAATTAGTTGCATTGTTAATGTTCGCCAACAAAGAATTCAAAATTTATGAATTATGTTGTTAAGTCTTTAATTGAACACTAGACATGAACCTATTAAATCATTCAATGATAAGGCATCATAGAGATTAACCCATTAGAGGGACATAAAAAAATATGAACTAACAATGTAAAAGATATAGGAAATTTCAAACATGTTCTTTTTTTATGGATTTTTTGATGAGGATCAAATCTATGTTTGTAGGAACAATAGACATTAACCCATTAGAGGGACATAAAAAAATATGAAATTATAGTGTAAAAGATATAGGAACTTCCAAATGTATCCATTTTTTATAGCTTGATTAATGAGTCAAATTTGTGCCTCTTGACGGCCTTAAAGCTTGACACTGCAATCCATTAATCAATGAAAATTAGGAACTAACAAATTCTAAATGTCCTCATTAGAAAGACATATGTCAATAAAAACACTTGGTATAATCAAAGAACATTACCAACCCATGTAATATTTTCAACATGAACAAAACATTGACAATCAATGAATTTATTTTATACTGAGGCATTTTGCACCTATTTAGACCTAATTCTCATTTTCATTTAATAGATTGAAATGCAACTCCATCCATGTGTGTATAGAAGATATTAGTTCCATTCTTAATCATAGCCAACACAAAAGTTGACATTAATGAATCATGGTGTTGAGTCTTTAACTCAAAAATATAAACTAACCCATAAAAGAACTCAAAATGTAGAGAACAACAAACAATAGAAATTAACCCATAAAATGTAGAGATGTAAAAAACTATAAAATGAGACTGTAGAAGATATGGGAACTTACAAATGCCTTGTTTTTCGCTTCCAATACAATAGTCACAAACCCTCTCAATAGACTCATATTTCACCCTCATCAAACAATGGGAGAAAATGAATAAACAACGTAAATAATCCACATTATGAATTGATGAAATGATTTTATATCAAGAAATTTTGCACTTATGCAAACTTAATTTTTACTTTCATTTAATAGACTCAAGTGTAGTTGACATGCATACATGTAGAGAAAACATTACTTCCATTCTTAATTGTGACCATCATGGAAGTCAACACCAATGAATTATAGTGTTTAGTCTTTATGTCAACAACAGAGACCAAACCATAAAACTACTCAAAAATAAGGAAGAGAAAGCATTAACCCATAAAATGCAAAGAACAACAAAAAATAGACATTAACCCACAAAATCCAAAGATGTAAAACAACTATAAAATGACACTCTAATGCATATAACAACTTACAAATTCCTCATTTCTCACTTCCAACATGATATAAATGAACCGTCTCAACAGGCACAAATTTCACCCTCTTCAAACAATCCAAGTAAACGAGTAAAAAACCTAAATAGACACAAACAACCTAAGCAAATAAACAAACAACACAAATAATACTTTTCTCGATACACTTAAAACTTCATGCCATAAGTCATTAACGACACTGGAACTTCAGTCTATTCACAATAAATGAAAATTAACAAATAGTAAATGCAAACATACTCATTAAAACGCCACCATTTCCAATATGAACAATTCCCATTTTTATCCAATATATTGAAGTGTAGATGGCTTGCATGTGTGCAGAGAAACAATTACTTACATTCTTAATCAGGACCAACAGAGAAATTGACATTAATGAATTATGGTGTTAAATATTTAACTTGACAATAGGCACTAACCAATAAAAGCAAACAAGGATAGTGAAGAATAGACGCTAACACATAAAATACAAACAACAACAAACAATAGACATTAACCCATAAAATGCAAAGATGTAAAAAACTATAAAATGACACTATAAAAGGCATACAAACTTACAAATCCCTTTTTATTCGCTCCTAATACCATAGACATAAACCCTCTCAACAAACACAAATTTAATGATTTTATAGCCAGACATTTTTCATTTACTTAGACCTAATTTTCATTTTCATTTAATAAATTCAAGTGAAGTTGCAATGCATGCGTGCAGAGAAAAGATTACTTCCATTGTTAATCATGACCACTATAGAATTCAACACTAATAAATTATGGTGTTAAGTCTTTAACTCAACAAGAGAGACTAACCCATAAATAAACTCAAAAATAGTGAACAACATACATTATCACATAAAATGTAGAGATTCAAAAAACCATAAAATGACACTATAAAAAATAAAGAAACTTACAAATTCCTTGTTTTTCAATTCTAAAATGCTAGGAATAAACCCGCTCAAAAGGCACCAATTTCACCCTCATCGAACAACCTGAGCAAATCAATAAACAACACAAAAACGAAAATGTAAATGATATAGGAACTTACAAACTCCACCTTTTTCACTTCCAACATAGTAGATGTAAACCATCCCAATAGACACAAATTTCAGCCCCATCAAATAACTTGAGAAAACAAACAAACAATGCGAATAATGTTTTTCTTGATAGACTTAAAACTTCACACCATTAGCCACTAATGACACCTGCACTTCAGTATACTCACAATAAATTAAAATTTGCAAATAGTAAATGCAAATATACTACTTAAAGCGACATGCATCGTTAGAAACAGTGAGTGCCAAGACACGACTATACCAAAAAACTCATGAAATATTTCCAATATCAAAGTTTGTCACAATAATTACAAAATGAAAAAACCACAACAAAAATACCACCAACCAATGAGAAAATTACAAAAAAAATCAATAATTTGTTTTTAATAAATTAATCCCCAAAACATCAACATAGTGATATATATATTTTATTGGCATGATTTCCGATGCACCATTTTAATAGGCAACATTTTGTTGAAAACATTAGTCTCCCACCTATAAGACAAGGACTAATAACCTAATAATCTATTGTATGATTTATCACATTCAATTCATACAATAATCATTCACTCATACAAACATTGACCTAATTCTCATTGAATTATCCTTTTGTACTAGATTACACTTGCAATCTTGTTTTAAATTGCACTTACAATCTTCCTCTAAATTATGGTTGTGAAATAATCCTCTAATTTCCAAACACAAAATAATAATTCTAACATTAAGAATGTTGAGATATAATCAGTGTCCATTAATAAATATATTTAAATTGCAAATACCTGGAGCTGCCTAAATTTCCTTGTAGAAATATTGTATGGAAAGGTGTACTTTAAAGAAGAGACCAGATTTGATCGAATGCTTGGAAAGAGGTGCGCGAATTCATATTCTATCCTTCCTTCTTTTTAGCTTTAATTATATTGGAAGATATTTCAAAAAATTTAAAGGTGACATAAGTATTTACATCGAAGGCGTTCCCTCAATGAAGCTTTCGAGTCAAATTTCTCTATCGACGGTTTAAAGAAGAATGCAAGACCATCTACGATATATCTTGACCGTTCATTACTTGTCGTTTTGCTCTTTACGCTGAAGTCGATCAAAAAAATATCTGCCTTCTTTATGCAAATGGATTAGGTTGTTAACAAAGTAACTCCACTTCGATTGAAAATACAGCGAACACCAAGACACCAAAACTTAATAAGGCGAGGGCTGATGAAAAACATGGAGAACAGAGTAATTGGGTGTAATCTAGTGTATAACAGCTGCTGGAGAATTTGCATGCAGCCGAGCTTTTAAATCCTTAGTAACTCAAAATCAGAAAATTCCAAGTGAAGGAAGGATGTTGAGGTTTGTCTCTGTAGGTAGCATTTTGTAACGAGGTTCCCTAACGTTGCATTCCTAATTGACCTTCCACACCTCTTCGGCATTTTGGAGAATCTTCAGGTAAGTCATTTTCCTTGGTTTCAATTCTCTGTGATTCTTCTTTCTTTCCGTCCCTATTTCAAAAGCTGCACATTATTAGAATTTTCTTACTGGCGTCTAAATCTAAAATGTGTCCTATCTCCATCCTTCCAGCAAAGTCCCGTCCTCCAAAACATCATCCCCTAGGGCCAAGTACACAACAGACGGCTTCTCCAGCCCACGAATATTTGCAACCCTTTGCATAATTTCTTCCTTACTACTACAAATTCTAAAATTCTTTCCCTCTTTGACGTTAGCCCTATTCTCCACTTTCTTGCAGTGAATCATCCAATCCTTTTCAATTCGCCCACAAGTATAGAAGCCTCTGCAGACAATTCATCCACCAAACCAAGACATTCAAACCTAATAACATTGTGCCTGTCAATATCATGGTTTTGAATACATTCGTCTAGCTGAGCCAAATCTTTAGGAGCAATCCATCGCCGACCACTTCCCTTGCACACAACGATGGCAATGAGAAACCAGGGCATTTACTTTATACATAAATTTCCATAGTATATATTCAAGTGAGGAGGGGAATTCTCTATCAGAATGAAATTGAGATTATTTCAGATTATTTTCCTATAGACCAAATTTTCAGTTTCAGTTGGTCTATTTTTTAGTAATTATAGTCGGGGCTAGGGGTAGGGCACCCTCCGGTTGAATTTCCATACTCTGTTCCAAAGCTCTTGTTTTCGCGCAGGCTGAGTGGGTGCTGAAAAAGGCTGTCAAACTTGACTTTACCCCCACCGTTTCCATCTACTTGAAAGTTTCTAAAGCCTCTTCAATAAATCCATTTTGTGCATAACTTGCAATCATTACATTTCAGAAAATGCTTTTTTCCAAGTCATTTGGTCGAATGGTTCACAACGCTTTGTCTTAGTCATTCTGTCAAATGGTTCACATGCCTTGTGTATGCTTTTGCATTTTCCAAAATTGGGGGTGAAGGAACATTATATCTTTTATTGCTTTCTTTGTGTAATTAAATAATCATCATTTTTTACCTAATCCCATGACATACAAAGAAAATTTCACCTGCATCATTAGCTTCAGGCATATATTACGTAAAATAAATTTGAACAAGAATATTAGTCTCAGCATTTCATAAACTATGATGGAAATTTAGCAGTTGTCACTCCAGTTGTAGCCTCACTATTGTTGTTATGAGATCGACCTCTCAAAAGCCCTAAATACTCCAAAGAAGTAGATAACAGTGCTTGATCTAGTTTTGCAGCAAAAAAAATTATCGCATTTCTCCTGGTACAACTGTTCCTAAATCGTTCTTCACTGTTGCCTCCAGAATTTACAAAAAATTGAATTTCCAATCCCTGCTGCCAAGTTCAAACCCTAAAAATTATGTACACAAATCACAAATTCTTATAAAGCCAAATTAGATCTGTGAATGTCATTTACGCCTTCTAATTGCAAATATGTTATTCCTCCCTCCTCTTGTTGATCATGTCCTTTACACATCAACTACTGCTAAAATCCATTCACAATGAAGGCAAAATAGAAAGCAAGGTTTTTTGTGGGTTCTAGAGAAAATGCTACATAGTGATGAGAATGAGGAAATAATCACCAACGTGTACCATATTGCTAAGCCAAACGTGGGATACATGCGATGCACCTACTAGGTTTCTCCTCATTGTGGCTCCGTTAACAACTGTGTTGTGGCATATAAAATTTATAATATTCATAATAAAGGTGGAGGAAACAACACATTTCCCTTTTTCAAATGTACAACTATAGGCAAACAAAATCAAAATTATATCAATTGTGAGGATTTTAATGTCTACATTGCTATATATCCATTCGAATTTTGTGTAAATATCTATAGTTAGAAAGCTCTTATTCAGAGTTCACTAAGTTCAAATGTCTACATCATTCTAAATATAAGCAAATACTGTTTAAATAAGGAAAATTAGCAATGTTTTTTGTTTCAGTGTTAGTCCACACATATGTATTTTCTGACACGCAAACATATGTATTTTCTAATTTTCTAAGCTTTTTCTAACTGCGGAACTATAAATACCTTTAGGACTAATTTTTGTGGCTTTGCTACAATGATAGAGGAATCTTGTATTGTTGATTTTAATATATCTTTATAGTTTATATCAATAAATTCATATTTAGGTCTGTCTCTTGCCATGTTTTAGTGAGTTTTTGTTTTTGAATCTATATCCAGCTAAATCATTTTTTGTTGTGACTTATTTCATTCTCAAATAATTATGTTATCATTTCTTGAATCAAGATAGATTGGTTTCTTTGTGTAGAGATGTTTTGAACTCTGAAATTAAATTATTTACTTGGTGGTTTGAAATTTTAGTTTTCTTTGTTCCAGAGTAGCTGGATATGCCACCACCCATCTTGTTAGTCTTAATTTTTATTGATTTAAGAAAGTTAATTATTTATAATTTTATATTTATATTTAATATTTATAATATGTTGTTTAAATGTTAGATATTTAAAATAAAATTTACTCTTTAAATATAAATAAAATTTATTCATTTATATTTATTTGTTTATTCTTTACTAAGTTATTAATACAAAAATGACCGTATCCGTATCCGATATTGTAGCCGTATTTGTATCTATATCCGTGTCCATGAAACTTTGCTTTGTTCTTGAAGTTATTTATATATATCTCCAAACATTGAACATATAATAGTTGTACACATACACCCTTATGCTTACTTAGATATAACCAATAATCACTCATTTCCTGCTTGAGTTGGACGGGAATAAATCGAAATGATGCTTATCCCTTCAGCAAATAAGAAAAACATCTATCTTTGATCAACATTTGGAAATTGGTATGGAAGCGACTGAAAATACTGGTAAGCAATTAGTGTTAGTTATGTTGCTTTGTGTGAGCTTTACAAGTGCTGAAATTCTTGAGTTTACGTCTATTGAATTTTCCTGGTATATTTTTTGTCATATTTTACTACTTCTCCTACTGCTAAGGGTTTATGCCCCTCCGAACTCTTCCTCACTAGTATTGACCTATATGGCGAGCTACAGCTTTAAAATAATGTTTTCACGTGGGTTTGAGAGAATGTTTATTAAAATGAAAAGAACGGCCAATATCCTAATAAGTAAAATGCAAATTACAGCCAGATCCTAAGAATCAAGGATTTAGATTGCAGGCTAGACTACATGAACAATATCATAGTTACACCTAGTCTAGTCCCTCAAGTTCAATAGCATATAGTTACACTACCAAGGAAGGAAGGAAGGTTTAACAAAAGAATTTTTCTTAGGAATAGCGTACAGGGCACCTTATGAGACCATTTTCATTACACGGCAAACACCTCACTGCCAGTCAAATTTCCCTCTGAAAATCTTGTGGCTTCCATCGTGATCAGGGCATGAAACAAACATTACATCGCCACACTCATCACAGGGCTAAAAACAAGTATCAATAGGATGAACTGTGCAAATAAAAAACCATGCCAAAAGAATAGAGGAGTATGAAAAATGCAAAAAAAGCATGGTAGATTAGTTGTGGCTTCAACTCATTCATCATAGGCTGCCCACTAGATTGATTTACCATGAACACATTTTTCTTGTACCGAAACTTTTCTTACTCAAAAAATTCAGAAATTTTTACAAGAAATTATTCAGAAATACAGTTTTCAAAAAATCAATGGATTCTTTTGTTTTTCAACAATCTGTAAAATTTTTGCTTTTAATTTTCCTTGTCAACATTTGTATTTGGTTACTAAGATTAAAACTGAAAATTATAATATCCTTATGTTGGTGAAGATCAAACAGTCTTTCCATCTCTAATTCAAGATTGTAGAAATTAGTTAGAAATATAGTTTTAAGAAATTCAATCGATTCTTTTCTTTTTCAACAATCTGTAAAATTTTTGCTTTTAATTTTCCTTGTCAAAATTTGTATTTGGTTACTAAGATTAAAACTGAAAATTATAATATCCTTATGTTGGTGAGATCAAACAGTATTGCCATCTCTAATTCAAAATTGTAGCAACTCAACTGGGGATTATATGTTTGATACCAAACATTAAATACTACTCAAAGACTTGTTTAAATGCAACCTTTCTATAATGCAGTAGATATTTTTCTCAAATGAATTGTAATGGCTTTGTTCATAACCCAAAATGCATGGTATAAAACTATATCCAAGACATTCACTTGTGATTCATATATCATTTATTAGGCCTTTTTACTACAAAACCATTTCCTATATCTTTTTTTAGTACATAATACAACTTCTATTATGATCAACAACACAAAGTTTAAACACAACCACCCTTAGTCACCCATATATTTTTTAAAAGTTTAATGCTTTTTGCCTATGTGAGAAGTTAATGTCACACTCCAAAGTTATCTCCAATAAATTCTTCTAAATATTAATATTGCTTTGCTTTGTTCCCCAACAATCCCTGTCATGGAAAATCAAGCAGAAATTTTGCAAGCAAAGCGTTCTCATCGTAACCATCTGGAATGATTAAGGTACCATGTAAAGAAGGATTCCTTTAATAGAGGGAGACGAGCAAACTGTCACAACCTCCATGCAGGAGCTTCCACATCCACACCCTCTCTTTCCATTAATCCCTTTCTGTTACAATTACCCACATCACATATGCATTCTATATTACAACCCAACTTCCCCTCCCAAACCCAACATCCTCCACTATTTCCTCCAAACTATTACACTACTAGAAATTCATTCCGTTCAAAGTTTCATAGCCTATCAAACTTCTCAACATGCCAAGTATGTATGGAACGATATCTGGGAATAAAAACTAGGCAATTCAATGGTAGTATTGCTTGTTCAAGGTGCATTTCAGAAAAAAATGGCAATCGCTTCTCAAAGTGGAACAACATGGACCCTGGTGAGCAGCCTGCATGTTTGCAACACATTACTCAAATCGAGGAGATGCTTATAGCACGTGTCAGCCCTATACTCCAAGTTACTTATGCAAGAGGGGGCCAATTAAAATATAGTGGCCACACTATTTGTTTTCCTCAAGATATTACTGTAATTTTAACTTATTTACCACGACATATACATGACCTTGATATACTCATAGTTAACAAAAAAAATGTTCCTTCCCAGCAGTATAGCTTCTATGTTTGTAGAACACGTGTTCACAAAGCTTTACAATATAAGATTTGTAATAACCCTTACTACAAAGATGTACAGTTAGATGAGGCATCTCTCTTATGCTTGCCTATTGCCTCCACTAACATCTCAGACCTTCTACATGCAACAACGTCAAATTCAGATCCCTCTAATGTAAGTTTGATGGAAACAAATAATACACATGAAGAGCAATTTGAAGAGAATGTGCAAGCAACAAAATCGTTTGTGGCCAATCTTCCCCCTACCCATACAGAAGTGGAAGAATTGCGAGCCTTGTTGCAATTAGGGGAAGGACGCCCAACTCCTGTTGTTGATTGGCCACTAGTTTCTTTAACGCCCATCAATGAATACACCACTGATGGATTATTTTTTATGGCATTCCCCACATTGTTTCCAAAGGGCATAGCTACATTCAACCAACAAAATATGAAAGAGGTCAAGTTACATGAATATGCTCTCCACCTTCTCAGATACCATGATAATAGGTTTGGCCAACACCCACGATTTAGATACTTCATACTTAATATTCTTATGCGCCATCGAAGCCAGTCCACAACTTATGTTTTTGTTCAAAAACACTTGGAATGTAGCCTACCAACAACAATACTTGCCCTAAGACAAATATTGAAGGATCTTCCCAACAACAAGCTTGCAGACCAGGTTATGCGATTTGGTTCAATTATACGTGGCACACACCCCTTTTGGAGTCATCGTAGGGGGGAGCTATCTTACATGGTTATTCAAGTTGGTTGCCCGAATCTATTCTTTACCCTTAGCGCAGCAGATACTAAATGGCCTGACCTACACAATGTCATGCCATCTACCACACCAAAAAATCCTACAGCTGCATCTCAATGGAGGATCCAGAATATAGTGCAAAACCCACACCTCTCTGCACTATACATGCATCACAGATTCACTGCTTTTCGTGAAGAGGTTTTGGAAAAAATTCTCTACACAACTGACTACTCGTATAGGTAAACATATTTCACATCTTTTTTTTAAAATCATTTCCATACACCAATTGCTTACTAAGATCTCCACTCTCCAGGTATGAATGGCAACACCGAGGATCTGCACATGTCCATGGCTTTATTTGGCTCAAACAAGCACCTGATATTGCTAAACTACAATGGAATAATCTTGCATCAGTACAAAATGCACTCAATTACATTGAAAAATATGTCTCTGCATGGAACTCGCACCACCATCCAATTTCAAATGATAGGGTTCAACAATCTACCTTTGACAACCCCTACTTAATGGACACAAGAATGATTATGTTGTCAAACCCTTCACATGACTACAATGAACTGCTCAACTATGTTCAATGCCATACACATTGTACCTTGAACGCATGCTTACGAAAAAAAGGAGCCACCCTTGAATGTCGCTACAAATCCCCTTGGCCCATCCAAGATACCTCAACCCTTTCAATTGAGAGTGGTCTGCCAAAGCACACCCCTGCTCGCAATGATGACCGTTTAAACCTTCACAACCCCACAATCCTCTCTATTTGGTGAGAAAATGTAGATTGCCAACCCATTCTCTCAATAGATGCAGTGCTCAAATATATAGCAAAGTATGCAGCAAAAGCAGAAACCAAATCCGAAACATATCATGCAATGCTTTCTCGTATTTCGACTAGCTTAGATCATAACAAGCTAGCACCTATAGCTTTTAGAAAAATTCTTGTTGACAATGTTGTTGACCATGATATAAGTGCCCAAGAAAGTTGCCACCTTTTACTAAAACTACCCCTTTTCCTGTCTAGCAGAACATTCATTTTTTTAAATGTAAACCAAAAACACTATCAACGCATTCCACTCTCACCCACATCCACATCAACAAACACAGACTATGTTGATGCATACTTGGCCCGTCCTGCTTGTATGGAGACATTGGCATTGATTGAGGTCACACAAAAATGGAGCTTCAAAGCAACTCGTAAAAAGTACCAATGGAAAGAGCGTGCCAAAAATGCTATTGTTCGAGTATCTCCACGCTTCACAAGCATTCCTGGAATTCCTACAAGGGATGACCCACAATTTCATGACTTATGTTGGAGTGAATTGCTTCTCTATAAACCAATTCGTAACATTGCATACAACTGTGGATCATCCACAGCTGAAATTGTTGCTAACTGGGAGAGGCTGGCATGCAGCTACAATCCATGGCATGTGCGATGCATTGCACCAGAAACATCTGCCAACCCAGAACCGGACACTCATTCAGACAATGAGGAACAACCACATCAATGTAACCAATCTCAATGGCAAGTTTTGTCAAGTGTACATCCAGGCCATCCAATCCAGCTTGCTAAAATTGACATGTTGGGTGACTGTGAAATAGACCTTAATCATGATTGGGAGACTCCTTCCATAAATCAACAACATCACAACTTGGCTACTAGCTTTGTAGAGTCTAACCGCAAAGCATTTCAAGTCCCCCACCCAGTGCCCAATGTAAACACCATGAATGCCCTTTCATCTGAACAACAAAAAACATTGGATTTAGTGTTGTCACACCTATCTTCCAACACTTACCAACCACCACTAAGAATAATTGTTCAAGGAACTGTAGGCACCAAAAAGTCGCACCTCATCAAAAAATCAGGTCTGCACTCAATGGTTCAGCTCCAAATGGTCAAACTTCTCTCCTACTTCTTGCACCTACAGGTGTTGCAGCATTCAACATTGGAGCAGCAACAATACATTCCACACTTCGCATTCCCATCAAAGAAATGGCTCCCTTGCAGGGCCAAATGCTAGCAAACTTCCAAGAAAAAATGTTCTTTGTTCGCTACATTTTGATAGATGAAATGAGCTTCAATATCGGTCAAAGGCTACTAGAACGTATTCACATTTGCTTTCGTGAAGCCTTCCCTTCACATAACCACACTCTATTTGGAGGTCGTTCCATCCTGCTCTTTGGAGACTTGGGCCAACTACCGCCAGTCAAGGACATTCCTATGTACTCTTCTTCTTCCTATGGTGGCACACTATGGTGTAGCATCGAAATAGTGATTACACTTACCAAAATGTTTCGTCAGAGTGAACAAGATCCCACTCAAATTCTATTTCGTCAACTCTTGTGCAAGTTAAGGAAGGTTCAACTTACAATTGCAGATTGGCAATTGCTAATGTCATGTTCAAGCTCAGCACTAACGGCCACAGAACAAATAACCCCCAGACATACCGAGCGCCAAATAGTAGTCGGCAAGACTCTTATCTATCGCTAAGAGTTCACACCGAGATCTTTTAAGTTATCGTGAAGACTCCATATGTGTTCTCGTTGGCGAGACCTTCATCGTTCGCTGGGACTTCTTCCCGAGACCATTTGGGTTACCCCGACAGCCATATACTATCGGTATGACATTCTTCAGTCACTGAGAGATCTCCATGAGATCCTTTGTGTTACTCTGATGACCAACACTTGAACCTCCATCGGTGAGACATTTGCACATCGGTAAGACTTCTTACCGATAGAATATAAGTTACGCCGAAGACCACAACATGTAACATACTGTCGGTGAGACTTTAATATCTTGATAAGACTTCTCATCGAGCCACTGTAGGTTATCCCGATATGAGATAGAATGGCCTATCAACCAGAGATCTCCACACGGTAAGATGTCACAACGACTGCTTCTTTGTCACAATGATAGGTTCCAAAGTAAAATCGTTCGGCAAGACTCTTGCAAGGTCACAGTGACCTGATCTATTCAACAAGATTCAAAACTGCTAGTCAGCCAGACTTCATGGATGTCACACCAACTTGGATCCAGTAGAGGTTACAACCTATGGGATTGAGACATAAATTTCCAACATATATTTGGTTTCTTCTTTCTATTGTGGGAAAAGCATTCAAATTGTTAAGGGTTTCAATTACCTTGGGTTTTATGGGTAAGATAGATTTTTTTGTATGTGCTTGAGATCCCGAGTTTTTGTTTATTGTTAGAAAATACTAAGATAAATCAAGGTACCTCTCAAAGTGGGAAAATGAAGTGAGGTATATATAAAAAATTTCTTCACTAGCTTCTCGATTCATCTAAAAGGGAAAGGCATGCCCAAGGTACAAAGATCCTTTTAGATAGAATCCATGATAGAGCTCAATATGCTAGATATACTATAATCCCTTTTTAGGGGTGGGATTTATTCAAATATTTCCACAAGTGTAGTACCTCAAATAGGCCTATCTCAAAAATAGTAACTTATAACCCAGGAAAACTTGTTGTTCCTAAAATATTTTTTAATGTGGACTTGGTTAGAGCCACCTATAATAAATATGAATCACTGACTAAGAACTTTATACAAATTTGACGGTGAGCCCCTGATGAATTTGAATAGAGAATTAGTTTGTAAGGTGTTCAACCTTTATTTTATTTCAAATATTCAACTCAACTTTGATGAGATAAATATATAGTTTAGGAGAGATAGCTTCAACTATAGAGTCAAGTGGTTGCCACACCAAAGAAAGAAAGGTCTTGAGAAAAAGATTGTGTTATTTGCTAGGGATGAAATGAATTCATTCAATGTAGATATATTTGATGACTATTTCATAAAACATACTATGATTTATGCCAAATATTAATTGACTTCAAACCCTAGGTGCTTGCTCTCTTGATGATGATGGCTATTGATATTGAACATAGGGACATGTGAAAGTAGATTTTGACTATACCACCTATATTGTAGAGGGGATCCATAAGGAGTTGGTATCATTCAAATATGTTGGCAAGATATTTTATTTCAAGTGGTAATCTATGTTGTGTCATGTATGTGTAGAAATTCCAAAGAAAGTACTACAATTACAATAGTTGACTCTTGAGGGAATGTCGAAGATAATTCAAAGGTATATCCATTTCTTGGATATGCACTATATGACTTTTGACTATATTTTATTTGAAGAAAATTTTGTGCAAATAATTGTGAAGTTTTTGGGTTGTCAAGGTACAATATATTATCTAACAAGGTGATGAAATTCTTGAGTCTAAGGGAAAATGTGCCAAAGAAAGCTTAAAATGACCATGATTGAGGCATTGACTAGTTCCTATATTTGAGTGGAATAGTTATTAGAGTTTGTGGTACAAATGTAGAACCCCACATACTACAATAATATGTCCAAGATAGAATTGTATTCATTAAAATCATGTGGAAATTAAATTATGTTGATAAGATCCATCTAATAACACACAATAAGGGTTCCATTTTCCCACCCTTAGTTGTATTATTTGATATTTTAATTAATTCATAAGAGGGTTTGGATCTATTGGCACAAAAATTGTAAGCATGCAAACACATGTGGAAAAATAGACATGCAAGTCTACGAATAGTAATAATGGCCACTAAAACCCCAACCTTTGTTCTTTACTGAAAAGAATGAATTTCATCTATCTTCTCATCTACAATGAATCTATTTTCATTTGTAACCACTTTATAAGACTTTTTCACTTTCTAATGAACTGCCACTTCTATTTTTGGTGCCCAATAGATTAAGTTACCCCTTTTTCCAAATTTAGAAAATTCCTAAAATTTAGTCCAACTTTTAAGAGTCATAACTTTTGACCTCGACATCAGATTGGCATACCATTCTGGTCAATTTGAAACCTCTAGGTGCACCAAAATTGACTTTGAATATTTTTAAAATGGTTTTAAAACAAGATATTAATAACTCACAAGTGACAAATGGTATTGAAGTGATTTCTTCACCATTACCTTCATTTCAGCATTTTGGAGCTCTTTGTAAAATTTCATGCCCAAATGTGCACAAATGTTAACTTACTAAAAATATAAACCTACTC
Source organism: Sequoia sempervirens (assembly GCA_007258455.2). Classification (NCBI taxonomy): domain Eukaryota; kingdom Viridiplantae; phylum Streptophyta; class Pinopsida; order Cupressales; family Cupressaceae; genus Sequoia; species Sequoia sempervirens. The sequence continues at coordinate 17,077,422 of VDFB02000017.1, forward strand.
TTTTTAACCCTTCCAATCTTATTAAAAATAGAAACCTTCTATTTTTAGCCCTTCCAACTTACTAAAAATAATAATTAAACCTACAATTTTTATCCCTTAAAAATATTCACTAAACTAACTAAAATCAAAATAAACAATATTTTTTGGGGATGCAAGATTGCTCTTACACCCTGGATGTTCTTGCATCACATATAAATTGAGTTGCATTTTAAAGTGGCATAGTGAAGAAACTTGTTTTGTTGTTTTAGGTGAAAGAGTTTCACTTGAACTTAAGTACCAATATAGGCCACATAGTTATAGGTGAAACTGTTTTGCCTAAAACTGTTTAGGATGAAACTATTTCACTCAAAAATATTTACTTGTTCGAAAGTCTGACATATGTTTGTGCTTTTACCCATATATAATTTATATTTGAATAATTTTAGGATTAGTTTGTCATTAAACTTGTCAATATTATATATATTTCATGTGTCTTTAATAATCTTGGGATCCATGCATGGGTTCTTAGGATGTAATTAGATAAATTATATTATCCATAATCATTCGTAAAAATGAGTAATAAATATTAGATCTCCAAGAATATACCAGATCCATTTGGTAAATAAAATTAAATTTTGTTTGATTAATTCTTCAATCATATAAGTTATCTAAGATAATAGAACATTCATTCACATATTCAAAAATATTCATCTAAGCATCTATGATGTCCCTCCATATTTGGTGAATCAATACCAAATGGCTATTTTCAATTAAGTACTTTTATTATTTTATGATTTTTTAAAACACATTTTTAGTTTTATCATTTCCAATGTCACAAAATCTATCTATGAAATACAATAAATTTTGAAAATTTATATTATTTATTATCTAGTTATATATTTACATAAAAGAGATTGTTTTATTCCTCTTAGGATAGTAGACGATTGTTCATTCTCCTTTTCAATATAAGAATAATATACATATAAAATTTGGCTCATAAAAGAGTGTATATTTGAAGAGAAATGGTGCAGGATAAGTTCTAGAAAATAATGTTAGATAATTAACATGGATTATCAAATTTTATTTATGATTGAGTGTGAATAGTCACACTTCATGTAAGTGGATAGCCAAAGTGTTTTTAGTAATGACATGGAGAGATTTTTCTAGGTCAATTGAGTTACCACAAAGATTGTTATTTTTTAGCATGTGACCCTTCTTACCCCTAATAAATGGTGTAGGATATTTGTAAGTAACTCATTTTGGACCCTTTATGTCTCAAAATGCCTCTAACATTATAATAATATCAATGGCACCTCAACCAATAACCATGTTATAGAATATTGGACGCTCTAGATAACCTATCTAAATATCAGTAGAGTAAAGAAATGGAGTTGAGAAAGATAGTGCTTAATGATTTAACTATGTAAATATTATTGTTATATTGATGTAAGAAATATGTAGTTGAAGCACTATCTTTCACTATTACACACTATAGAAATATCATGTCTCTTGTATATATGTTGTCTAAAAATTTAAGGTAAGTGCAATATAATTTTTTACTGTCCCAAAATTCAAGGTGTGTTTGATTAACAACTTTCCACACAAGTAATATTTGACTAGCATGATTATTGGATGGAAATAATGAACATGACTAAAGTCGTCCTGGTCAAATTGTCTTCACCTAAAAACCAATTCAATTGTTGGTGATTAAAACCCTTGTGGCCTATTTTCATGTTCATTTGCAAACTTTCATAATGATTTGGTTGAACACCTTCAAACCATTCTACTATGTAATGATTTGATCTTGCATTACAAGATGTTATTTTGACACCAACTACATTTCAGACTAGGTGTTCTTTAATTTCATTTCAATTTCCTTTTTTAAATAAATTAAGAAAAACTAAGAAAAAGTGTTCTCTTTGTTAATAATTTATGTTTAATTTATACATTATGATAAGTTTTAACTTGTATAAATAGTAAATCTAAAAAATCGTTAGAAAAATTATCCTTTTGAAGACATATAAAATGCAATTACATCATTAGATAATACACTTAGCACAACACTTCATAACCTAATATAAACAACCTAAAAACCATCAAATAGTTTATGCACCATATGATTAAGCACACTTAACCACACGATCCATATGCCAACTAGACCATATAACGATTCTACATGTCATTAACTACAAACATAAGATATCACATCCATCATAGAATAATCACATTCAATTCATACAATAATCGTTCACCGTCATATAAACATTAACCTAGTTCCTATTAAATTATCCTTCTTGAGTTAAATTACACTTGCAATCTTGCTTTAAATTGCACTTTCAATCTTGTCGTCTAGATTGTAGGTGTGAAATAATCCTGTAATTTCTAATTAAAAAATATTTATATATAACTACTATCCATTAACAAATATATTTAAATGTTTCAAATTATATACTTAAAGTTGCAAAGACCAAGAGCTGCGTAAATCTCCTTGTCAGAAATATTGTACGGAAAGGTGTACTTTAAAGAGACCAGATCTGATTGTATTCCTTCCTTCGTTCTTTTTAGCTTCGGGAATGTTCAAAGGCAACTGAAGTAGGTAATAATGGTAGGTAGCATCTTTTAATTTTTATATTCCTTCCTTCCTTGTTATCTTAAGAGTTGGAAAGACTTATATGTCCGTTGATAATTGCTTTAAAAGAGAGGACTGGGAAAGGAATCGATGAAATAATTATAAATATGTTATAATAATTATATTACAAAAAAGAAGAAGAGAATAATGTTTTTCCTTTATTGTTTTTAAATAAAAGACATTGCTCATATCTTAATTAATGATTCTTTTTTATGTGGGGATATTACTTTAAATTTATGTAATAATATGTAAAAGTAAATTATAATACGGAAAATTAAAAATTCTTTCTTGCATCATGATTCTTGTTTGTATCATAATTCTTGTTTGATTTGACAAAACTTTAATAAATCTTACTTCCATCTTAATTAATGATTGATTTCATGTGGAAGACACAACTTTAAATTCAATTAAATAGAGTAAGAATATAAAATTATAAATCTAGTCTTTTAAGCTTCCATTCTATTATTGACCTTGTATCCAAGGATAAAACTTTAGAGTAAGTAAAATAATGAAGAATAAGTAAGAATGATTTCATGTAGGTGAAAAATGTTAATTCCATGTTAATTAATATTTTATTTCATTCTAAAGAGCATAATGTTATTTCCGAGTAAGTGGATAGAAAATATCATAATAGTAAAGTAAAATATTGTGAAAAATATGTTAATTACATCTTAATTAATTCCTAACATATATTAAACTTTATTTTCATTAAAAAAATTAACCAATTGAAGGTGTCTAATTACACTTTACTTATAAAGCTTTAAATTATAATTTTATTATTGTATGATTCAAAATCACATACCCATGACAATTCTCATTTCGATTAAAAATGTCATTGTCATAGCCATGTAACTTGCATTTTATATGTGTATGTATATATGGAAAAATGTGCATGCACATTGAGTTCTATGGAATGAACTCCAAGCTCTTTGGATTAAACTTGTACCTTTCACTTTTAGAAACATGTATAGCTTTTGTAAGAACCTTATATGGCTATGTCTAATGTGAAATATGCATGTATTTTATAGTATGGAACTGTATATGACATCATTTATTTAAGACATTATATTCCTAAATGATAATGTACATATCACCCACCTACAATTTCATATAATAATTGACCAATGAAACATGAAAAGAAGCATATGAATTCTTACCTTTAGAAATGACCATCTACTATATTGTATTCTCAATATCAAAATTAAAAGCTAATTACATTCACTATAGTAGCTTGATTATCTCTGCATGGTAAAGTGTGAGGCCAAGATCACATGTCTCTTATCCCTATATAGACTAAATGAATAAAGAGGAAGATCATATGAACAAGTTTATGCTATGTTTGAATACAATAATCATCTTATCAACTAAAAGTAATTGGGTGAAAAAATTAATCAAGTAATAGAGATAGTTGTCATCACAAAGGAAAAATATAAAAGGAATTATAAAAGGAGATGGAATATTACACACTCATCCATCTAGAAAGTACAAAAGGAAAAATCCAAAAAAACTACAACTGGGAAATAATTTAGGGAAATTTGTAAAGAATGGCAACCCAAAGAGGAACAAGACAGTAGAACCAAGGATCTTGGGATCTATTATTCTCTACATTTTTTTAGGGTTAGAGTGTGGAAATCATTTATGGTTCATTTAAGTTCCTAAAACCCTAAATATTGGCTTATTTTTACTTTTTATAATCTTCTAATTTGTTGGTGATTTGTTGAGCTTTATAGGTTTTACTTAAGTGGTTTTTTTCGTGTCTTGACCTCCATCATGTTATCGGTGCATTTTTCCTTATCACCTATCAATCCATCCCCTTAAGCATTCAAAATATGCCTTTGTATGCTTACAGTTATTAAATCTATTATTTTTCGGGCCTCTTGTGTCCACATGGCCACTTCTAATAACATCGCTTTGGTACTTTATAGTGTAGCTTGATTTTAGGTATCAATGTGTGAACTTGTGCTTTCATGTTCTGATGACACACATCTCCCTTATTATCTTGTAAATAGAAGTAAACATCTAGGCTATTATTAAGAGGTTTGCAAGGTTCTTTATTCTTTGATCCCTTTGCTTGGGTGCTTCCTATAGAAGCCTTGTCACCCATTGCATCTCCAATTGTGCCTTTTGATACTTTCAAGGGATAATCCTTATCCTTGGTGACCAACTCTAGTTCTACTCACCCCCCTCTAGTGTTCCCTAGCCCTTCATCGAAAACTTTTTTGGTGGTGGTTTGCGAGGTGGAACTGGCTGAGAATGAAGATTTTGATTAGAGGTTTGGCTTGGTCTACCACTTTGCTAATATTTGTCCCTCTTTCCTTGAATTGAATAAGTTAGTTTTGGAGCATTGGAGGATGTTATTTTTGGGTAATATCAAATTGTTCCCTTGTGCTAAAGGTTTTTTTATTGCTACTTTTTCCTCTCATGGTGCAATTTTGGGTCATCTTTGGGCTTGGGGAGTTAACTCTCTTACACTCAGACCTTGTTGCTCTTTCTTCAAACCCATTATCAAGCTAGGAAATGTGTGTCTGGTATGGGTTAGACTCCCAAATAACCCCCTTCAGTTCTGGGAGGAGACTTGCTTTGAAGCCATTGGAAACTCAATTGGTCACTTTTTGGAAATTGATAATACCACTTCTTTTATGGCCCATTCTACACGTCCTTCATTTTTTATGGATATCAACATCTCTTTACCTCTCCATAAAGAGGTGGTTTTGTTGTGCAGGGATCGACCCTAGTCACAACCGATCGACAATGAGGGCCTCACCTTTAGGTGTTGCCTTTACTTTGTGACTAGTTACCTAGCATTGGATTACTCTCTTAAACATTGGAAGCGTTCATAAACTTGGTCAAAGGATGAAAATGATGATCTCCTAACCTTTTTAGATTATGATTCTCTTATGGCAGCTTCCTCAGCTTCTGTGGAGCCTTATGCTTCTAAATAAAATGGGGGTTTCCCTCTTGTCCTTGACAATACTCTTGAGTATGCTCCTTTTGCTCCTCTATTTTATTCTACATTGCCCTAGGTTTTAGTTTGGGTTAGCAACTTTTTCTCTCCTTTCTTTCCTCATGATCCCCCCTTGGGTACTCATGGTCTCCCTATGGGGGAGCTCCCTATTCTCCATTGCAATGGGTATCTAGATGATAGCACCACTTGGATTGTTGTTCATAGAAGGTTTAAGGTTTCTTTATCTACATATTCCAATTATATTTCTCATGACTTAGTGGTTAAGTCCATTTGTACAAGGTTACATCCCTAGCATCTTGTTTCTTCTCAGTTCCTAGCTCTAGTCAAAAGCTTTGTTAGTCTTTGTTTATTTCATTTTTGTCTCACCTTTGCTGAAATTAGTTCAATTTTCCTTAATGGTTGTCTTGTATTAGGTATGGACCCTTCCTTTTTATATCTTAATCAAAACATATGGACCCTTTATGTAACATGTTGCATTGTCTTAGTACAATGTATTTAATTTTCATAGCATGTGATCTCTTCTAGAATTTGGTTGTAAACCTACACTAACACACTATTTTTCCATGTGTTTTATATTCATAACCTATGATTACATTATGTAAAAAGTGTATTCATGTTATTAAAGTGTATTGCACTCTTGTAGCACAAGTTTGAACACATCCTCTTGGTTTAACTTTGCACTCATGCATTTTGTTGCCTTATGTCATCCACAAGGACTAGACCCAAATGACTACATTTTCTTTAAGCATATGATTGATTAAAATAATATTAGTGGGCTCATGAAATATTCCACAATTTATTCTTTGTTTTGTGTTTACTTGGAACATGGTTTCTATAAATTGAGCCATATTCAAGCTATGCTCATGGGCTATTGTGACACCTATCCTATATTAAATTCCTAGTTTTTTTATGTGGCTTTTCCTTAGCGTAGCATCATTTTCCCATATGGGGTCTATTTCGATTGACTCAAAATTACTTTCATAGGTGTCAAAACAATATTGTAGCAAATTTCTCCTTCGCAGTGCAAATTTGAGGATTTCCTTTTCAAATTCTATTATGCCAATGTTTCACAATAGGTCACCCATTGATCAAGGTTCTTTCAAAAAATTATATTCCCATATTCAAATGGGTAATGATTCCTGATAGACTTTGTGAATTTACTCATGTACAGTAATTTAAGGCTAGAACTAATAGTTTTTTGTCATTTCTTCAAAATTCTAAGATTGCAAAAATTTAAATTATCATTATCAATCCTTTAGAAGAGAATATGTGAAGTACAAAAAAGTTGTGGTAGCATTTATAAATATGTAAATTAAAGTTAGGGTATTCAAACACTATGAATAAGTATATTGTAAGGAAAGCTAGATGCAGAAAACAACTCTCCTAAGGTCAATACCTCAAGGAAGAATGCAAATATACTTTTAGTTTTTCAATTACAGTTCAATTAAGATGCACTTTGAAATAAATATCAAAAATAGAGAATTAGACAAATACAGATGAACACCAGATATATGTGGGAAAACCCTTACAGGAGAAAAACCCACCACACCAAGAGAAGTCACTTTGTATTATAGTAATAAGGATTACATACAAGAGTTCTGACTTATCTTTCTGATGTTATATTACAACAGCTTTCACTATGATCAATCTTGTACATGAACCTTCATGTTACAGTCTTCACATAATAGAATTCACGCTGATACAATTCGAACTTTTCACACACCTGTTGATCGAACCAACCATCGAACCATTGCAACTTTCGAATATATTCATGTCATTCCTTGTCTATCGAGCTTTCTCACAGAACCACCACAATGAACTATCTTCTAAATATTCAGATTCGACTTCTTCTATTGGTTTGTGAGATGCCACATACGAAAGTCTCACTCAGTCAAATGGCTTCAATCTATGTTGGCATGTCGGTGAGACACTGACCATGTCTCCCTGATGAGGGCACAGCCCGAGACACAGAAAATAACCCACAAACAAGAGAAATTTTATTATTCAAAAAATGGAGCTTCTTACATGCAGAGGATCTCAAATCTCCAAGTTCTACAACACATGCAAGTTGTAGATAGCTATAGAATAACCCTTTCGCAATATGCGAGCTTGTCCCCAAAAAGTTACCCAAAAATTAGAAACCCGCCCATAAATAGAGCTCCTCATTAGTTTGGAGCCAAAACAACATTCAAATTTGAGTTTAGCCGGTTTGGCACCGAAAATTTACAACATGAAGTTCAAATTTCAAAAGAGCATTTGCAAGATTGCCCTTACACCAAAAATGGTATCCAAAAATGTAAAAACATCTAAAAACTGAGAAACTTGAAATTTAACTATTTTTGGGTGATGCAAGATTGCCCTTACACCACTAGATGCTCCTGCATCAGACACCCAGGGTAATTTGAGAAGTGACCCCGTCACGTCTCAGATGGTGGAGGAAAACCCAAATGGTCAACCTCTACCTTAGGCAACGTGATGATTCTTCAATGCATCTTCCTTTCCATTTCACTAGATATTCTTCATATTGCCTCGCTCTACTCCTTCCCACATGACTATCCGGATTTCTTCAATCTCTTCTTTTTCTCAAGTAGGTGCTGGAATCCCACAATCGCTCCATCGTTGGTACTTCCTCTATGCCACCTTCATGATACTCGTCAAATCTGAAATGTTGAACACAGGGGAAATGTTGAATCCATCTAGCAACTCTACCTCATATGCATTCCCTGAATCATGCCTCTTCAAAATTTTACAGGGACTAAACTTCTTCATCTTCAATTTGTTATATGTTCCCACTGGAAACCTTTGTTTCCTCAAGTGGACCATCACTTCATCACCAATCTGAAACTCGTTATACCTCCTCTTTTGATCTGCCTTAGCCTTATACTGCATATTCATCTTGTTAATATGTTCTCTTACCTTCTCATGTATATCCTTGATGTGTTCTACAAAATCTTCGGCTACAACACTTATTTTCTTCTCTTGGTCCATCTTCCTCAATTTTGGAGCTGTTCTAGGGCTACCTCCATACACAATCTGGAATGGTGATCTACCAGTGCTTCTATTGACAAAATTGTTGTAAGAAAATTATGCCTGGGGTAAGATCAAGTCCCATCCCTTGGGTTTATCTCCTACCAAACATCTTACTTGGTTACCCAGACTCCTGTTAACAACCTCTATCTGCCCATCTGTTTGTGGATAGTGTGTAGAATTGAACATCAACTCTATCTTCAGCTTCTTCCATAAGGACCTCCAAAAGTACACCACAAATTTGGTGTCACGATCTGAAACAATACTCTTTGGAAAACCATGTAGCCTCACCACCTCTTTGAAGAACAAGTCAGCAATGTGGACTACATCATGGGTCTTCTGACATGGAATTAAATGTGCCATCTTCGAAAACCTATCAACCACCACAAAGACTGAACCATTCCCTCATTTTGTCCTTGGCAAACCAAGAACAAAGTTCATACTTATATCCTCCCACGACCTCTCTGGTACAGGTAAGGGCTGATATAAGCCTGTATTCTGACTCACTCCTTTAGCCATCTGACATACCCTGCAACTTTGTACAAACTTCTTCACATCCTGTGACAACTAAGGCTAATAATAATGCTCACTAATAGTGGCAATGGTCTTATCCTGACCAAAATGTCCTACCATTCCTCCACTATGCTTCTCCTTTATCAAGTTCTCCCTCATGGAACTCCTCGGGATAGACAATTGACTTCCCTTAAATGACATGCCATCCTGGATTATGAAATCCTGCCACCTTGTCCTGTCCACTGTAACAGGTTCCTTGCAAGATTTCCAAGCCTCTGCAAAATCAGGATCTTCTACATACAGTGTCTTGAGTTCATTGAACCCAACCACTTCAATCTGCATCTTTGTCATCAATGTATGCCTCCTCCTTAAGGCATGTGCAACCCTATTTGACTTCCCACTCCTATGTTTCAAAATAAAGGTATAACTCTGCAAAAACTCTACCCATTTCATATGCCTCTGATTTAATTTTCCCTGACTATTTATGTACTACAAGCCTGATGATCAGTATATAGAACAAATCCCTTCGGCAACAAATAATGTCTTCATTTCTTTAATGCTTGAACTATCGCATAAAATTCCTGATCATATACAAAATACTTTCTATTGGCATCATTTAACTTTTAACTGAAATAGGAAATGGGCTTACCTTCTTGGCTCAACACTGCTCCAATGGCACAACCACTGGCATCACAATCCACCTGAAACACCTTGTTGAAATCTAGGAGGGCTAGAACAGGTTGCTTTGTCACCTTCTACTTCAACAGTTCAAAACTTTTTGCCTCTCTAGTGCTCCACTTGAATTCTTTTATATCCCCTCTCATTGTTTCAGTCAGGGGTCCACAAATACTACTAAAGTTTCTAATGAACTTTCTATAAAAACTAGCCAAACCATGGAAAGATCTCACCTTGGTAGCAGTTCTTGGGGTAGGCCATTCCAGAATAGCCTTCACCTTCTCTCGGGTCCATCTTGAGACCTTCGGCTAGAGACAACAAACCCCAAGTACACTAACTCCCTCTTCACAAAACTGTGCTTCTTTAGATTAATCAACAGTTTCTCTTCTCTTAATTTCTCAAAGGCTCTCCTCAAATATGCATCGGATGCTCATCCAACATCTTACTAAAAATCAAAATATCATCTAAATACACAATAACAAAACTTCCTGAAATTCTTTTAGTACCTTGTTCATGAGCCGCATGAATGTGCTCGGTGCATTGGTTAGCCCAAAAGGCATGACTAACCACTCGTGCAGGCCCTCTTTGGTCTTGAAGGCAAGTCTTCCATTCATCTCCCTCGAATCCGGATCTGGTGATATCTACTTTTCAGATCAATCTTTGTGAAGTACTGAGCTCCACTCAAATAGTCCATCAGGTCATCCATCCTTGGCAAGGGAAATATGTACTTGATTGTTATCTTGTTTATGGCTTGGGAATCTGTACACATCCTCCACTCCCATCTTTCTTTGGTGCTAGTCGCGTAGGTACTACACATGGACTCAAACTCTCTCGTATCAAACCCTTTCTCAACAACTCTTGAACTTGTCTATTCAACTCCTCATTTTATGTTGGAGTCATTCTATGAGCTGCCTTATTTGGCAAACTAGCTCTAGGAATCAAGTCAATCTGATGACTGATCTTCCTTATTGGTGTAAACCCTTAGGTACATTATCAGAAACAATATTTTGAAACTCATCCAACATCCCAGAAACTTCTTTTGGAACCTTCTCACTATCCTCCTTACTCACTCTAGGAATCAATGCATAACACACACGCTCATGCTTCATACCTTCTAAAATTTTCTTCTATCTACATAACAAATTCTAGCACTACTGCATACCTTTTCTTCGGTCTCCTTCAGGGGTTTCAACTTGTGAACCCCATCCTTTGTCAAGGAATAGGTGTTTTGCATGGCCATCATGTATAGCTCACCTATCGAACTACCATGTACCTCCCCAACAACATGTGACATGCATCCATGGGGATGATATCGAGAGTACCTCATCATCCGTAGCTCCCGATCTTGAACTTTACTAGGCACTACCATTGACAAAACTTTGTGGTCTTTCTGCGAATCGTGCAATCCGATATGGATCGCGGTGCCTTTCCCACTTCAGCTTCAACTTTGTGACCATCTCCTCTGACATTAGATTATCACTGCTCCCATCGTCAATAATGACATCACAACATTTTCCTTCACACTTGCACCTTGTACGAAATAGATTCTTCCTTTGTTCTGGTTCCCTTTCCTCAGTCACCAGGGCTCTCCTAATCACTAGGGCTTCTCCCCTTTCAGCATCATCAGAATGTTCAGATTGGGCCTCCTCATCTGCATGTGCAACCCTTCCATGACCTTCTTGCCTTTTGTCTGCCCTTCCTTGGAATTGTCGACATTCATAGGCTCGATGCCCTTCTTCACCACACTAGAAACACATTCCTCTGAAACCACTTCTTCCAGATCCTTATCCATATCTCCCTCATCCTCTACCTCTTTGATCACCACTGTTTTGATCACGAGGGCAGTAGAAGTTGTCATTTTTTTGGCTTTGGTTGGTGCCCACATCTTCATTTTTCTTTTCATCATCATTTCAGCTTCCTAAAGGTCTTCCATTTCCCATTCTACTTTGACCTCCTCGTCCTTTTTTCTTGCCATCAAATATTTTGTTCAGCTTCTCTTTCACCTTAAGAGAAAACTGATACACATCCTCAATAGTGGTCATTCTAACTAAGCTTAACTCCTCCTGAATGCTCGATCGTAACCCATTAAGATATCAGGCTCCCTTCTCCTTATTGGCCTCTGTGTGACCCGTTCTAATGATTATCTTGTGAAAATTTTCAGTATATTCTTTCACAGATCTGCTTCCTTACTTCAACCCTTGCAATTTATTCAACAGATCTAACTCGTAGTCCACTGGCATGAACTACTTCTTCAGTTTCTCTACCATGCGATCCCATCTGGTGATCTTGCCTTTTCCTCTTCAATTTCTTTCCAACTGGACCTCTTTCCACCAAATACTGGCATGGGCCTTTAGCTTCATTTTCACAAACTTAACCTGATCTGGGTCCTCTATTTCCTCATACTCAAAATATTCTTCTAGCTCGTTGATCCAGTCGATCAACTCTTCCGGGTTCAGACTTCTGAAATAACTAGGGACTTATGCTCTGGGTCTTTTCCTGATCTTCGAAATGGCCCTTATTAGCTGCATTTGGTCTTGATCAATTGCTTCTTCTTCCTCTTCTACATTTGAACCTTATTCCTCTCCTTCATCTTCACTTTCCTCCCTCGGGTTCAACCCTCTTCTCAACTGCTCTTGTAACGCATCAATCTGTCTTTGGAGGGCTGCTAGTGCATCTCTTCCACCAACATTTCTGCCACCTCGACCACATCTAGCACCACCATGCCTACCAGGCATCACTCTTGGAGGCGTCTTTCTTGACCTTGACCCACAACCACGGTCTTGGTGTGAACTGCCTCATGATCGGCGATCTATCCACACGCTCAAGAAAACCCACTGCTCTGATACCACTTGATGAGGGCACAGCCCGAGACATAGAAAATAACCCACAAATAAGAGAAATTTTATTATGAATAGAAAATGGAGCTTCTTACATGCAGAGGATCTCAAATCCCCAAGTTCTACAACACATGCAAGTTGCAGATAGCTACAGAATAACCCTTTCACAATATGCGATCTTGTCCCCAAAAAGTTACCCAAAAATTAGAAACCTGCCCATAAATAGAGCTCCTCATTAGTTTGGTGCCAAAAAAACATCCAAATTTGAGTTTAGGTGGTTTGGCGCTGAAAATTTACAACATGAAGTTCAAATTTCAAAAGAGCATTTGCAATTGTATCTTCTAGAAAGTGCACCAACTTCCCAGGGCCATAACTTTTGATCTAAGACTCCGATTCGTGAACCGTTTGAACTGTTGGAAAGGTCATGAAGTCAACAACACACTCAAAATTTTCTACGCCAATTTTGGCAAGTTTTGGGGCCGATCCAGGAAATCTAAGTGCCTCAAATCTAACTTGGAAGATTTTCAGGTACAAATCTGGGAAACTAAAACTGCTATATCTTTCCACCCAGGAATAGAAAATAAAAACCGTAAATTGGGAATTTCATTATGACAAAAAGGGTATCCAAAAATGTAAAAACATCTAAAAACTGAGAAACTTGAAATTTAACTATTTTTGGGTGATGCAAAATTGCCCTTACACCACTAGATGCTCCTGCATCACTCCCTGATGCCAACAGCTTCATATCAATATCAGAAAAAGTCATTTCCATTGGCAAGAGGTTTTACCAAGCTTCACATGTTGCATCAACTTCAGTTTTCTATCGGCGAGACATACCGCTCTCGCCAAGACCTTCCACCGAGTCTCCTTACGTTACATCGAAGCACCCACCAGTCGGCGAGACTCATCGATATTGCTGAGACATCCCACCGAAGGTTCAAAGTTACTCCATAGTGATTAGCAGTCGACAAGACTCAACCGCTATCACTGAGACGTTACTCCCAAACCCCCAGACATACCGAGCGCCAAATAGTAGTCGGCAAGACTCTTATCTATCGCTAAGAGTTCACACCGAGATCTTTTAAGTTACCGCAAAGACTCCATATGTGTTCCCATTGGTGAGACCTTCATTGTTCGCTAGGACTTCTTCCTGAGACCATTTGGGTTACCCCGACAGCCATATGCTATCGGTATGACATTCTTTAGTCAGTGAGAGATCTCCCTGAGATCCTTTGTGTTACTCTAATGACCAACACTTGAACCTCCATCGGTGAGACATTTGCACATCAGGAATACTTCTTACCGATAGAATATAAGTTACACCGAAGACCACAACATGTAACATACTATCGGTGAGATTTTAATATCTCGATAAGACTTCTCATCGAGCCACTATAGGTTATCCTGATATGAGATAGAATGGCCTGTCGGCCAGAGATCTCCACATGGTAAGATGTCACAATGACTGCTTCTTTGTCACAATGATAGGTTCCAAAGTAAAATCGTTCGGCAAGACTCTTGCAAGGTCACAGTGACCTGATCTATTCAACAAGATTCAAAACTACTAGTCAGCTAGACTTCATGGATGTCACACCAATTTGGCTCCAGTAGAAGTTACAACCTATGGGATTGAGACATAAATTTCCAACATATATTTGGTTTCTTCTTTCTATTGTGGGAAAAGCATTCAAATTGTTAAGGGTTTTAATTACCTTGGGTTTTATGGGTAAGATAGCTATTTTTGTATGTGCTTGAGATCCCTAGTTGTTGTTTATTGTTAGAAAATACTAAGATAAATCAAGGTACCTCTCAAAGTGGGAAAATGAAGTGAGGTATATATAAAAAATTTCTTCACTAGCTTCTCGATTCATCTAAAAGGGAAAGGCATGCCCAAGGTACAAAGATCCTTTTAGATAGAATCCATGATAGAGCTCAATATGCTAGATATACTATAATCCCTTCTTAGGGGTGGGATTTATTCAAATATTTCCACAAGTGTAGTACCTCAAATAGGCCTATCTCAAAAATAGTAACTTATAACCCAGGAAAACTTGTTGTTCCTAAAATATTTTTTAATGTGGACTTGGTTAGAGCCACCTATAATAAATATGAATCATTGACTAAGAACTTTATACAAATTTGATGGTGAGCCCCTGATGAATTTGAATAAAGAATTAGTTTGTAAGGTGTTCAACCTTTATTTTATTTCAAATATTCAACTCAACTTTGATGAGATAAATATATAGTTTAGGAGAGATAGCTTCAACTATAGAGTCAAGTGGTTGCCACACCAAAGAAAGAAAGGTCTTGAGAAGAAGATTGTGTTATTTGCTAGGGATGAAATGAATTCATTCAATGTAGATATATTTGATGACTATTTCATAAAACATACTATGATTTATGCCAAATATTAATTGACTTCAAACCCTAGGTGCTTGCTCTCTTGATGATGATGGCTATTGATATTGAACATAGGGACATGTGAAAGTAGATTTTGACTATACCACCTATATTGTAGAGGGGATCCATAAGGAGTTGGTATCATTCAAATATGTTGGCAAGATATTTTATTTCAAGTGGTAATCTATGTTGTGTCATGTATGTGTAGAAATTCCAAAGAAAAGTACTACAATTACAATAGTTCACTCTTGAGGGAATGCCAAAGATAATTCAAAGGTATATCCATTTCTTGGATGTGCACTATATGACTTCTGACTATATTTTATTTGAAGAAAATTTTGTGCAAATAATTGTGAAGTTTTTGGGTTGTCAAGGTACAATATATTATCCAACAAGGTGATGAAATTCTTGAGTCTAAGGGAAAATGTGCCAAAGAAAGCTTAAAATGACCATGATTGAGGCATTGACTAGTTCCTATATTTGAGTGGAATAGTTATTAGAGTTTGTGGTACAAATGTAGAACCCCACATACTACAATAGTATGTCCAAGATAGAATTGTATTCATTAAAATCATGTGGAAATTAAACACACCTTACACAAAAACTAACATTCCAGAACAACAAACATGCAACATTATTATATTCTTAGAAATCATCTACATACATTCAATCAAATGCATTACAACTATCTTGTAACAAGACCACTAATACAGAAATATGGGATACAAACACATGTGGAAAAATAGACATGCAAGTCTACGAATAGTAATAATGGCCACTAAAACCCCAACCTTTGTTCTTTACTGAAAAGAATGAATTTCATCTATCTTCTCATCTACAATGAATCTATTTTCATTTGTAACCACTTTATAAGACTTTTTCACTTTCTAATGAACTGCCACTTCTATTTTTGGTGCCCAATAGATTAAGTTACCCCTTTTTCCAAATTTAGAAAATTCCTAAAATTTAGTCCAACTTTTAAGAGTCATAACTTTTGACCTCGACATCAGATTGGCATACCATTCTGGTCAATTTGAAACCTCTAGGTGCACCAAAATTGACTTTGAATATTTTTAAAATGGTTTTAAAACAAGATATTAATAACTCACAAGTGACAAATGGTATTGAAGTGATTTCTTCACCATTACCTTCATTTCAGCATTTTGGAGCTCTTTGTAAAATTTCATGCCCAAATGTGCACAAATGTTAACTTACTAAAAATATAAACCTACTCTTTTTAACCCTTCCAATCTTATTAAAAATAGAAACCTTCTATTTTTAGCCCTTCCAACTTACTAAAAATAATAATTAAACCTACAATTTTTATCCCTTAAAAATATTCACTAAACTAACTAAAATCAAAATAAACAATATTTTTTGGGGATGCAAGATTGCTCTTACACCCTGGATGTTCTTGCATCACATATAAATTGAGTTGCATTTTAAAGTGGCATAGTGAAGAAACTTGTTTTGTTGTTTTAGGTGAAAGAGTTTCACTTGAACTTAAGTACCAATATAGGCCACATAGTTATAGGTGAAACTGTTTTGCCTAAAACTGTTTAGGATGAAACTATTTCACTCAAAAATATTTACTTGTTCGAAAGTCTGACATATGTTTGTGCTTTTACCCATATATAATTTATATTTGAATAATTTTAGGATTAGTTTGTCATTAAACTTGTCAATATTATATATATTTCATGTGTCTTTAATAATCTTGGGATCCATGCATGGGTTCTTAGGATGTAATTAGATAAATTATATTATCCATAATCATTCGTAAAAATGAGTAATAAATATTAGATCTCCAAGAATATACCAGATCCATTTGGTAAATAAAATTAAATTTTGTTTGATTAATTCTTCAATCATATAAGTTATCTAAGATAATAGAACATTCATTCACATATTCAAAAATATTCATCTAAGCATCTATGATGTCCCTCCATATTTGGTGAATCAATACCAAATGGCTATTTTCAATTAAGTACTTTTATTATTTTATGATTTTTTAAAACACATTTTTAGTTTTATCATTTCCAATGTCACAAAATCTATCTATGAAATACAATAAATTTTGAAAATTTATATTATTTATTATCTAGTTATATATTTACATAAAAGAGATTGTTTTATTCCTCTTAGGATAGTAGACGATTGTTCATTCTCCTTTTCAATATAAGAATAATATACATATAAAATTTGGCTCATAAAAGAGTGTATATTTGAAGAGAAATGGTGCAGGATAAGTTCTAGAAAATAATGTTAGATAATTAACATGGATTATCAAATTTTATTTATGATTGAGTGTGAATAGTCACACTTCATGTAAGTGGATAGCCAAAGTGTTTTTAGTAATGACATGGAGAGATTTTTCTAGGTCAATTGAGTTACCACAAAGATTGTTATTTTTTAGCATGTGACCCTTCTTACCCCTAATAAATGGTGTAGGATATTTGTAAGTAACTCATTTTGGACCCTTTATGTCTCAAAATGCCTCTAACATTATAATAATATCAATGGCACCTCAACCAATAACCATGTTATAGAATATTGGACGCTCTAGATAACCTATCTAAATATCAGTAGAGTAAAGAAATGGAGTTGAGAAAGATAGTGCTTAATGATTTAACTATGTAAATATTATTGTTATATTGATGTAAGAAATATGTAGTTGAAGCACTATCTTTCACTATTACACACTATAGAAATATCATGTCTCTTGTATATATGTTGTCTAAAAATTTAAGGTAAGTGCAATATAATTTTTTACTGTCCCAAAATTCAAGGTGTGTTTGATTAACAACTTTCCACACAAGTAATATTTGACTAGCATGATTATTGGATGGAAATAATGAACATGACTAAAGTCGTCCTGGTCAAATTGTCTTCACCTAAAAACCAATTCAATTGTTGGTGATTAAAACCCTTGTGGCCTATTTTCATGTTCATTTGCAAACTTTCATAATGATTTGGTTGAACACCTTCAAACCATTCTACTATGTAATGATTTGATCTTGCATTACAAGATGTTATTTTGACACCAACTACATTTCAGACTAGGTGTTCTTTAATTTCATTTCAATTTCCTTTTTTAAATAAATTAAGAAAAACTAAGAAAAAGTGTTCTCTTTGTTAATAATTTATGTTTAATTTATACATTATGATAAGTTTTAACTTGTATAAATAGTAAATCTAAAAAATCGTTAGAAAAATTGTCCTTTTGAAAACATATAAAATGCAATTACATCATTAGATAATACACTTAGCACAACACTTCATAACCTAATATAAACAACCTAAAAATCATCAAATAGTTTATGCACCATATGATTAAGCACACTTAACCACACGATCCATATGCCAACTAGACCATATAACGATTCTACATGTCATTAACTACTAACATAAGATATCACATCCATCATAGAATAATCACATTCAATTCATACAATAATCGTTCACCGTCATATAAACATTAACCTAGTTCCTATTAAATTATCCTTCTTGAGTTAAATTACACTTGCAATCTTGCTTTAAATTGCACTTTCAATCTTGTCGTCTAGATTGTAGGTGTGAAATAATCCTGTAATTTCTAATTAAAAAATATTTATATATAACTACTATCCATTAACAAATATATTTAAATGTTTCAAATTATATACTTAAAGTTGCAAAGACCAAGAGCTGCGTAAATCTCCTTGTCAGAAATATTGTACGAAAAGGTGTACTTTAAAGAGACCAGATCTGATTGTATTCCTTCCTTCGTTCTTTTTAGCTTCGGGAATGTTCAAAGGCAACTGAAGTAGGTAATAATGGTAGGTAGCATCTTTTACTTTTTATATTCCTTCCTTCCTTGTTATCTTTAGAGTTGGAAAGACTTATATGTCCGTTGATAATTGCTTTAAAAGAGAGGACTGGGAAAGGAATCGATGAAATAATTATAAATATGTTATAATAATTATATTACAAAAAAGAAGAAGAGAATAATGTTTTTCCTTTATTGTTTTTAAATAAAAGACATTGCTCATATCTTAATTAATGATTCTTTTTTATGTGGGGATATTACTTTAAATTTATGTAATAATATGTAAAAGTAAATTATAATACGGAAAATTAAAAATTCTTTCTTGCATCATGATTCTTGTTTGTATCATAATTCTTGTTTGATTTGACAAAACTTTAATAAATCTTACTTCCATCTTAATTAATGATTGATTTCATGTGGAAGACACAACTTTAAATTCAATTAAATAGAGTAAGAATATAAAATTATAAATCTAGTCTTTTAAGCTTCCATTCTATTATTGACCTTGTATCCAAGGATAAAACTTTAGAGTAAGTAAAATAATGAAGAATAAGTAAGAATGATTTCATGTAGGTGAAAAATGTTAATTCCATGTTAATTAATATTTTATTTCATTCTAAAGAGCATAATGTTATTTCCGAGTAAGTGGATAGAAAATATCATAATAGTAAAGTAAAATATTGTGAAAAATATGTTAATTACATCTTAATTAATTCCTAACATATATTAAACTTTATTTTCATTAAAAAAATTAACCAATTGAAGGTGTCTAATTACACTTTACTTATAAAGCTTTAAATTATAATTTTATTATTGTATGATTCAAAATCACATACCCATGACAATTCTCATTTCGATTAAAAATGTCATTGTCATAGCCATGTAACTTGCATTTTATATGTGTATGTATATATGGAAAAATGTGCATGCACATTGAGTTCTATGGAATGAACTCCAAGCTCTTTGGATTAAACTTGTACCTTTCACTTTTAGAAACATGTATAGCTTTTGTAAGAACCTTATATGGCTATGTCTAATGTGAAATATGCATGTATTTTATAGTATGGAACTGTATATGACATCATTTATTTAAGACATTATATTCCTAAATGATAATGTACATATCACCCACCTACAATTTCATATAATAATTGACCAATGAAACATGAAAAGAAGCATATGAATTCTTACCTTTAGAAATGACCATCTACTATATTGTATTCTCAATATCAAAATTAAAAGCTAATTACATTCACTATAGTAGCTTGATTATCTCTGCATGGTAAAGTGTGAGGCCAAGATCACATGTCTCTTATCCCTATATAGACTAAATGAATAAAGAGGAAGATCATATGAACAAGTTTATGCTATGTTTGAATACAATAATCATCTTATCAACTAAAAGTAATTGGGTGAAAAAATTAATCAAGTAATAGAGATAGTTGTCATCACAAAGGAAAAATATAAAAGGAATTATAAAAGGAGATGGAATATTACACACTCATCCATCTAGAAAGTACAAAAGGAAAAATCCAAAAAAACTACAACTGGGAAATAATTTAGGGAAATTTGTAAAGAATGGCAACCCAAAGAGGAACAAGACAGTAGAACCAAGGATCTTGGGATCTATTATTCTCTACATTTTTTTAGGGTTAGAGTGTGGAAATCATTTATGGTTCATTTAAGTTCCTAAAACCCTAAATATTGGCTTATTTTTACTTTTTATAATCTTCTAATTTGTTGGTGATTTGTTGAGCTTTATAGGTTTTACTTAAGTGGTTTTTTTCGTGTCTTGACCTCCATCATGTTATCGGTGCATTTTTCCTTATCACCTATCAATCCATCCCCTTAAGCATTCAAAATATGCCTTTGTATGCTTACAGTTATTAAATCTATTATTTTTCGGGCCTCTTGTGTCCACATGGCCACTTCTAATAACATCGCTTTGGTACTTTATAGTGTAGCTTGATTTTAGGTATCAATGTGTGAACTTGTGCTTTCATGTTCTGATGACACACATCTCCCTTATTATCTTGTAAATAGAAGTAAACATCTAGGCTATTATTAAGAGGTTTGCAAGGTTCTTTATTCTTTGATCCCTTTGCTTGGGTGCTTCCTATAGAAGCCTTGTCACCCATTGCATCTCCAATTGTGCCTTTTGATACTTTCAAGGGATAATCCTTATCCTTGGTGACCAACTCTAGTTCTACTCACCCCCCTCTAGTGTTCCCTAGCCCTTCATCGAAAACTTTTTTGGTGGTGGTTTGCGAGGTGGAACTGGCTGAGAATGAAGATTTTGATTAGAGGTTTGGCTTGGTCTACCACTTTGCTAATATTTGTCCCTCTTTCCTTGAATTGAATAAGTTAGTTTTGGAGCATTGGAGGATGTTATTTTTGGGTAATATCAAATTGTTCCCTTGTGCTAAAGGTTTTTTTATTGCTACTTTTTCCTCTCATGGTGCAATTTTGGGTCATCTTTGGGCTTGGGGAGTTAACTCTCTTACACTCAGACCTTGTTGCTCTTTCTTCAAACCCATTATCAAGCTAGGAAATGTGTGTCTGGTATGGGTTAGACTCCCAAATAACCCCCTTCAGTTCTGGGAGGAGACTTGCTTTGAAGCCATTGGAAACTCAATTGGTCACTTTTTGGAAATTGATAATACCACTTCTTTTATGGCCCATTCTACACGTCCTTCATTTTTTATGGATATCAACATCTCTTTACCTCTCCATAAAGAGGTGGTTTTGTTGTGCAGGGATCGACCCTAGTCACAACCGATCGACAATGAGGGCCTCACCTTTAGGTGTTGCCTTTACTTTGTGACTAGTTACCTAGCATTGGATTACTCTCTTAAACATTGGAAGCGTTCATAAACTTGGTCAAAGGATGAAAATGATGATCTCCTAACCTTTTTAGATTATGATTCTCTTATGGCAGCTTCCTCAGCTTCTGTGGAGCCTTATGCTTCTAAATAAAATGGGGGTTTCCCTCTTGTCCTTGACAATACTCTTGAGTATGCTCCTTTTGCTCCTCTATTTTATTCTACATTGCCCTAGGTTTTAGTTTGGGTTAGCAACTTTTTCTCTCCTTTCTTTCCTCATGATCCCCCCTTGGGTACTCATGGTCTCCCTATGGGGGAGCTCCCTATTCTCCATTGCAATGGGTATCTAGATGATAGCACCACTTGGATTGTTGTTCATAGAAGGTTTAAGGTTTCTTTATCTACATATTCCAATTATATTTCTCATGACTTAGTGGTTAAGTCCATTTGTACAAGGTTACATCCCTAGCATCTTGTTTCTTCTCAGTTCCTAGCTCTAGTCAAAAGCTTTGTTAGTCTTTGTTTATTTCATTTTTGTCTCACCTTTGCTGAAATTAGTTCAATTTTCCTTAATGGTTGTCTTGTATTAGGTATGGACCCTTCCTTTTTATATCTTAATCAAAACATATGGACCCTTTATGTAACATGTTGCATTGTCTTAGTACAATGTATTTAATTTTCATAGCATGTGATCTCTTCTAGAATTTGGTTGTAAACCTACACTAACACACTATTTTTCCATGTGTTTTATATTCATAACCTATGATTACATTATGTAAAAAGTGTATTCATGTTATTAAAGTGTATTGCACTCTTGTAGCACAAGTTTGAACACATCCTCTTGGTTTAACTTTGCACTCATGCATTTTGTTGCCTTATGTCATCCACAAGGACTAGACCCAAATGACTACATTTTCTTTAAGCATATGATTGATTAAAATAATATTAGTGGGCTCATGAAATATTCCACAATTTATTCTTTGTTTTGTGTTTACTTGGAACATGGTTTCTATAAATTGAGCCATATTCAAGCTATGCTCATGGGCTATTGTGACACCTATCCTATATTAAATTCCTAGTTTTTTTATGTGGCTTTTCCTTAGCGTAGCATCATTTTCCCATATGGGGTCTATTTCGATTGACTCAAAATTACTTTCATAGGTGTCAAAACAATATTGTAGCAAATTTCTCCTTCGCAGTGCAAATTTGAGGATTTCCTTTTCAAATTCTATTATGCCAATGTTTCACAATAGGTCACCCATTGATCAAGGTTCTTTCAAAAAATTATATTCCCATATTCAAATGGGTAATGATTCCTGATAGACTTTGTGAATTTACTCATGTACAGTAATTTAAGGCTAGAACTAATAGTTTTTTGTCATTTCTTCAAAATTCTAAGATTGCAAAAATTTAAATTATCATTATCAATCCTTTAGAAGAGAATATGTGAAGTACAAAAAAGTTGTGGTAGCATTTATAAATATGTAAATTAAAGTTAGGGTATTCAAACACTATGAATAAGTATATTGTAAGGAAAGCTAGATGCAGAAAACAACTCTCCTAAGGTCAATACCTCAAGGAAGAATGCAAATATACTTTTAGTTTTTCAATTACAGTTCAATTAAGATGCACTTTGAAAT
Source organism: Sequoia sempervirens (assembly GCA_007258455.2). Lineage (NCBI taxonomy): Eukaryota > Viridiplantae > Streptophyta > Pinopsida > Cupressales > Cupressaceae > Sequoia > Sequoia sempervirens. The sequence goes on from VDFB02000017.1 coordinate 17,100,717, forward strand.
AAATATCAAAAATAGAGAATTAGACAAATACAGATGAACACCAGATATATGTGGGAAAACCCTTACAGGAGAAAAACCCACCACACCAAGAGAAGTCACTTTGTATTATAGTAATAAGGATTACATACAAGAGTTCTGACTTATCTTTCTGATGTTATATTACAACAGCTTTCACTATGATCAATCTTGTACATGAACCTTCATGTTACAGTCTTCACATAATAGAATTCACGCTGATACAATTCGAACTTTTCACACACCTGTTGATCGAACCAACCATCGAACCATTGCAACTTTCGAATATATTCATGTCATTCCTTGTCTATCGAGCTTTCTCACAGAACCACCACAATGAACTATCTTCTAAATATTCAGATTCGACTTCTTCTATTGGTTTGTGAGATGCCACATACGAAAGTCTCACTCAGTCAAATGGCTTCAATCTATGTTGGCATGTCGGTGAGACACTGACCATGTCTCCCTGATACCAAAACTTCATATCGACATTGGCAGAGGTTTTACCAAGCTTCACATGTTGCATCAACTTCAGTTTTCTATCGGCGAGACATACCGCTCTCGCCAAGACCTTCCACCGAGTCTCCTTACGTTACATCGAAGCACCCACCAGTCGGCGAGACTCATCGATATTGCTGAGACATCCCACCGAAGGTTCAAAGTTACTCCATAGTGATTAGCAGTCGACAAGACTCAACCGCTATCACTGAGACGTTACTCCCAAACCCCCAGACATACCGAGCGCCAAATAGTAGTCGGCAAGACTCTTATCTATCGCTAAGAGTTCACACCGAGATCTTTTAAGTTACCGCAAAGACTCCATATGTGTTCCCATTGGTGAGACCTTCATTGTTCGCTAGGACTTCTTCCTGAGACCATTTGGGTTACCCCGACAGCCATATGCTATCGGTATGACATTCTTTAGTCAGTGAGAGATCTCCCTGAGATCCTTTGTGTTACTCTAATGACCAACACTTGAACCTCCATCGGTGAGACATTTGCACATCAGGAATACTTCTTACCGATAGAATATAAGTTACACCGAAGACCACAACATGTAACATACTATCGGTGAGATTTTAATATCTCGATAAGACTTCTCATCGAGCCACTATAGGTTATCCTGATATGAGATAGAATGGCCTGTCGGCCAGAGATCTCCACATGGTAAGATGTCACAATGACTGCTTCTTTGTCACAATGATAGGTTCCAAAGTAAAATCGTTCGGCAAGACTCTTGCAAGGTCACAGTGACCTGATCTATTCAACAAGATTCAAAACTACTAGTCAGCTAGACTTCATGGATGTCACACCAATTTGGCTCCAGTAGAAGTTACAACCTATGGGATTGAGACATAAATTTCCAACATATATTTGGTTTCTTCTTTCTATTGTGGGAAAAGCATTCAAATTGTTAAGGGTTTTAATTACCTTGGGTTTTATGGGTAAGATAGCTATTTTTGTATGTGCTTGAGATCCCTAGTTGTTGTTTATTGTTAGAAAATACTAAGATAAATCAAGGTACCTCTCAAAGTGGGAAAATGAAGTGAGGTATATATAAAAAATTTCTTCACTAGCTTCTCGATTCATCTAAAAGGGAAAGGCATGCCCAAGGTACAAAGATCCTTTTAGATAGAATCCATGATAGAGCTCAATATGCTAGATATACTATAATCCCTTCTTAGGGGTGGGATTTATTCAAATATTTCCACAAGTGTAGTACCTCAAATAGGCCTATCTCAAAAATAGTAACTTATAACCCAGGAAAACTTGTTGTTCCTAAAATATTTTTTAATGTGGACTTGGTTAGAGCCACCTATAATAAATATGAATCATTGACTAAGAACTTTATACAAATTTGATGGTGAGCCCCTGATGAATTTGAATAAAGAATTAGTTTGTAAGGTGTTCAACCTTTATTTTATTTCAAATATTCAACTCAACTTTGATGAGATAAATATATAGTTTAGGAGAGATAGCTTCAACTATAGAGTCAAGTGGTTGCCACACCAAAGAAAGAAAGGTCTTGAGAAGAAGATTGTGTTATTTGCTAGGGATGAAATGAATTCATTCAATGTAGATATATTTGATGACTATTTCATAAAACATACTATGATTTATGCCAAATATTAATTGACTTCAAACCCTAGGTGCTTGCTCTCTTGATGATGATGGCTATTGATATTGAACATAGGGACATGTGAAAGTAGATTTTGACTATACCACCTATATTGTAGAGGGGATCCATAAGGAGTTGGTATCATTCAAATATGTTGGCAAGATATTTTATTTCAAGTGGTAATCTATGTTGTGTCATGTATGTGTAGAAATTCCAAAGAAAAGTACTACAATTACAATAGTTCACTCTTGAGGGAATGCCAAAGATAATTCAAAGGTATATCCATTTCTTGGATATGCACTATATGACTTTTGACTATATTTTATTTGAAGAAAATTTTGTGCAAATAATTGTGAAGTTTTTGGGTTGTCAAGGTACAATATATTATCTAACAAGGTGATGAAATTCTTGAGTCTAAGGGAAAATGTGCCAAAGAAAGCTTAAAATGACCATGATTGAGGCATTGACTAGTTCCTATATTTGAGTGGAATAGTTATTAGAGTTTGTGGTACAAATGTAGAACCCCACATACTACAATAATATGTCCAAGATAGAATTGTATTCATTAAAATCATGTGGAAATTAAATTATGTTGATAAGATCCATCTAATAACACACAATAAGGGTTCCATTTTCCCACCCTTAGTTGTATTATTTGATATTTTAATTAATTCATAAGAGGGTTTGGATCTATTGGCGCAAAAATTGTAAGCATACAAGATGAAAGTGTACAAAATGAGAAATTTTTGACCTAGAACACTAGTGATGTCATTTTTGTATGGGTTGGGTTTATGGTATTTTCATGCCCCTTTTTCTTTTCTATGCTCTTTATTTTGCGAGGACTATTTTGTTTTGGTTATCTATTGCATTTTTGCTTGTTGGAGCTTGTTTTGTGCCTTTATGCCCTTTTTTAACTAATTACTGAGTGTTGGTCTCTTACGAGGAGTTTTCAAGGGTGGTATGGTTGCTTATTTATGTTGTTGTGGTAGCTGCTTGGTCCTATGGGGAGGTGGAGTTAGGGGAGGTAATGCATGCTTAATTCCTGATTGTGATCCTTTTGAGGTGGATGCTTCGCCTATGGAGGTGGAGGTTGAGGATGCTGGAGTTTTCAAGTGGTAATGGACTTGTTGATCATGATATTCTCTTTACTAGAGGGGATCTCCCTCCTTTTGAGGTGGATATGAATGTGGTCTCCTGGTTTGAATGGTGGCTTTGTTGCTTCTATACTAAGTATTTGGTTTGCTACAACCTGCTTGCTTTTTTTCCTAACTGTTTTAGGTGGTTAGTCTCTTAGGTTCATTTGGGAACTAAGGGTTCAAGGTCCCTCTCAAAACCTAGCTATAAAGGGTTCAAGGTCCCTTCAAAACTTGGTCTTGGGTTTAGGATCCTAGTCAAAAATCTTGTTGTAAAGGGTGAAAGGTTCCTTCAACCTTTGTCCAGTTCTCTTGATGTGCTATTGTTGGGTTGTTGATGGTATTTGTTCTATCTTTGTTGCAACATGATTTACTTGGATAGGGTCATGGGTCCCTTCAAAACTATCTTGTAATGGGTTTTAGGTCCCATCAAAACATGCTTTTCCCTATCAAAAACACCAATGAATTATAGTGTTAAGTCTTTATCTCAATAATAGAGACCAAACCATAAAACTACTCAAAAATAGGGAAGAGCAGGCATTAACCCATAAAATGTAGAGAATAACAAACAATAGACATCAACCCACAAAATGCAAAGATGTAAAAAACTATAAAACAACACTCTAATATATGGTTATGCCTTGGAATTTCTCTTTGCTCTAAATGTGCAAAAACTAACTAAGAAACATGAATAAAAAAATACCAAGGACACCTCAAGATTAGCCAAAAGAGTGGTTCAATGAAAAGGAATGCAAATAAAATGAAACACAAATATTTTTACCTCCCTTGTTGTTGATACCTCTTTGATTGGCCCTTGCTTGGATTGGTTGTGTGCTCCTTAGATGATTGTTTGAATGACTATATGCAAGATTCAATATGCAAGATGATGAACAAAGATGGCTAAATGATGGCAAAAGGATTGAGAGTTCAAATGGACAGCATGTAGTTATCAAAATGCAAAGTGTTGGAAATGCCCTTGAGAAGGGGGTATTTATAGAAGAATTTGAATTCTCTAGAGAATTCAACGGTCAAGATTGATCCAACAAGGTCAAGATGAAGGGCTATGGTGGGTTGAGAACCCTACAAGCCCTCACATCTTGACATGTGGAGGTGAAGTGGACAAGGGGATATGAGGTGGAGATGAGTTGTTAAGAAGGTACGTGAGATGGAAAAGGACATGCACCTTGGGGAGTGAGGAGATTTCCTCAAAAAGAGATTTTTTGTCCCCAAGTGGGAGTGAAAGACATTTGAGGAATTTTAGAATTCCTCAAAAATCTACATGGGAAAGTGAAAGGTGGTTGGGGATATAAATGTGAATTAAAAATTCACACTCATAGGATGATCTAGAGGATAAAAGGTGGGCTCCAAAAAGGTGGGACTTGGTCACATGTGGAGATTGTGACAAGTCCAAGGTGGGTCACATGTGGAGATTGTGACAGTCAAGGTTCTAGAAGCCTTGGAAGGATGGAATGTGAATTAAAAGTACATATAAAGGAATCTAGGAAGAATAAAAAAATTAAGAATTTCTTGGAGAATGGTTAGGCAATTAATCAATAATTAGAAGATAAATGAGGATTAGAAGCCAACTTGCAAAGTTGGAGGATGTGACACATCCTAATCAAGGATTAGGCATGTGCACATCTTTAATGAAGAGATTAAGAGATGGATTAGGATTAGATGAAAATGACATGTGAGGAATTAAATAAATGTACTATTTATTTAATTCATTTGATGAAAAGAAGATTAAGGAGGGTAAGGTATTTAATTGTTAATTAAATACCTTGGGGATTTGGCAGAATTAAAGATATTAATTAAATAATAGTAATATTATTTAATTAACTTCCGGATAAGAGGATGTTTAGATGAAAAGTGATAAATTTGGATAAATTAAAGTGTCCAAATTTGGATGTCTACTAATAGCAACTTACAAATGCCTCATTTCTCACTTCCAACACGATAGACATAAACCCTCTCAATGGGCACAAATTTCACCCCTCTTCAAACAATGCGAGAAAACAAGTAAAATAATGTAAATAGATACAAACAAGCGTGATCATATGAACAAACAATGCAAATAATACTTTTCTCAGGGACTTAAAACTTCATGCCATAAGCCATCAATGATGCCTACACTTTAATCTATTCACAATAAATGAAAATTAGCAAATAGTAAATGCAAACGTACTAAAAAAAATGCCACCATTTCTAATATGAACAATTCTCATTTTCATCCAATAGATTGAAGTGCAGCTGGCATGCATGCATGTAGAGAAACAATTACTTCCATTTTTAATCATGGCTAATAGAGAAATCAACATTAATGAATCATGGTGTTAAGTCTTTAACTCAACAATAGACACTAACCCATAAAAGTAGTCAAAGATAGCAAAGAATAGACATTCACACATAAAAT
>VDFB02000017.1:17106496-17117672 GCA_007258455.2 Sequoia sempervirens
ATATTCTTCTAGCTCGCTGGATCCAAATTTCCGACCAAACTTTCCAGTTCGGGGACTTTTGGAATAACCGTGGACTTCGCTTTGGGTCTTTTTCCATCTTCTAAATGGCCTCTTATTAGTCGATTTGGTCTTGATCAAATGCTTCTTCTTCCTCTTTCTAAGCATCTAAACCTTCTCCTCTTCATCCTCACTTTCCTCCCCTGCTTAACCCTCTTCTCAACTACTCTTGTAACGCATCAATCTGTCTCTGAAGGGCTGCCAGTGCATCTCTTCCACCAGCATCTCTACCACCTCGACCACCTCTGGCACCACCATGCCTACCAGGCATCACTCTTGGAGGCATCTTTCTTAACTTTGACCCACAACCACGGTCCTGGTGCAAACTACCTCACGATCGGTGATCTGTCCACATGCTCAAGAAAACCTGCTCTGATACCACTTGATGAGGGCGTAGCCCGAGACACAGAAAATAACCTACAAACAAGAGAATAATTTTACTATTCAGAAAATGGAGCTTCTTACATGTAGAGGATCTCAAATGCCTAAGTTCTACAACACATGCAAGTTATAGAAAGCTACAGAATAACCCTTTCGCAATATGCGAAGTTGTCCCCCAAAAAGTTACCCAAAAAATTAGAAACCCGCCCATAAATAGAGCTCCTCTTTAGTTTGGAGCCAAAACAATATTAAAATTTGAGTTTAGGCGGTTTGGCGCTGAAAATTGCAACTTGAAGTTCAAATTTCAAAAGAACATTTGCAATTGTATCTTCTAGAAAGTGCGCCAACTTCCCGGGGCCATAACATTTGATCCAGGGCTCCGATTCGCTAACCGTTTGAACCGTTGGAAAGGTCTCGAAGTCAAGAATGCATTCAAAATTTGCTACGCCAATTTTGGCAAGTTTTGGGGCAATTTCGGGAGCTCTGAGTGCCTCAAATCCAACTCAGAAGATTTTCAGGTGCAAATCTGGGAAACTAAAACTGCAATATCTTTCAACCCAGGAATAGAAAATAAAAACCACAAATTGGGAATTTCATTATGACGAAAAGGGTACCCAAAAATGTAAAAACATCTAAAAACCAAGAAGCTTGAAATTTAACTATTTTTGAGTGATGCAAGATTGCCCTTACACCACTGGATGCTCCTGCATCAGATATAATAGTGTTATGCAGACATTATTAACGTTAATATTATGCTTAAACCCATAATATTTATCCCATACTATTTTTACCTTTTTTTTTACCTCACACGCAACTGAATCTTTAATCAACATTATTATCTAACTAACCAAATGGATTATTATAAAATTGAATGTAAGAACTATATTAACTCTCGTTCAATCTGAAAATTTGATGGTATTGTTAATAGTTTAGCAGCTAAACATTTTATCACTTACATTCTATAATTATGGGTGGATGCGCTATTCCCTCTACACTTATCATTTTGTGAAAATATTTTGTGTATTCTTTCACAGATCTACTTCCTTGCTTCAACCCTTGCAATTTCTTCAGTAGATCTAACTCGTAGTCTACTGGTATGAACTACTTCTTCAGTTTCTCCACCATGTGATCCCAACTGCTGATCTTTACTTTTCCTCTTCGATTTCTCTGTAACTGGACCTCTTTCCACCAAATATTGGTTTGGCCCTTCAACTTCATTTTTGCAAACTTAACCCAATTTGGGTCCTCTACTTCTTCATACTCAAAATATTCTTCTAGCTCGTTGATCCAATCGATCAACTCTTCCAGGTTCAGACTTCTGGAATAACTGGGGACTTCTATTCTGGATCTTTTTCTGACCTTTGAAATGGCCCTAATTAGCTGCATTTGATCTTGATCAATAGCTTCTTCTTCCTCTTCTACTATATCTTCCACCTCTTTTTCATCTTCGCTTTCTCCTATCCTTCCCGGGTCTAACCCTCTTCTCATTTGTTCTTGCAATGCATTAATTTGTCTCTAGAGGGCTCTGAAACCCTCGACAGCCAATGGATCTCTTCCACCAGCATTTCTGCCACCTCTGCCACTACCACGCCTACCAGGGATCACTCTTGGAGGCATCTTGAATATTTTGAACCCACAACCACGATCCTGGTGCAAACTGCCTCACGATCGGTGATCTATCCACACACTCAAAAAAACCCGCTCTGATACCACCCGACGAGGGAGCAAATCCGAGACACAAAAACAATACTCACAACTAGCAAACTTGTTTCTTATTCAATAAAGAAAATCTTACCTGCAGAGGATCCCAAATCCTCGAGCTCTGTGATACATACAAGCTACAGAAGTTTCAGAAAAGAATTACAGAATTACAGAAAATCCCCTTTTCACAGCATGCGAACTTTCTCTCCAAAAAGCTACTCAAAAATTAGAAACTAGCCCATAAATAGACCCATTTTGGTTTGGAACCAAAAACAACATTCGAGATAAGTGTTTTGGCGGTTTGGCACCAAAATTACAATTTGAAATTCAAGTTTAAATTCACATTCGAAAATTAGCACATTTCTAAAATATGCACCAACTTCCGGCAGCCATAACTTTTAATCCGACCGTCAGATCTTCATTGATAATACATTTTCGGAAAGCTCTCTAGAAGATGATATTATACAAACTAGGCCTTTGACAAACTACTTTGGTGTTTCCACAAATTTTCAAGCCCATCCAGGACCGTTTAGTACCTCAAACTAAGCTTAGAAGGTTTTTAAGAGCAAAAAGTAGAAACTGGAACTTGAATAACTTTCAAATCATGAATGATCTTGACCTGATTCTTTCGCCAGAGTGTGTATTTTTTCATCTTGAACCTTCCCATAAATTTATGTCTTCCCATGCCTTCAAATTCAAACCTGCTAAAAATAAGAGTTGAGCAAAAAATGCAGAAAAGCAGTTCTGAAAGTTGGAAACTCTTACTCAACGAAAAGGGTATCAAAAAATGCAAAAACATCTACAAAAAGAAAACAAGAACAAAAATGGAAATCATCTTTTGGGTGATGCAAGATTGCCCTCACACCACTGGATGCTCCTGCATCATTTAGTAGCTTGATAATGGGTTTGAAGAAAGAGGAACAAGGTTTGAGTGTAAGAGAGTGAACTCCCCAAGCCCAAAGATGACCCAAAATTGCACCATGAGAGGAAAAATTAGCAATAAAAAAACCTTTAGCACAAGGGAAGAGTTTGATATTACCCAAAAATAACATCCTCCAATGCTCCAAAACAAACTTATTCAACTCAAGGAAAGAGGGACAAATATTAGCAAAGTGGTATACCAAGCCAAACCTCTAATCAAAATATTCATTCTCAACCAGTTCCACCTCGCAAACCACCATCAAAAAAGTTTTGGATGAAGGGCTAGGGCACACTAGAGGGGGGTGAGTAGAACTAGAGTTGGTCACCAAGGATAAGGATTATCCCTTGAAAGTATCAAAAGGCACAATTGGAGATGCAATGAGTGACAAGGCTTCTATAGGAAGCACCCAAGCAAAGGGATCAAAGAATAAAGAACCTTGTAAGCCCCTTAATAATAGCCTAGATGTTTACTTCTATTTACAAGATAATAAGGGAGATGTGTGTCATCACAAAATGAAAGCAAAAGTTCACACATTGATACATAAAATCAAGCTACACTATAAAGTACCAAAGCGATGCTATTAGAAGTGGCCATGTGGACACAAGAGACCCGAAAAATAATAAATTTAATAACTGTAAGCATACAAAGGCATATTTTGAATGCTTAAAGGGATGGATTGATAGGTAATAAGGACAAATGGGCCAGTAACATGATGAAGGTCAAGACATGAAAAAAACCACTTAAGTAAAACCTATAAAGCTCAACAAATCACCAACAAATTAGAAGATTATAAAATGTAAAAATAAGCCAATATTTAGGGTTTTAGGAACTTAAAAGAACCATAAATGATTTCCACACTCTAACCCTAAAAAAATGTAGAGAATAATAGATCCAAAGATCCTTGGTTCTACTATCTTGTTCCTCTTTGGGTTGCCATTCTTTACAAATTTCCCTAAATTATTTCCTAGTTGCAGTTTTTTTGGATTTTTCCTTTTGTACTTTCTAGATGGATGAGTGTAATATTCCACCTCCTTTTATAATTCCTTTTATATTTTTCCTTTGTGATGACAACTATCTCTATTACTTGATTAATTTTTTCACCCAATTACTTTTAGTTGATAAGATGATTATTTTATTCAAACATAGCATAAACATGTTCATATGATCTTCCTCTTTATTCATTTAGTCTATATAGGGATAAGAGACATGTGATCTTGGCCTCACATTTTACCATGTAGAGATAATCAAGCTACTATAGTGAATGAATTAACTTTTAATTGTGATGTTGAGAATACAATATAGTAGATGGTCATTTTTAAAGGTAAGAAGTCATATGCTTCATTTCATGTTTGATTGGTCTATTATTATATGAAATTGTAGGTGGGTTATATGTACATTATCATTTAGGAATATAATGTCTTAAATAAATGATGTCATATACAGTTCCATAAACTATAAAATACATTCATATTTCACATTAGACATAACCATATAAGGTTCTTACAAAAGCTATACATGTTTCTACAAGTGAAAGGTACAAGTTTAATCCAAAGAGCTTGGAGTTCATTCCATAGAACTCAACGTGCATGCAAATTTTTCTATATATACATACACATATAAAATGCAAGTTACATGGCTATGACAATGACATTTTTAATCGAAATGAGAATTGTCATGGGTATGTGATTTTGAATTATACAATAATAAAATTAGAATTTAAAGCTTTATAAGTAAAGTGTAATTAGACAACTTCAATTTGTTAATTTTTTAAATGAAAATGAAGTTTAATATACTTTATGTTATTGTTAGGAATTAATTAAGATGTAATTAACATATTTTTCACAATATTTTAGTTTACTATTATGATATTTTCTATCCACTTACTCAGAAATAACATTATGCTCTTCAAAATGAAATAAGCTATTAATTAACATGGAATTAACATTTTCCACCTACATGAAATCATTCTTACTTGTTCTTCATTCTTTTACTTACTCTAAAGTTTTATCCTTGGATACAAGGTCAATAATAGAATGGAAGCTTAAAAGACTAGATTTATAATTTTATATTCTTACTCTATTTAATTGAATTTAAAGTTGTGTCTTCCACATGAAATCAATCATTAATTAAGATGGAAGTAAGATTTATTAAAGTTTTGTCAAATCAAACAAGAATTATGATACAAACAAGAATCATGATGCAAGAAAGAATTTTTAATTTTCCGTATTATAATTTACTTTTACATATTATTACATAAATTTAAAGTAATATCCCCACATAAAAAAGAATCATTAATTAAGATATGAGCAATGTCTTTTATTTAAAAACAATAAAGGAAAAACATTATTCTCTTCTTCTTTTTTGTAATATAATTATTATAACATATTTATAATTATTTCATCGATTCCTTTCCCAGTCCTCTCTTTTAAAGCAATTATCAACGGACATATAAGTCTTTCCAACTCTAAAGATAACAAGGAAGGAAGGAATATAAAAAGTAAAAGATGCTACCTACCATTATTACCTACTTCAGTTGCCTTTGAACATTCCCGAAGCTAAAAAGAACGAAGGAAGGAATACAATCAGATCTGGTCTCTTTAAAGTACACCTTTTCGTACAATATTTCTGACAAGGAGATTTACGCAGCTCTTGGTCTTTGCAACTTTAAGTATATAATTTGAAACATTTAAATATATTTGTTAATGGATAGTAGTTATATATAAATATTTTTTAATTAGAAATTACAGGATTATTTCACACCTACAATCTAGACGACAAGATTGAAAGTGCAATTTAAAGCAAGATTGCAAGTGTAATTTAACTCAAGAAGGATAATTTAATAGGAACTAGGTTAATGTTTATATGACGGTGAACAATTATTGTATGAATTGAATGTGATTATTCTATGATGGATGTGATAGCTTATGTTAGTAGTTAATGATATGTAGAATCGTTATATGGTCTAGTTGGCATATGGATCGTGTGGTTAAGTGTGCTTAATCATATGGTGCTTAAACTATTTGATGGTTTTTAGGTTGTTTATATTAGGTTATGAAGTGTTGTGCTAACTGTATTATCTAATGATGTAATTGCATTTTGTATGTTTTCAAAAGGATAATTTTTCTAACGATTTTTTAGATTTACTATTTATACAAGTTAAAACTTATCATAATGTATAAATTAAACATAAAGTATTAACAAAGAGAACACTTTTTCTTAGTTTTTCTTAATTTATTTAAAAAAAGAAATTGAAATGAAATTAAAGAACACCTAGTCTGAAATGTAGTTGGTGTCAAAATGACATCTTGTAATGCAAGATCAAATCATTACATAGTAGAATGGTTTGAAGGTGTTCAACCAAATTATTATGAAAGTTTGCAAATGAACATGAAAATAGGCCACAAGGGTTTTAATCACCAACAATTGAATTGGTTTTTAGGTGAAGATAATTTGACCAGGGCGACTTTAGTCATGTTCACTATTTCCATCCAATAATCATGCTAGTCAAACATTACTTGTGTGGAAAGTTTTTAATCAAACACACCTTGAATTTTGGGATAGTAAAATATTATATTGCACTTACCTTAAATTTTTAGACAACATATATACAAGAGACATGATATTTCTATAGTGTGTAATAGTGAAAGATAGTGCTTCAACTACATATTTCTTACATCAATATAACAATAATATTTACATAGTTAAATCATTAAGCACTATCTTTCTCAACTCCATTTCTTTACTCTACTGATATTTAGATAGGTTATCTAGAGCGTCCAATATTCTATAACATGGTTATTGGTTGAGGTACCATTGATATTATTATAATGTTAGAGGCATTTTCAGACATACAGGGTCCAAAATGAGTTACTTACAAATATCCTACACCATTTATTAGGGGCAGGTAGGGTCACATGCTAAAAAATAACAATCTTTGTGGTAACTCAATTGACCTAGAAAAATCTCTCCATGTCATTACTAAAAACACTTTGGCTCTCCACTTATATGAAGTGTGACTATTCACACTCAATCATAAATAAAATTTGATAATCCATGTTAATTATGTAACATTATTTTCTAGAACTTATCCTGCACCATTTCTCTTCAAATATACACTCTTTTATGAGCCAAATTTTATATGTATATTTTTCTTATATTGAAAAGGAGAATGAACAATCGTCTACTATCCTAAGAGGGATAAAACAATCTCTTTTATGTAAATATATAACTAGATAATAAATAATATAAATTTTCAAAATTCATTGTATTTCATAGAAAGATGTTATGACATTGGAAATGATAAAACTAAAAATGTGTTTTAAAAAATCATAAAATAATAAAAGTACTTAATTGAAAATAGCCATTTGGTATTGATTCACCAAATATGGAGGGACATCATAGATGCTTAGATGAATATTTTTGAATATGTGAATGAATGTTCTATTATCTTAGATAACTTATATGATTGAAGAATTAATCAAACAATTGTCAATTTTATTTACCAAATGGATCTGGTATATTCTTGGAGATCTAATATTTATTACTCATTTTTACAAATGATTATGGATAATATAATTTATAAATAATTTATCTAATTACATCCTAAGAACCCATGCATAGATCCCAAGATTATTAAAGACACATGAAATATATATAATATTGACAAGTTTAATGACAAACTAATCCTAAAATTATTTAAATATAAAATATATATGGGTAAAAGCACAAACATATGTCACACTTTTGAACAAGTAAATATTTTTGAGTGAAACAGTTTCATCCTAAACAGTTTTAGGAAAAATAGTTTCGCCTGTAACTATGTGGCCTATATTGGTAGTTAAGTTCAAGTGAAACTCTTTCACCTAAAACAACAAAACAAGTTTCTTCACTATGTCACTTTAAAATGCAACTCAATTTATATGTGATGCAAGAACATCCAGGGTGTAAGAGCAATCTTGCATCCCCAAAAAATATTGTTTATTTTGATTTTAGTTAGTTTAGTGAATATTTTAAGGGATAAAAATGGTAGGATTAATTATTATTTTTAGTAAGTTGGAAGGGCTAAAAATAGAAGGCTTCTATTTTTAATAAGATTGGAAGGGTTAAAAAGAGTAGGTTTATATTTTTAGTAAGTTAACATTTGTGCACATTTGGGCATGAAATTTTACAAAGAGCTCCAAAATGGTGAAATGAAGGTAATGGTGAAGAAATCACTTCAATACCATTTGTCACTTGTGAGTTATTAATATCTTGTTTTAAAACCATTTTAAAAATATTCAAAGTCAATTTTTGTGCACCTAGAGGTTTCAAATAGACCAGAATGGTATGCCAATCTGATGTCGAGGTTAAAAGTTATGACTCTTAAAAGTTGGACTAAATTTTAGGAATTTTCTAAATTTGGAAAAAGGGGTAACTTAATCTATTGGGCACCAAAAATAGAAGTGGCAGTTCATTAGAAAGTGAAAAAGTCTTATAAAGTGGTTACAAATGAAAATAGATTCATTGTAGATGAGAAGATAGATGAAATTCTTTCTTTTCAGTAAAGAACAAAGGTTGGGGTTTTAGTGGCCATTATTACTATTTGTAGACTTGCATGTCTATTTTTCCACATGTGTTTGCTTGCTTACAATTTTTGTGCCAATAGATCCAAACCCTCTTATGAATTAATTAAAATATCAAATAATACAACTAAGGGTGGGAAAATGGAACCCTTATTGTGTGTTATTAGATGGATCTTATCAACATAATTTAATTTCCACATGATTTTAATGAATACAATTCTATCTTGGACATACTATTGTAGTATGTGGGGTTCTACATTTGTACCACAAACTCTAATAACTATTCCACTCAAATATAGGAACTAGTCAATGCCTCAATCATGGTCATTTTAAGCTTTCTTTGGCACATTTTCCCTTAGACTCAAGAATTTCATCACCTTGTTGGATAATATATTGTACCTTGACAACCCAAAAACTTCACAATTATTTGCACAAAATTTTCTTCAAATAAAATATAGTCAGAAGTCATATAGTGCACATCCAAGAAATGGATATACCTTTGAATTATCTTTGGCATTCCCTCAAGAGTGAACTATTGTAATTGTAGTACTTTTCTTTGGAATTTCTACACATACATGACACAACATAGATTACCACTTGAAATAAAATATCTTGCCAACATATTTGAATGATACCAACTCCTTATGGATCCCCTCTACAATATAGGTGGTATAGTCAAAATCTACTTTCACATGTCCCTATGTTCAATATCAATAGCCATCATCATCAAGAGAGCAAGCACCTAGGGTTTGAAGTCAATTAATATTTGGCATAAATCATAGTATGTTTTATGAAATAGTCATCAAATATATCTACATTGAATGAATTCATTTCATCCCTAGCAAATAACACAATCTTCTTCTCAAGACCTTTCTTTCTTTGGTGTGGCAACCACTTGACTCTATAGTTGAAGCTATCTCTCCTAAACTATATATTTATCTCATCAAAGTTGAGTTGAATATTTGAAATAAAATAAAGGTTGAACACCTTACAAACTAATTCTTTATTCAAATTCATCAGGGGCTCACCATCAAATTTGTATAAAGTTCTTAGTCAATGATTCATATTTATTATAGGTGGCTCTAACCAAGTCCACATTAAAAAATATTTTAGGAACAACAAGTTTTCCTGGGTTATAAGTTACTATTTTTGAGATAGGCCTATTTGAGGTACTACACTTGTGGAAATATTTGAATAAATCCCACCCCTAAGAAGGGATTATAGTATATCTAGCATATTGAGCTCTATCATGGATTCTATCTAAAAGGATCTTTGTACCTTGGGCATGCCTTTCCCTTTTAGATGAATCGAGAAGCTAGTGAAGAAATTTTTTATATATACCTCACTTCATTTTCCCACTTTGAGAGGTACCTTGATTTATCTTAGTATTTTCTAACAATAAACAACAACTAGGGATCTCAAGCACATACAAAAATAGCTATCTTACCCATAAAACCCAAGGTAATTAAAACCCTTAACAATTTGAATGCTTTTCCCACAATAGAAAGAAGAAACCAAATATATGTTGGAAATTTATGTCTCAATCCCATAGGTTGTAACTTCTACTGGAGCCAAATTGGTGTGACATCCATGAAGTCTAGCTGACTAGTAGTTTTGAATCTTGTTGAATAGATCAGGTCACTGTGACCTTGCAAGAGTCTTGCCGAACGATTTTACTTTGGAACCTATCATTGTGACAAAGAAGCAGTCATTGTGACATCTTACCATGTGGAGATCTCTGGCCGACAGGCCATTCTATCTCATATCAGGATAACCTATAGTGGCTCGATGAGAAGTCTTATCGAGATATTAAAATCTCACCGATAGTATGTTACATGTTGTGGTCTTCGGTGTAACTTATATTCTATCGGTAAGAAGTATTCCTGATGTGCAAATGTCTCACCGATGGAGGTTCAAGTGTTGGTCATTAGAGTAACACAAAGGATCTCAGGGAGATCTCTCACTGACTAAAGAATGTCATACCGATAGCATATGGCTGTCGGGGTAACCCAAATGGTCTCAGGAAGAAGTCCTAGCGAACAATGAAGGTCTCACCAATGGGAACACATATGGAGTCTTTGCGGTAACTTAAAAGATCTCGGTGTGAACTCTTAGCGATAGATAAGAGTCTTGCCGACTACTATTTGGCGCTCGGTATGTCTGGGGGTTTGGGAGTAACGTCTCAGTGATAGCGGTTGAGTCTTGTCGACTGCTAATCACTATGGAGTAACTTTGAACCTTCGGTGGGATGTCTCAGCAATATCGATGAGTCTCGCCGACTGGTGGGTGCTTCGATGTAACGTAAGGAGACTCGGTGGAAGGTCTTGGCGAGAGCGGTATGTCTCGCCGATAGAAAACTGAAGTTGATGCAACATGTGAAGCTTGGTAAAACCTCTTGCCAATGGAAATGACTTTTTCTGATATTGATATGAAGCTGTTGGCATCAGGGAGTGATGCAGGAGCATCTAGTGGTGTAAGGGCAATTTTGCATCACCCAAAAATAGTTAAATTTCAAGTTTCTCAGTTTTTAGATGTTTTTACATTTTTGGATACC
>VDFB02000017.1:17117772-17163883 GCA_007258455.2 Sequoia sempervirens
ACATTCTTTATTTTTAAGATGAGAGGTGTTAAGCTTGAAAGGAAGTTGAGAAGAAGACTCGACATCCCCATTTTCAGCAGTAGAGAATGAACAAATGATTGGAAAATGGTCAGATAAGGTTGTAGAATAATCCACAATCACCCAAAAATTTTGATGTAACTTGTCTAACTGAAAATTGTGAGATAAATAAAAGTGATCCAATCTGCTCAACTTCCTTTCATTACCTGGTCTACAATTAGACCAAGTGAACCAATTATTGGCATGACAAGAAAATTTGTTATGGATAGGATCAACAACTCCAAGCACATTTCTGCAGTAAATCCATTTCTCAAACTCTTCTTGGCTGAGTTTAAAATAGTTAAACCAACTACGATCCTCATGATGTTCCACCATATTAAAATCTCCCCCCAACACCCAATCAGCAGTAGGAAGGTTCTGAGACATCCACTCCCAGAGAGCACTTCTTTCTCTCGGGTTGTTAGGAGCATAAATAGAACAAAACCCAACTGGCTGTCCATTGATAAAGGTGAGGGCCCAAACACAGTTATGAGCTGGGTCCTCACCTTTATCAATGACATGTTTGGCAAGTGAAGGAGACAATCCTAGAACAGCCCCACCGCTGCCCTCCTTATGCAAGGTATGAATAAACAAGGCATCTTTCCAAAGATTGAAAAGAGACATATTTAAACGTTCCTTACCAATTTTGACTTCTTGTAGCAACAACACATCAGGTTTCCATTTCTCAAGACTATCCTTGACTTTAAATTTGCGATGAGGGTGAGAAAGCCCTCTCACATTCCAAGATAGAATTCTAAACCTCATCGTGAAACATCAAGAGAATCATTCTCCTCTTGTGGCAAAACTCCATAACGATTGGAAATGGGAACTTCCTGATCATTGATCTGCTTTTCAATGGAACCACCAGAAGGAGATCTAGACCTCTGCAAAACTCCATAATGTTAAAGTTATTGAACAATAAAAATAAAAATAAAAAAAATATAGAGAAATTGATCTTATGGAAATTTACCTTATGGATGACAACAATAAATTCAATAATTATATCCTTATCAAAGTTTACGGTATTGTTAATAATAATATTATGTACAGATGGTGTTAATATATATGTTCTTGGAAAAAAAAATGTCGGGTTTTGTAGCAAAAAAAATATGGGCATGACATCTTGCCCTTGTAAAAATGGGATTATGATGCCTCCTCAAGAAATTTGGCAAAAAATTGAGGAAAATTTACCAATAAGATGATTTAATGCTTCTAGATAGAAGAAATATTATCTAGAAGACAAGATTAGTAAGAAGGGAAGAACAATTAGTTCAATCAATATCAAATGTGGAGAAGATTAATTGATTAAGATAGAATGGATCGAAGAAAATTTGGCTAGAAGAAAAAGTTAGTGAGAAGGGAGGAATAGTTAGTAATGTGAATGAATGAAGAAAGAAGTGATGAACATATCATCATAAGCCTTGAAAAGTGCACATTTTTGAACATTAGGCATTTTTATTTTGCAAATAGATGACATACACTGAGATATTAAAAAACCATGGTGTGAAATGTTATCACTTTGCATAGACTGAACACATTGCAGACAATGAGTGTCATGACTCATACTAGGAACTTAATTGCCCCAGTCATATTGTAGAAATTTTTTGCACAAATCTAGACCTAAATTTCATTTAATGGATTGAACTATTGTTGACATGCATGCATGAAAAACCAAAAATTAGTTGCATTGTTAATGGTTTCCAATAGAGAATTCAAATTTATGAATTATGGTGTTAATTATTTAACTGAACAACAGACATGAACCTATTAAAGCATTTAATGATAAGGCACCACATAGATTAACCCATTAGAGCGACATAAAAAAAAACACGAACTGACAGTGTACAAGATATAAGAACTTTCAAACACATTAGTTTTTGATAGATTTTTTGATGAGGATTAAATCTATGTCTATAGGAACAACGTACATTAACCCATTAGACATAAAAAAAAATGAAATGATAGTGTAAAAGATATAGGAACTTCCAAATGTGTCCTTTTCTGACAAATTGATTAATGAGGGTCAAACTTGTGCCTTTTGACAACCTTAAAACTTGACACCACAATCCATTAATCAATGAAAATTAGGCACTAACAAATGCTAAATGTCCCCATTAGAATGACACACGTCAACAAAAACACTTGGTATAACAAAGAACATTACAAACCCATGTAATATTTTCCAACACAAACAAAACATTGGCATGGATGAACTAATTTTATATTGAGGCATTTTACACCTATTTAGACCTAATTCTCATTTTCATTTAATAGATTGAAGTGCAACTATCATCCATGTGTACGAAGAAAATATTAGTTCCATTCTTAACCATGGACAGAACAGAAATCGACATTAATAAATCATGGTGTTAAGTCTTTAACTCAAAAATAGAAACTAACCCATAAAAGCACTCAAAATGCAAAGAACAACAAACAATAGACATTAACCCATAAAATGCAAAGATGTAAAAAACTATAAAATGAGACTGTAAAAGATATAAGAAGTTACAAATGCCTCATTTTTTGTTTCCAATACAATAGTCACAAACTCAAATTTCACCCTCATCAAAAAATGGGAGCAAATGAATAAACAACACAAATAATCCACATTATGAATTTGATGAAATGATTTTATACCAAGACATTTTTCACTTATGCGGACTTAATTTTTACTTTCATTTAATAGACTCAAGTGCAATTTGCATGCATACATGCAAAGAAAACATTACTTCCATTCTTAATCGTGACCAACATGAAAGTGAACACCAATGAATTATAGTGTTAAGTATTTATCTCAACAACAAAGACCAAACCATAAAACTACTCAAAAATAGGGAAGGGCGGGCATTAAACCATAAAATGCAAAGAACAACGAACAATAAACATTAACCCAAAAAATGAAAAGATGTAAAAAACTATAAAATGACACTCTAAAACATATAGCAACTTACAAATGCCTCATTTCTTTCTTCCAATATGATAGACATAAACCCTCTCAATAAGCACAAATTTCACCCTCTTCAAACAATCTGAGCAAATGAGTAAACAAAGTAAATAGACAAGAACAACTTGAGCAAATGAACAAACAACACAAATAATGCTTTGCTCGACAGACATAAAACTTCATGCCATAAGCCATTAATGACGCCTACACTTTAGTCTATTCATAACAAATGAAAATTAGCAAATAGTAAATATAAACGTACTCGTTAAAATGCCACCATTTCCAATATGAACAATTCTCATTTTCATCTAATAGATTGAAGTGTAGTTGGCATGCATGTGTGCAGAGAAATAATTACTTCCATTCTTAATCATGTCTAGCAGAGAAATCAACATTAATGAATTACCGTGTTAAGTCTTTAACTCAACAACATACACTAACCCATAAAAGAAATCAAGGATTGCAAAGAATAGACGTTAACACATAAAATGTAAACAACAACAAACAATACACATTAACCCATAAAATGCAAAGATGTAAAAAACTATAAAATGAAACTATAAAAGACATATGAACTTACAAACGCCTTGTTTTTTGCTCCCAATACCATAGACATAAACCCTCTCAAAAGACACAGATTTAATGATTTTGTACCCAGACATTTTCCACTTAGACCTAATTTTTATTTTCATTTAATAAATTCAAGTGTAGTTGCAATGCATGCGTGCAGAGAAAATATTACTTCTATTCTTAATCATGACCACTATAGAAGTCAACACTAATGAATTATGGTGTTAAGTCTTTAACTCAACAAGAGAGACTAACCCATAAATGCACTTAAAAAAATAAAATAGTAGGCATTAACCCATGAAATGCAAGGATGTAGAAAACTATAAAATGACACTATAAAAATATAGGAATTTACAAATGCCTCATTTTTCAATTCCAAAATGCTATACATAAACCCTCTCAAAAAGGCACCGATTTCACCTTCATCGAACAATCTAAGAAAATCAGTAGACAATGCAAAAGTGAAAGTGTACAAGATACAGGAACTTACAAACTCCACCTTTGTTGCTTCCAACATGGTAGATGTAAACCCTCTCAACAGACACAAATTTCAGCCTCATCAAACAGCCTAAGCAAATCAACAAACAACACAAATAATACTTTTCTCAAAAGACTTAAAAATTCACACCATAGCCACTAATGACACATGCACTTCAGTCTACTCACAATAAATGAAAATTCAAAAATAGTAAATGCAAATGTACTTCTTAAAATGTCACGCGTCGCCAAAAACAATGAGTGCCAAGAAACAACTATACCAAAAAACTCATGAAATATTTCCAATAGCAAAGTTCATTACAATAATTAAAAAATGACAAAATGACAAAACCATGATGAATATACCACCAGCCAATGAAAAAATTGCAAAAAAAATCAATAATTTGCTTTTAATAAATTAATCCCCAAAACATCAACATAGAAATATATATATTTTACCTGCATGATTTCTGATGCACCATTTTAATAAGCAACATTCTGTCGAAAACATTAGTCTCCCACTTATAATATCTAGGGACTAATAACCTAATAGTCTATTGTATGATTTATCACATTCAATGCATACAATAATCATTCACTCATACAAACATTGACCTAATTCTTATTGTTCAAATTATCCTTCTTGTACTATATTACACTTGTAATCTTGTTTTAAATTGCACTTACAATCTTCCTCAAAATTATGGGTGTGAAATAATCCTCTAATTTGCAAACACAAAATATTAATTCTAACATTACGAATGTTAAGATATAATCAATATCCATTAAAATTGAAATATATTTAAAATTGAAAATACCTAGAGCTGCCTAAATTTCCTTGTTAGAAATATTGTGTGGACAAGTGCACTTTACAAAATTGCTTACAGTTGAGGAGATCAGATTTGATTGAATGCTTGGAAAGAGCTGCAAATTCATATTCCTTCCTTCTTTTTAGCTTTATTTATATTTGAAGAAACTTCGATGTTTCAAGAATTTTTGAAGGAAAACGAAGTAAGAATTCCTTTGTCAATGGTAGCATATTTTTATTTTTATATTCCTTCCTTCCTTCTTATCATAAGAGTTGGAAATTTTGACATGTCGGTTGGTGAATAGGTACAACTCCATTAAAAGAAGGGAGTTAAAATTTCAAAAGACATCAATACCATAGTTATAAATATGTTAGAAGATAAAAAGATATTGTTTACATTTTAATTGGTGGTTCTTTTTC
The DNA here is from genome assembly GCA_007258455.2 of Sequoia sempervirens. NCBI lineage: Eukaryota > Viridiplantae > Streptophyta > Pinopsida > Cupressales > Cupressaceae > Sequoia > Sequoia sempervirens. The sequence goes on from VDFB02000017.1 coordinate 17,123,049, forward strand.
TGTAAGAGGAAATCAATGGAATAATTATAAATAGCCTAGATTATAATCATTTATATTATGATAAAAAAGAGAATTTTTTTTTTTCTTCAGGAAATGAAACATGAAACCCTAGCTTTGCAACTTTTGGCGTTGCATTCTCTAACCCTGACATGTTTTCCCTAAATAGCTACGGCTAAAACTTCAACATCTCTTGTGCCTAGAGCCGCTGTTGTTGGGTCCCAATACACTTTGAACCCATGTGATTCAACAATGAAGAAAAAAGCAAGGGAAAAAGGGGTACCAGAAGACTCCAAAGTCACTTCCCCTCTAGAAGCTTCCCACGCTCGCCCCTGCTTGGATTCTCAGCCAGTCAATGCTTCACCCTTGCAACCACATGTTGTTGAGCCCCACGCTATGAATATCAAACCATCCAAAGAGCAACATCCGAATGTCATGCTATGTGAAGCACCCAACAATCAAACACCCCAATCTTGAGATAGTGTTGGAGGTAAATCTATTACCTTCAAATTCTTTGATGATATACTTAATGTTATAGAAGATTACAAACCAAGGTCAATTAAATTCTATTTTTTTTAAAAGGCATTCCAATAGAACAAGACTTCTTAAAATGGACCCACACAAAGTGGGAACAAAAGGGATGGGCTATAGAATCCTTTAGGGGTCTAGGCAGAGGGTATGTAGCCTGTACTTTCATGGATCCAGATCATGCTAAAGCAACCCTCCATTATGGCTCTTGGATAATCTATGGACAAACCTATTACCTTCAAGCATGGGATATTGACTTTCATCCAAAAGGGATCTCTAAGTCTAAATATCTAATGTGGGTGGAATTTCCCCTACTTAACCTTACATTCCATTCATCCTTGCTTAAAATAGCTTCTCAACTGGGAAGGGTCCTCTGGTGTAAACCTAACTCTCACAAATGGGCCATCCTAAAAGTGCACCCAAGAGTTTGTGTCAAAATGGACTTAACACAACCTCTCCCTAAATCCATCTAGTTGATAGGTCTAGGTTTTGAGTTCTCCCAATGGATCATCTACCTTAACAAGCGTAACACTTGCTTTTATTGTCAGAAAGAGGGGCATATTATTAGAGACTACCCTCACCATAAACCTCATCCCCCACTAGCCCCTGTCTCTAAGCCAACACCTCCTTTTGCTATTTCTGCTCCAACTGCCCCCCTTCTTCCCATCCTCAACCCCCTTCTATTGTTTCCCCTCCAACTGCCCCCTCTTCCCATCCTCAGTCCCCTCCCTCAAATCCTGACCATTTTACTTCCCCACTTAACCCTAAAGTCCCTATGCATTCTCTAGCATCTCATAACCTTGCTTCATTCAAGGACATCCTTAAAGCTAAGAAAAGACTTCCTAAAAAAAGAAAATAGCTAGCCATTCCCTCCGCTTTGAACACACAACACTCTTCTGAGCCTTCTTAGCCCTCTTCAATTGTTCGAACTCGCCCCGCTAGCCCTGCTAGTGCTTCCTCCCAACCTGACAGTCCTATGAGAACAACCCCCTCAAGCCCCTTGAGATCTCTCTCTAGATCATCCTCTAGAGAGTGACCCCTTATAGATTTCTCCCTAGATTCACATGCCTTATTACAGTCCAATTAGTTTAACCACTCTCCTCTTAGATGGGGAAATTCTTGACTTTCAATGAACTACAAAATTTAGTCATGGAATGTGAGGGGATTGACAATCCCATCCCATAAATATCAAGTTAAATAATTAGTCTTAAACAATCGATATGATGTCTTAGTGCTACAAGAAGTGAAAGTTATTCAATCTCATCTTGAAGCTACGTTGGCTACTATTTGGAAGGAAGCCTATTTCTTTCATACCAACCACCCCGAGGGTTCTAGAGGTGTTGTGTTGGGTCTTGCTCCCTAGTTGGCCAAGTCAATTGTAGCTTTTGGATCTAATCCTAATAATTTTTGTGTGTGGGCGACCACCCTTGTTCAAGGTATCTTAGTTGGATTTTGCTCCATATACACCCCCAACTCTTCACCCAAGAGAGCTACCTTGTGCAATTAGCTTCGCATAAATTTACCCACTTCCGAGTGGGTTCTTGGGGGAGACTTCAATATGGCCAAACATGTTGTTGATCATAGTTGGGACTACCCTTCTAGATTGCCTTAGCTTGGGTTTGAAGCTTGGAATCTCACTCATAACTCTCTGAGTATCCATGATCCCATTTTGGGTAAAAGGAACTCTCATAGACCTCATTGATTCACTTGGAATAACTATCAAGAAGGGTGCCTTCAGAAAATGTGTCATTTGGACAGATTCTAGATCTCACCCAATCTATCGATTCTTCAATCCAATTTAGACTATGCTGTCCATCTTGACTTAACAACTACACTCCCAAATCACTTCCCCGTTTTCACCACCTTATCCTTAAATGGGGTTGCTTCCGTCCCTAAGGACTTACCTTAAAAATTAAACATATCTCATCTTCAAAATCAAGACTTATTGTTAGTCTTCTTGCTACCTAGAAGGTTGTCCCTAAACCCCAAGATGATAGCTAGATAAGCTAGTGGGAAAGAACTATTGCCCGATGTAACTAGTTTCTCTGAGACTTTGGTAGGAGAGAGGCAACTAAGTGTTGACGAGTTGAAAAATCTATTAAAGGGCAGCTAGTTCAAGATAGAAAAGACTTAGATACCAATCCTCTCAACATCCCCTTGCAACATGCAGTTGCTAATTCTAAAGATCTTCAAAAATTTGATGCTTATAAGGGAAAATGTGCTCAATTGAGGGCTAGGTTACAATGGCTCAAAGATGGGGATAAGAGCACCAAGTTCTTCCAATTTTTGCAACATAAACAAAGAAAATAGCACATTTTTGTCATCAAAACTGACGATGGTGAACTACAGACCAATCAAGATAAGATTGTGAATATCTTATTTGAACATTATAAAGAATTATTTACTGATGACTCCATTAAAGACCCCTTAATCCCCATCTTGGAAGATGCTCTGGCTGATTGTATCCCTAAAAAAATCCAACATGACTATAGTAAATGTCTTGATCACAACCTCTCCTTGGTAGAGATTGATGCCATGTACAATCTGGCCTTAGAGAAGAGTCTTGGTTTTGATGGCCTTCCGGTGGAGTTTTATCATGCCCTTTGGCCTCATATTAGGGAAGATTTCTACAATGTTTATTTGGAAGGTATTGCAACTAGCTCTCTTACTGTGATTATTAATTAGGGTCTTATTAAACTAATTCCTAAAGGGAAACAAGAAGATTTGGTGAATGGTTGGTGCCCCATCACTTTACTTAATACCTCTTATAAGATCATAGCTAAAGCCCTGGTGAAAAGAATCAAAACCATCACCCAAGAAATTGTTAGACCTAAGAAAATTAGTTTTTTAGGGGGAAGATTTATACTTGATAAATTAGTCTTGGCTTGGGAAACTTCAGAGTGGGCCCAACAAACTGCTCAAAATGTGTTGATTCTCAAACTTGGTTTCGACAAAGCTTATGATCGTATAAGATGGCCTTTCATCCTCAACATACTTCGATGGTTGAGATTTGGCCCCAACTTTTGTGCTCATATTTGAATGTTGTTCATGGGTGCTAATACAAGACTAGTCATTAATGGTTCCCTCTCCCCTCAATTCCCCCTTCAAAGATTGATTCATTAAGGTTTCCCTTTAGCTCATTTCCTTTATGTACTCACTTTTGATGCTCGCAGTTACCTCCAGCATGCTCAATCTAACTCACTCATCCATGGCATCTCTCTCCCTAATAACAAAATGGCACATAATTCCCATTTCGCTGATGACAGCATGATATTCATTCAAAATTCTGCTAAAGACATTAATAATCTATTGGACATTAAAACTGAATTTTGGATGACAAAGCCCAATCCCCATCCCCCATGGATTCCTAAAGAATGGATACAAATTAAGCATGGTACCATATCTCAATATCTTGGCATTCCTTTTGGGCTAAGAGTTTCCTTAAAGGACATGTGGAGATGGTTCCTCAATAAATTCAAATCAAAATTGTTGCCTTGGACTAACTAATTTCTTTCAATGGCTAGGTGAATTTAGGTGGCTAATAAAATCTTGTTGGCTAGCCATGTTTACACCTCCTATTGTTGGTTGCCCTCCAACTATGTTACAACCAGCTCACTCAATTAATTTGCAATTTCATTTGGTCAAAATGGGGAAATAAAAAGGGAAGACCTGCAACCTTGTGGTCTCATTGTATTCTCCCTAAGGGTAAGAGTGGATTGGGTATCATTGACCTATATATTCATGGAATTTTTTTTTCAACCAAATGGATAGGTAGAGCTTTGGATGGTAATGCACCTTGGAATTCGCTAAATAGATATTGTATTCAAAAAACTACCTCAAGAAAAGCTTGGAGCCCTGTGCAATGGAATGAAAAGATCCTCTTAGCCCACTACTTCAAACTTCATGGACCAGCTCCCCTAAATTGCATTTGGAAAGCATGGAAAATAGTCTCACAAAAGCTATCATGGTTTGATCAGTCTTTCAGTGATGGGCTCAACTTTGCTTCTTCATCAATTTGGTGGAATTGCTTGATTCAAGTTAATAGTATGCCTCTTTCCATGATTCCTCGACTGAAAGCTAAACGTTTATACAAAAGAGGTATCCAGGTGTTCATCGACTAATGGGATCCTACCAACTTCACATGGAAATCTTGGAAACAACTTAGAATATGCTTTAATCTAAATGCTAACGATAAAGCCATAGAGTTGGAAATCCAAAATATGATGCCCCCTAACCTCGCCATCCTCATGTCTACTATCTGTCATTCAATATTTTTCAAAGACTGGAGGTGGTCGAATGGTAGTTCCGTTAGAAATTTTCCTCTTAAGGCCATTTATAAACAACTTCTCCCTACCTTGTCCCTATCAAGTAGACTTATCTCTATTTGGCGCTGTCATCTCAACTGTCCAAAGTGAAACAAGCTCAGCCTACAAATTTGGCAATCAAAAGCTGATGCAGAATCCCAATTCACTGCCTAGAAGCTTCTTCATGCCAAACTTCCAGTTGGATCCTGCCTTAGATTCCTATGTCCACCTCCTTCTTGTCCATTTTCTGGCATGATTGAAACTTTTAAACATTTTTTCTAGTTTTTTCCTCAAGTTCAAAAACTATGGACTACCCTCTTCACTTCCTTTCCATCGTTGTTTCATTTCCCATGCTCATGGAAATTATCTCTTCTCAGGCTCTCTTCCAAGCACAATTTGTTAACCAGCTCAAGTCGGCTTATCATAATCAAACATATATGGATATTTTGATGCCAAGCTGTCTTGGCTTGAGCCTTTTGTCCTCTTGATCAATTGTAATTTTTTCCATTTACTCCAACTTGCATACCCTTGTCCTGAGCATAAACGCTTTCTTGAGAAAGAAGGGAATCACTTCTATAGACCTATTTCTCCAAGTAAAACATCTCTTGTACCAGATTCAAGAAAAAACTAAGCTTACCCTTCTTGGCACAGTAGGTGGTTGCACTTGAAGTTGGCTTTCTGTGAACAACACAAGCTAATGTGGAGTGTTGGGAATAAACACATGAAGAATTTAATCTCCAGGGAACATAAGTTGCCTAATATTTTTGTGATAGGAAAGTTTGGAGGAAAATAATTGTGTTGTGCAACTCAAATTCACATTGCTTATGTGTTTTTTCAGGGCATGTTGTTGACATTTCCATGCTGGTCTCATCAAGTTTGGAGCAGATTTTTAATAGCATTGTGGATGGGTATATGTAGGATTGTCCAATGTTTATTTTTCAGGGAACAATCTGTTATTGCAAACCTTTGTATTTTGTTGTCCTCTTTTATCAACTATTGTAATTTGTGGATTTTAGAAAAACAACCTGGTTGTTGGTCTTCTATGGTTGTTATTAGCTAGTTATAACAACATTTGTGTTGTTACTCTATTGTAACCTTTGTTGTAATTTTATTTTTTTATTAATAAATTCTTAAATTCCAATTAAAAAAAAATAGAGAAGATTTTTTTTCTTTATTTTTTTGGTAGAAATAAAAGAGATTGATTATATCTTAATTAATGATTCTTTTTATGTGAGAGGATAGTACTTTAAATTTATGTGAGAGTAGATATTATGTAAAAGTAAATTAGAATATGGAAAATAAAAACTTCTTGCTTGCATCATAATTCATGCTTGGTTTGACATGGAATGACAAAACTTAGAAAAAACCTTACTTCCATCTTAATTAATGATTGGCTTCATGTGGGAAGAGACAACTTTAAATGCAAGTAAATAGACTAAGAATATAAAAGTATAAATATAATTTTGTAAGCTTCCATTCTAATTATTGACTTTGTATCCAAGGCTATAACTTTAAATTCAAATATAAGAATGGACAATAAGTAAGAATAATTTCATGTAGGTGAAAAAATGTTAATTCCATACTAATTAATATTTTGTTTCATTCTAAAGAGCATAATGTTATTTTTGAGTAAACTTGGATGGAAAATATTATAATTACAAACTAAAATGTTATGAAAATATTTTAATTGCATCTTAATTAATTCCTAACAATAACATAAAGTATATTGACTCCATTTTCATTGTTAATTTTTTAACCAATTGAAGATGTTGAATTATACCTTATTTATAAAGCTTTAAATTCTAATTTTATTAAATTGTATATTTCAAAATAGCATACCCATGGTAATTCTCATTTGCATGCGTGTGTATGTATATAAATAAAGGTAATAATTTATGCTTTCAAAGATTCAAGTTATTTAAAATGCCCTTCCCATGGCCATATAACTTATACACACACACATAGTATAGGATGTTTAATACCAGTGTAATTTTCTAGCTATAAATATTAATATGAAAAACTGTGCATGCACTTTGAGTTTTATGGAATTAACTCCAAGCTCTTTGGATTAAACCCACATCTTTCAATTTTAGAAGCATGTATAACTTTTTTAAGAACCTTATATGGTTATTTCTAATGTGAAGTATGAATGTATTTTACAGTATATGGAATCCTATATGATATCATTTATTTAAGACATTATTTTCCTAAATGACAATGTACATATCACCCACCTATGATTATACCATGCAATAATGGACCAATGGAACATAGAAACCTACACTAATACACTATTGTTCTATGTGTTTTATCTTCTTGACCTTATTTAGTTGTATTCTCTAATATTTCAATTAATTCATAAGAGGGATTTGATCTATTGGCACAAAAATTGTAAGAATACAAGATGAAAGTGTATAAAAGGAGCAATTTTGACCTATAACACTTTATTGATCAAGTCAAGAGAGGAATAGTGAAGTGTTAACTTTCTACCATGAGTTTAATAAGAAATAATACCTTATTATATATTTTTCTTTTGAGGATGAGGTCCAAGCAAGGAAGGAAAAATAACTTAAATTTTTTATATTGGAAAATAAAAAAATAAAAAGATATCCTAATTATAGGGGGGCATTCTTGCAAGATTCAAAGGCCCTATCATTAGAATGCAAAATTTGTTATATAATTTTGAGACATATGGTTTTCAACACCTCATATTAGCTATGGGATCAACTAAGGAAGGAATGCTCAATTAGGAATAGGAGGTGGAACAACCTATTCAAAAATCAAAGGTGGTGAATATTGGAGATGTAAAAGTTTCTCTTCCTCAATTAGCGTGAAGGAAACAAAGAGTTCAACCATTGGTTGATTACTCTATAGATTACTCCATGATAGAGGATGTTGGAAAGAACAACATTGAAATTGAAGAAGTGAAAAAATTCATTGCTCATCCCCAAAGCATACATATAGATGTTCATCCTCTAGAAAGCATGTTTCTAGGCCTTGGTGAAGGACCTGTGAAAATTTGAATGATGTAAGGGCCTTAGCTTGTATTGATATCTTATCTAATTATTATTTTGTAAAGTCTAAGGAATTCAAAGGCCTCCTTATCAAGACAAAAAATAGATATTTTTAAAAAATCTAAACAAGGATAATGGGTAGTTGTGTGAAGAAGAAATGAAAGAAGTGGATGCTTGCTATTGCCTAGTTAGGAAATAGATTTTATAATCTTCCTAGACACAATAAGAAAGAAATATATTTATGAAAATGTATTTTATTTTGAAGATCAAGCTAAAGGATTTTACTTTGGGTCAAGGCTTAGAATGGATTTTGAAGCATTAGGAATGTCAACAACAATGGTTAAGAATATGAATCCTCAAGTGGCTAGGCCTATAAATGGGATAATAGGGAATTTGATTATTAAAGGATTAATTGATACCATAGCCAATCAAGTTGTATCTTTGGTGGTGAGAATGATCCTATTTAGTGAGAAAACAACTAAAAAGTTGTAAGTTGATTTTGAAAAGCTATAAAGGGACCATATTAGGTTGATGTAGTTATAAAATTTAGGATACAATCATTGATTTTCCCTCCACAAAGCATAACATATTAACTTTTGAAACTTCATAATATATCTCAAGAAAAATATCATGTTAGAGATTGTTGCAATATGTTGTCATTAGTGTTGTCATTGATATCAGCCTCTAGTGTGATGGTGTTGAGTAGGTGTTGTAGTTGGGCATATTATTGTAATATCTAGTGTGGTGTTGATGAGAATATATTTGTGGTGATCAGAAGGAATTTAAATGATGTAGCTAGTTCACTTGGTTTCCAAGTGCTTTTGAGGAAATTTAAATAGAGAGTGTACAAGGTGATAAAATTGTTATACATTGTGCTTTGCATTTATTCATGGTTGAAGATATGTTTGTGTGGTTTGGATGAGATGATCAAAGGTGTTTAGAAGTTTCATATCCGAAGTTTTAGGTTATGTATTGTGCGACAGTGAAAGATGTGTCTAATAGTATATTGCTTGTGAGGAAGGTTGTTTAGGAGAAATATAATTTCTCACCATTTCTTCGTGTTGAGATTTCTTGTCTTGTGGATTTGGGAATGTGATTATATTTCTTGCATCTACCTTCCCTTGTATTTTTTGGTGTTCAGTTGTTTCGTATGGTTGGTTAGTAAAATGTATGTTTATGACAATGTGATTGGTTGAATAAGATGATAGAATTCTCAGTTTCAAGTGGTTGTGGTAGCATTGTTGAATATTTTAATTATGTAATAATATTCCAAGATGTTGTGTGATGTTTATATTTGATTTGTAGGATGTTTCTTGACCTAGTGAAGAGTGAATTGATTGTTTATTAGTGTTAGTGCGGGTTTGGCCAATCTGACATGCTAGTACCAATCACGTAGATGGTTTATTGTTTGTGGAAGCATGATATAGTGTGTCAATGTAGATTTGGGTCATGGTTAACACTTGGTATAATTTTCCTTCACTTCTTTCCACAACATAAGTGTTTGGTGTTGACCTTTTTGGTGGTTGCACATTTGAGGTGCATACGTTTTATTGAGGCCAACCTAGACAATGTTGTTTAAGGTTACAGATGATATACTAGAATGTTTAATTTTTGGATATATGTGTGTGGTGTGTTGTGTGGTGCGAAAATATATAAGTGTCATATATTTATGAGATTGGAGTGTGAGCTTAAATACCTAAGGCTATCAAAAGTAGTGATCAGAAGGTGTCTACATTTTCAGTGTACCCAAAGCTACTAGAAGTAATGAGTTGAAGGTTGTGGATGGTGTAGATTTGTTGTGGTGGATCTTCTTGTTGCTATGAGATAGTGAACCTCCTTGTAACAATATTCTTCTATTCTCTTCTATTTTGGACAGTGATTCCTTTGGGTAGTGAGCAATTCTTTTCTTCTAGGCAGTGAGCCCTTCTGGTAGTGAGCCTTTTGTAATCAATTGATGTTGTTATTCATATCTATGTGAGTTAAAGCTTATAATATTTGAAATCCACTAGCCTAGAAAATAATATATTATCAAAGTGTGATTTATATTGAGTCTGGATAATTTTGAGGTTATACACAGCCAAAGGAAAAGGAAGGAAAGAAAATACTAAATTTAGAGACAAAGATTGATGAGTAGGAAGATGAACATTTGGAAGAAAAAAATCATGGATTATAGGATTGAAACTCGGAAGAATATAATTTAGATAGGAGTTTATAATAGAATTTATAGGATTTAGATATAGAGAAATAGGTAAAGTACATTATTCTTACCATGAGATGATTCTCAACACATAGGAATCTAGTTTATATGAAGACCTCATAAATTTCCATTATGTAATTGATTTATTGAGTATTGATGATAAGATCTTTTAGGGTAGTTCACTATTTAGATTATAATGATCATTAGATGTAGTCCATATAGGAGGATATGATGATTTTGGAGGTCGTGATACATAGGATCTTGTTAGTTTTGCATATGGGAAGAAATTTGATTGGTTGCAAGTGGGTGTGTAAGACAAAATTTGGAGTATATGTATAGTTAGAGATGTACAAGGCCACACTAGTGGCCAAGGGCTACTAATAGAGAGAAAATTGACTTTTGTTAAATTATAGCTCCTAATTCCAATTTATCTTGTATTAGATTCCTATTAGTCAGTGCTACAACTTCTCATTTTGAATTTGAGAAAATGGATGTTAAAATTTATTTATATAATGTGGGGATTTTGAAGAGGAGATGTATAGGTGATAAGATGGTAGTTTTATTTTTAAGGGGAAGGAAATTTTGGTTTATAATTGAAATAGTAGAATATTTTTCATGATTTTTTATTGGCTTTGGGTTTTATAGGAGTGAGGAGGATCATTGTGTTTATGTTAAAATTATTCATGAACACAATCTAATAATTGTCTTGTATGTGGATGACATGTTGGTTATTGGTAACAAAATGGTGATTATTTGAAAGATAAAAAAAATAAAATTCTTGAATATTTTATTGGAAAGACTTGTGGGATACATAATACATTCTTGGTATGTAGATTAATATGGATCAAGTACATAGTTTTTCTTGCCAGGTTATTGTAAGCATGTTAATACCATTTTGTTGTTGATTAGTATGGAGGGTTATAAACCAATGATTATTCCATTTCATATTGGTAATAAAATTTATTTAGGTATTTTTAACAAACAAAATTTATTTTAAGGTTTTATTTAATGCTCCTTGTGATATTATTATTGGTAGCATAGTATATGTAATGGCTTGTAACACTAGACTAGATATTGTCGAGGTAGTGGGAGTTTTAAGAATTTTATGTCTAACCTTAATAAGAAATATTGGCCATATTTTAAGAGGGTTTTCAACTATTTGTCATAGAATTTTGATTATTATTTATGTTATCATGTTACTAATGATGTATATAAACACTAGATATGTAAGTTTTTTTGGATGTAGATTAAGCAAGTGATTTGGATAGTAAGAGGTCTACTAGTGCCTATGTGTTCTATTTTTTTGTAGTATATTGAATTGAATGAGTAAGAGGTATCCAAAATTTTACTTTTTCACCACTAAAGTAGAGTGTATGGATGCTACACATGCCCCTAGTCTAGAAATTTGTCTATAGAGACCTTGTATAAGTACTAATGTTGATTAAATGGTAATTATAATTAGTTGTAGTAGTCATTGTGCTAATATTTATTTATGGTATAAACATGCAAGCCTACGAATGGAAATAATGGCCACTAAAACCCCAACCTTTGTTCTTTCCTAAAAAGCAAGAATTTCATCTATCTTCTCATCTAGAATGAATCTCTTCTCATTTGGAACCACTTTATAAGAATTTTTGACTATCTAATCAACTGCCACTTCTATTTTTGGTGCCCAATAGATTCAGTAACCCCTTTTTCTTAATTTAGAAAATTCCTAAAATTTAGTCTAACTTTTAAGAGTCATAACGTTTGACCTAGGCATCATCGGATTATTATACCATTCAGGCCGATTTGAAACCTCTAGGAGCACCAAAATTGACTTTGAATATTTTTAAAGTGGTTTATAAAACAAAATATTAATATCTCACAAGTGACAAAGGGCATTGAAGTGATTTCTTCACTGTTAGCTTCATTTCGCCATTTTGGAGCTCTTTGTAAAATTTCATGCCCAAATGTGCACAAATACTAACGTACTAAAAAAATAAACCTACTATTTTTAACCCTTCCAATCTTATAATAAATAGAAACCTTCTATTTTTAGCCCTTCCAACTTACTAAAAATAATAATTAATCCTACAATTTTTAGCCCTTAAAATTATTCACTAAACCTAACTAAAATTAAAATAAACAATATTTTTGGGGATGCAAGATTACTCTTACACCCTAGATGCTCTTGCATCACATATAAATTGAGTCACATTTTAAAGTGACAGTGAAAAAACTTGTTTTGTTGTTTTAGGTGAAAGGGTTTCACCCAAAACTTTAAGTACCAATATAGGCCACATGGTTTCAAGTGAAACCATTTTTCCCAAAACTATTTAGGACGAAACTGTTTCACTCAAAAATATTTAGTTGTTTGAAAGTGTGACATACATTTTTGCTTTTACCCATATATAATTTATATTTGAATAATTTTAGGATTAATTTGTCATTAAACTTGTCAATCTTATATATATTTCATGTGTCTTTAACACTCTTGGGATCTATGCATGGATTCCTAAGATGTAATTAGATAGATTATTTATAAATTATATTATCCTTAGTCATTTGTAAAAATTAGTAATAAAGATTAGATCTACAAGCATATACTAGATCCATTCGCTAAATTAAATTGACAATTGTTTAATTAATTCTTCAATCATATAAGTTATCTAAGATAATAGAACATTCATTCACATATTAAAAAATATTCATCTAAGCATATGATGTCCCTCTATATTTGGTGATTCAATACCCAATGGCTATTTTCAATTAAAAATACTTTTATTATTTTATGATTTTTTGAAACAATTTTTTATTTTATCATTTCCAATGTCACAACATCTATGAAATAGAATAATTTTTTTAATTTTATATTATTTATTATCTGGTTGTATATTTATATAAAATAAATTGTATTATCCCTCTTAGGATAGTAGAGGGTTGTCCATTCTCCTTTTCAATATAAGAATAATAGACATATAAATTTTGGCTCATAAAAAAGTGTATTTGAAGAGAAATGGTGTAGGATAAGTTCTAGAAAATAATGCTAGATAATTGAGGTGGATTATCAAATATTATTTCTGATTGAGTGTGAATATTTACACTTCATATAAGTGCATAGCCAAAATGGTTTTAGTAATCACATGGAGAGGGATTTCTAGGTCAATTGAGTTACCACAAAGATTGTTATTTTTTAACATGTGACCCTACTTTCCCCTAATAAATGGTGCAATATATTTGTAAGTAACTCATTATGGACCCTTTGTCTCAAAATGCCTCTAACATTGTAGCAATATCGATGGTACGTCAACCAATAACCATTTTATAGAACATTGGACGCTCTAGATAACCTATCTAAATATCAGTAGAGTAAAGAAATAGAGTTGAGAAAGATAGTGCTTAATGATTTAACTATGTATTTATTGTTATATTGATGTAAGAAATATGTAGTTAAATCTAGAAGCACTATCTTTCACTATTAAGCACTATAGAAATATCATCTCTCTTGTATACATGAAGTTATCTCAAAATTTAAGGTAAGTGCAATATAAATTTTTTGTGTCCCAAAATTCAAGGTGTGTTTGATTAACCACTTTCCACACAAGTAATATCTTATTGGCATGATTATTAGATGGAAATAATGAACATGACTAAATTCATTTTGGTCAAATTGTCTGCACCTAAAGATGAATTCAATAGTTGGTGATTAAAACCCTTGTGACCTATTTTCATGTTCATTTTCAAACTTTCATAAAGATTTGGTTGGACACCTTCAAACCATTCTACTTTGCAATGCTTTGACCTTGCACCAAAAGATTTTATTTTGACACCAACTACATTTTAGACTAGGTGTTCTTTAATTTCATTTCAATTTCAATTTTAAAATAAATTAAGAAAAACTAAAAAAAGTGTTCTCTTTGTTAATAATTTATGTTTAATTTATACATTATCATAAGTTTTAATTTGTATAAATAGTAAATGTAAAAAATCATTATAAAAATTATCCTTTTGAAAACATAGAAAATGCAATGACATCTTTGAATAATACACTTAGCACAACACTTCATAACCTAATATAAACAACCTAAAAATCATCAAATAGTTTATGCACCATATGATTAAGCACACTTAACCACACGATCCATATGCCAACTAGACCATATAACGATTCTACATGTCATTAACTACTAACAAAAGATATCACATCCATCATAGAATAATCACATTCAATTCATACAATAATCATTCACCGTCATATAAACATTAACCTAGTTCCTATTAAATTATCCTTCTTGAGTTAAATTACACTTGCAATCTTGCTTTAAATGGCACTTTCAATCTTGTCCTCTAGATTGTAGGTGTGAAATAATCCTGTAATTTCTAATAAAAAAATATTATTAAAAAATATATTTAAATGTTTCAAATTAGGCTATATACTTGAAGTTGCAAAGACCAAGAGCTGCGTAAATCTCCTTGTCAGAAATATTGTACGGAAATGTGTACTTTGAACAGACCAGATCTGATTGTATTCCTTCCTTCGTTCTTTTTAGCTTCGGGAATGTTTAAAGAAACCGAGGTAGGTAATAATGGTAAGTAGCACCTTTTACTTTATATATTCCTTCCTTGTTATCATTAGAGTTGGAAAGACTAATATGTCCGTTGATAATTGCTTTAAAAGAGAGGACTAGGAAAGGAATCGATGAAATAATTATAAATATGTTATAATAATTATATTACAAAAAAGAAGAAGAGAATAATGTTTTTCCTTTATTGTTTTTAAATAAAAGACATTGCTCATATCTTAATTAATGATTTTTTTTATGTGGGGATATTACTTTAAATTTATGTAATAATATGTAAAAGTAAATTATAATACGGAAAATTAAAAATTCTTTCTTGCATCATGATTCTTGTTTGTATCATAATTCTTGTTTGATTTGACAAAACTTTAATAAATCTTACTTCCATCTTAATTAATGATTGATTTCATGTGGAAGACACAACTTTAAATTCAATTAAATAGAGTAAGAATATAAAATTATAAATCTAGTCTTTTAAGCTTCCATTCTATTATTGACCTTGTATCCAAGGATAAAACTTTAGAGTAAGTAAAAGAATGAAGAACAAGTAAGAATGATTTCATGTAGGTGGAAAATGTTAATTCCATGTTAATTAATAGCTTATTTCATTTTGAAGAGCATAATGTTATTTCTGAGTAAGTGGATAGAAAATATCATAATAGTAAACTAAAATATTGTGAAAAATATGTTAATTACATCTTAATTAATTCCTAACATATATTAAACTTCATTTTCATTAAAAAAATTAACCAATTGAAGGTGTCTAATTACGCTTTACTTATAAAGCTTTAAATTCTAATTTTATTATTGTATAATTCAAAATCACATACCCATGACAGTTCTCATTTGGATTAAAAATGACATTGTCATAGCCATGTAACTTGCATTTTATATGTGTATGTATATTTGGAAAAATGTGCATGCACGTTGAGTTCTATGGAATGAACTCCAAGCTCTTTGGATTAAACTTGTACCTTTCACTTTTAGAAACATGTATAGCTTTTGTAAGAACCTTATATGGTTTTGTCTAATGTGAAATATGAATGTATTTTATAGTTTATGGAACTGTATATGACATCATTTATTTAAGACATTATATTCCTAAATGATAATGTACATATCACCCACCTACAATTTCATATAATAATAGACCAATCAAACATGAAATGAAGCATATGACTTCTTACCTTTAAAAATGACCATCTACTATATTGTATTCTCAACATCACAATTAAAAGTTAATTCATTCACTATTGTAGCTTGATTATCTCTACATGGTAATGTGTGAGGCCAAGATCACATGTCTCTTATCCTTATATAGAATAAATGAATAAAGAGGAAGATCATATGAACAAGTTTATGCTATGTTTGAATAAAATAATCATCTTATCAACTAAAAGTAATTGGGTGAAAAAATTAATTAAGTAATAGAGATAGTTGTGATCACAAAGGAAAAATATAAAAGGAATTATAAAAGGAGGTGGAATATTACACTCATCCATCTAGAAAGTACAAAAGGAAAAATCCAAAAAAACTGCAACTAGGAAATAATTTAGGGAAATTTGTAAACAATGGCAACCCAAAGAGGAACAAGACAGTAGAACCAAGGATCTTGGGATCTATTATTCTCTACATTTTTTTAGGGTTAGAGTGTGGAAATAATTTATGGTTCATTTAAGTTCCTAAAACCCTAAATATCGGCTTATTTTTACATTTTATAATCTTCTAATTTGTTGGTGATTTGTTGAGCTTTATACGTTTTACTTAAGTGGTTTTTTTCATGTCTTGACCTTCATCATGTTACTGGCCCCTTTGTCCTTATTACCTATCAATCCATCCCTTTAAGCATTCAAAATATTCCTTTGTATGCTTACAGTTATTAAATCTATTATTTTTCGGGCCGCTTGTGTCCACATGGCCACTTCTAATAGCATTGCTTTGGTACTTTATAGTGTAGCTTAATTTTAGGTATCAATGTGTGAACTTGTGCTTTCATGTTGTGATGGCACACATCTCCCTTATTATCTTGTAAATAGAAGTAAACATCTAGGCTATTATTAAGGGGCTTGCAAGGTTCTTTATTCTTTGATCCCTTTGCTTGGGTGCTTCCTATAGAAGCCTTGTCACCCATTGCATCTCCAATTGTGCCTTTTGATACTTTCAAGGGATAATCCTTATCCTTGGTGACCAACTCTAGTTCTACTCACCCCCCTCTGGTGTGCCCTAGCCCTTCATCCAAAACTTTTTTGGTGGTGGTTTGCGAGGTGGAACTGGCTACGAATGAAGATTTTGATTAGAGGTTTGGCTTGGTCTACCACTTTGCTAATATTTGTCCCTCTTTCCTTGAATTGAATAAGTTGGTTTTGGAGCATTGGATGATGTTATTTTTGGGTAATATCAAACTCTTCCCTTGTGCTAAAGGTTTTTTTATTGCTACTTTTTCCTCTCATGGTGCAATTTTGGGTCATCTTTGGGCTTGGGGAGTTCACTCTCTTACACTCAAACCTTGTTCCTCTTTCTTCAAACCCATTATCAAGCTACTAAATGATGTAGGAGCATCCAGTGGTATGAGGGCAATCTTGCATCACCCAAAAGATGATTTCCATTTTTGTTCCTGTTGTTTTCTTTTTGTAGATGTTTTTTGCATTTTTGGATACCCTTTTCGTCGAATAAGAGTTTCCAACTTTCAGAACTGTTTTTCTACTTTTTCTGCTCAACTGCTATTTTTAGCAGGTTTGAATTTGAAGGCATGGGAAGACATAAATTTATGGGAAGGTTCAGGATGGAAAAATACACACTCTGGCAAAAGAATCAGGTCAAGATCATTCATGATTTGAAAGTTATTCAAGTTCCAGTTTTTGCTTTTTGCTCTAAAAAACCTTCCAAGCTCAGTTTGAGGCACTAAACAGTCCTAGATGGGCCTAAAAATTTGTGGAAACGCCAAAGTAGGCCACTGAAGGCCTACTTTGTATAAAATTGTTTTCTCAAGAGCTCTCCAAAAAGGTATTATCATTGAAGATCCGACGATTGGATTAAAAGTTATGGCTGCTGGAAGTTGGTGCATATTTTAGAAATGTGCTAATTTTCGAATGTGAATTTAAACTTGAATTTCAAATTGTAATTTTGGCACCAAACCGCCAAAACGCTTATCTCGAATGTTTTTTTTAGTTCCAAACCGAAATGGGTCTATTTATGGGCTAGTTTCTAATTTTTTAGTAGCTTTTTGGAGAGAGAGTTCGCATGTTGCGAAAAGGGGATTTTTTGTAATTCTATAATTCTTTAATGAAACTTTTGTAGCTTGTATGTATCGTAGAGCTCGAGGATTTGGGATTCTCTGCATGTAATATTTTCTTTATTGAATAATAATCAAGTTTGCTAGTTGTGAGTATTATTTTTGTGTCTCGGGTTTGCTCCCTCGTCACTAAATGTGTGTCTAGTATGGGTTAGACTCCCAAATATGCCCCTTCAGTTCAAGGAGGAGACTTGCTTTGAAGCCATTGGAAACTCAATTGGTCATTTTTTGAAAATTGATAATACCACTTCTTTTATGGCCCATTCTACATGTGCTTAGTTTTTTATGGATATCAATATCTCTTTACCTCTCCATAAAGAGGTGGTTTTGTTGTGCAGGAATCGACAATGAGGGCCTCACCTTTTGCTATTTCCTTTACTTTGTGACTAGTTACCTAGCATTGGATTACTCTCTTAAACATTGGAAGGGTTCATAAACTTGGTCAAAGGATGAAAATGATGATGTCCTAACTTTTTTAGATTATGTTTATTTTATGGTAGCTTCCTCGGCTTCTATGGAGCCTTATGCTTCTAGCTAAAATGGGGGTTTCCCTCTTGTCCTTGGCAATTCTCTTGAGTATGCTCCTTTTTCTCCTCTATTTTATTCTACATTGCCCTAGGTTTTAGTTTGGGTTAGCAACTTTTTCTCTCCTTTATTTCCTCATGATCCCCCCTTGGGTACTCTTGGTCTCCCTATGGGGGAGCTCCCTATTCTCCCTTGCAATGGGTATCTAGATGATAGCATCACTTGGATTGTTGTTCGTAGAAGGTTTAAGGTTCCTTCATCTACATATTCCAATTATATTTCTCATGACATAGTGGTTAAGTCCATTTGTACAAGGTTGCATCCCTAGCATCTTGTTTCTTCTCAGTTCCTAGCTCTAGTCAAAAGCTTTGTTAGTCTTTGTTTATTTCATTTTTGTCTCACCTCTACTGAGATTAGTTCCATTTTCCTTAATGGTTGTCTTGTATTAGGTATGGACACTTCCTTTTGTTATCTTAATCAAAACATATGGACCCTTTATGTAACATGTGGCATTGTCTCACTACAATGTATTTAATTTCCATAGTATGGGATCTCTTCTAGAATTTGGTTGTAAACCTACACTAACACACTATTTTTCCATGTTTTTTATATTCATAACCTATGATTCCATTATGTAAAAAGTGTATTCATGTTATTAAAGTGTATTGCACTCTTGTAGCACAATTTTGAACACATCCTCTTGGTTTAACTTTACACTCATGCATTTTGTTGCCTTATGTCATCCACAAGGACTAGACCCAAATGACTACATTTTCTTTAAGCATATGATTGATTAAAATAATATTAGTGGGCTCATGAAATATTCCACAATTTAGTCTTAGTTTTGTGTTTACTTGGAACATGGTTTCTATAAATTGAGCCATATTCAAGCTATGCTCATGGGCTATTGTGACACCTATCCTATATTAAATTCCTAATTTTTTTATGTGGCTTTGTCCTTAGCGTACCGTCATTTTCCCATATGGGGTCTATTTCAATTGACTCAAAATTGCTTTCATAGGTGTCAAAACAATATTGTAGCAAATTTCTCCTTCACAGTGCAAATTTGAGGATTTCCTTTTCAAATTCTATTATGGGCCAATGTTTCACAATATGTCATCCATTGATCAAGGTTCTTTCAAAAAATTATTGTCCCATATTCAAATGGGTAATGATTCCCAATAGACTTTGTGAATGTACTCATGTACAGTAATTTAAGGCTAGAACTGATAGTTTTTTGTCATTTCTTCAAAATTCTAAGATTACAAAAATTTAAATTATCATTATCAATCCTTTAGAAGAGAATATGTGAAGTACAAAAAAGTTGTGGTAGAATTTATAAATATGTAAATTAAAGTTAGGGTATTCAAACACTATGAATGATTATATTTGGTTTCTTCTTTCTATTGTGAGCAAAGCATTCAAATTGTTAAGTGTTTCAATTACCTTGGGTTTTATGGGTAAGATAGATATTTTGTATGTGCTTGAGATCGCTAGTTGTTGTTTATTGTTAGAAAATACTAAGATAAATCAAGGTACCTCTCAAAGTGGGAAAATTAAGTGAGGTACATATATAAATATTTTCTTCACTAGCTTCTCGATTCATCTAAAAGGTAAAGGCATGCCCAAGGTACAAAGATCCTTTTAGATAGAATCCATGATATAGCTCAATATGCTAGATATACTATAATCCATTCTTAGGGGTGGGATTTATTCAAATTATTCCACAAGTGTAGTTCCTCAAATAGGCCTATCTCAAAAATAGTAAATTATAACCCAAGAAAACTTGTGGTTCGTAAAATATTTTTTAATGTGGATTTGGTTAGAGCCACCTATAATAAATATGAATCATTGACTAAGAACTTCATACAAATTTGATGGTGAACCCCTGATGAATTTGAATAGAGAATTAGTTTGTAAGGTGTTCAACGTTTATTTTATTTCAAATATTCAACTCAACTTTGATGAGCTAAATATATAGTTTAGGAGAGATAGGCTCAACTATAGAGTCAAGTGGTCACCACACCAAAGAAAGAAAGGTCTTGAGAAGAAGATTGTGTTATTTTCTAGGGATGAAATAAATTCATTCAATGTAGATATATTTGATGACTATTTCATAAAACATACTATGATTTATGCCAAATATTAATTGACTTCAAACCCTAGGTGCTTGCTCACTTGATGATGATGGCTATTGATATTGAACATAGGGACATGTGAAAGTAGATTTTGACTATACCACCTATATTGCAGAGGGGATCCATAAGGAGTTGGTATCATTCAAATATGTTGGCAAGATATTTTATTTCAAGTGGTAATCTATGTTGTGTCATGTATGGGTAGAAATTCCAAAGAAAAGTACTACAATTACAATAGTTGACTCTTGAGGGAATGCCAAAGATAATTCAAAGGTATATCCATTTCTTGGATATGCACTATATGGCTTCTGACTATATTTTATTTGAAGAAAATTTTGTGAAAATAATTGTAAAGTTTTTGGGTTGTCAAGGTACAATATATTATCTAACAAGGTGATGAACTTCTTGAGTCTAAGGGAAAAAGTGCCAAAGAAAGCTTAAAATGGCAATGATTGAGGCATTGACTAGTTCTTATATTTGAGTGGAATAGTTATTAGAGTTTGTGGTACAAAAGTAGAACCCCACATACTACAATAATATGTCCAAGATAGAATTGCATTCATTAAATTCATGTGGAAATTAAATTATGTTGATAAGATCCATCTAATAACACACAATAAGGGTTCTATTTTCCCACCCTTAGTTGTATTATCTGATATTTTAATTAATTCATAAGAGGGTTTGGATCTATTGGCAAAAAAATTGTAAGCATACAAGATGAAAGTGTACAAAATGAGAAATTTTTGACCTAGAACACTAGTCATGTGGTTTTCGTATGGGTTGGGTTTATGGTCTTTTCATGCCCCATTTTTCTTTTCTATGCTCTTTATTTTGTGATGACTATTTTGTTTTGGTTATCTATTGCATTGTTGCTTGCTGGAGCTCATTTTGTGGCTTTATGCCTTTCTGTTTGAGTCCTACAGTTTGTGAGTGTTGGTCTCTTACCAGGTTTTTCCAAAGGGTGGTATGGTTGCTTGTTATGTTGTTGTGATGGCTTTCTTCTTGGATCCTATGGAGGTGGAGTTGGGAGGTGATTATCTGTAGCAATTCCTCAGTTGTTGATCCTTTTGAGGTGGATGCTTCTCCTATGGAGGTGGAGGTTGAGGGTGTTGGATTTTTCAAGTGGTAGTGGACTTTTTGATCATGATATTCTCTTCAATAGAGGGGAGCTCCCTCCTTTTGAGGTGGATGCTTCGCCTATGGAGGTGGAGGTTGAGGATGCTGGAGTTTTCAAGTGGTAATGGACTTGTTGATCATGATATTCTCTTTACTAGAGGGGATCTCCCTCCTTTTGAGGTGGATATGAATGTGGTCTCCTGGTTTGAATGGTGGCTTTGTTGCTTCTATACTAAGTATTTGGTTTGCTACAACCTGCTTGCTTTTTTTCCTAACTGTTTTAGGTGGTTAGTCTCTTAGGTTCATTTGGGAACTAAGGGTTCAAGGTCCCTCTCAAAACCTAGCTATAAAGGGTTCAAGGTCCCTTCAAAACTTGGTCTTGGGTTTAGGATCCTAGTCAAAAATCTTGTTGTAAAGGGTGAAAGGTTCCTTCAACCTTTGTCCAGTTCTCTTGATGTGCTATTGTTGGGTTGTTGATGGTATTTGTTCTATCTTTGTTGCAACATGATTTACTTGGATAGGGTCATGGGTCCCTTCAAAACTATCTTGTAATGGGTTTTAGGTCCCATCAAAACATGCTTTTCCCTATCAAAAACACCAATGAATTATAGTGTTAAGTCTTTATCTCAATAATAGAGACCAAACCATAAAACTACTCAAAAATAGGGAAGAGCAGGCATTAACCCATAAAATGTAGAGAATAACAAACAATAGACATCAACCCACAAAATGCAAAGATGTAAAAAACTATAAAACAACACTCTAAAACATATAGCAACTTACAAATTCCTAATTTTTTACTTCCAACATGATAGACATAAACCCTCTCAATAGGCACAAATTTCACCCTCTTCAAACAATCTAAGCAAAAAAGTAAGCAACGTAAATAGATACAAACAACTTGATCAAATGAACAAACAATGCAAATAATACTTTTCTGGGCAGACTTAAAACTTCATGCCATAAGCCATCAATGATGCCTACACTTTAATCTATTCACCATAAATGCAAATTAGCAAATAGTAAATGCAAACGTACTAAAAAAAATGCCACCATTTCTAATATGAACAATTCTCATTTTCATCCAATAGATTGAAGTGCAGTCGACATGCATGCATGCAGAGAAACAATTACTTCCATTATTAATCATGTCCAATAGAGGAATCAACATTAATGAATCATGGTGTTAAGTCTTTAACTCAACAATAGACACTAACCCATAAAAGTAGTCAAAGATAGCAAAGAATAGACATTCACACATAAAATGCAGACAACAAAAAATAATAGGTCCATTAACCCATAAAATGTAAAGATCTTAAAAACTATAAAATGACACTATAAAAGACATACAAACTTACAAACGCTTTGTTTTTCACTCCCAATACCATAGACATAAACCCTCTCAAAAGACACAAATTTAATGATTTTATACCCATACATCTAATAACACACAATAAGGGTTCCTTTTTCCCACCCTTAGTTGTATTATCTAATAATTTAATTAATTCATTAGAGGGTTTGGATTTATTGGCACAAAAATCATAAGCATACAAGATGAAAGTGTACAAAATGAGAAATTTTTGACCTAGAACACCTTATTGATAAAGTTAGGAGAGGGGTATTGAAGTATTCTTTCTACCATGAGTTTAATGAGAAATAAGACCTTATTATAATTTTTTCTTCTATGGATGAGGTCCAACAAAGGAAGAAGAAATGACTTCAATTTTTTATATGGTAAATAAAAATAAAGAGAAGATACCATAATTACAAGGGGGAATTCTTGGAAGTTAAAAACCCCATCATTAGAATGCAAACTATGTTATGTAATCTTGAGACATGTGGTTTTCAACCACTCATAGTAGTTATGGGATCAACTACAAAAGGAATGTTCAGTCAAAAATACGAGGTGGAACAACCAATTCAAAAACCATAGGTGGTGAAAGCTAGAGATGGAGAAGTTTGTCTTCCTCAGTTAGGACAAAGGAAACAAAGAAGACTTTAACTTTTGGTTGATTAATCTATACATTATTCCATGATAGAGGAAGTTGGAAAGAACATCATTCACATTGAAGCAGTGGAAAAATTCATTGCTTCTCCCAAAAGATGAGGTGGCTATCAATAAGGATGCCACATAGATAGTTTTGGGTGAAAGGGTCTCGATCGAAACCCTTTAACTCGAAACCCATTCAGTCAAAAACTTACATAGAAATTGAGCCGCATTTTAAAGCGACAAATGGAAAAATCTTGTTTGGTTGTTTCAAGTAAAAGGGTTTCACCCAAAAAATTATGTGTCATGTATAGGCTTGAAATTGTTTAGGGAAAAAATTTCACTCAAAAATATTTAGTTGGTGAAAAGTGCGACATAGGTTTGTGCTTTTACCCACATATAATTTATATAGTTGAAAATTTTTAGGATTAAGTTTTCATTAAACTTTTCAATCCTATATATATTTAACGTGTCTTTGACACTCTTGGGATCTATACATGAGTTCCTAGGATGTAATTAGATAAATTATCTATAAATTATATTATCCTTAATCATTTGTAATAAAGAGTAATAAATATTAAATCTATAAGCATATACTAGATCCATCCATTAGATAAATATGACAATTGTGTGATTAATTTATCAATCATATAAGTTATCTAAGATAATTGAACATTCATTCACAGATTCAAAAATATTCATCTAAGCATCATTAATGTTCCTCCATATTTTGTGATTAAAAACCCAATGGCTACTAATTTTTTCAATTAAGTACTTTCACTATTTTATGTTTTTTTGAAACATATTTTTATTTTATCATTTCCAATTTCACTAACAGATGACTGGGTCAACTATTTGTTGGTTAGGTCATTTGTCTAGTGTCTTTTGTTAGCTATCTTTTTTTTAATTTATTGTTAAATTGTTGTTATTTTGTTGTTATGTTCTTTGGACTTAGTTTTTAGTCTCCAACCTTTATGTAATTGGGCCAACAACCTAGTTATGTTGCTTTATCTATCAAAAACATCTATTAAATACATTAATTTTTGAAAAATTATATTATTTATTAACTAGTTGTATATATATGTTAAATATATATTATGAACTCCCTCTTAGGGTAGCAGAGGGTTGTTTATTCTCCTTTTCAATATATCAAAAGAAAAAAATATAAATTTGGCTCATAAAAAAGTGTATTTCAAGAGAAATAATGTAGGATAGGTTGTACAAAACACTATTAGATAAGTAAGGTGGATTATCAAATTTTATTTCTAATTGAGTGTGAATAGTTAGACTTTACATAAGTGCATGGCCAAAAAAAATTCAATAAGGACATGGAGAGAGATTTCTTGTATTCAATCTTGTTATTTTTTAACATGTGACCCTACTTTCCACTAATAAATGGAGTATGATATTTGTAAGTAACTCATTTTGGAATCCCTTCATGTCTCAAAATGCCACTAACATTGTAGCAATATCAATAGAATCTCAACCACTAACCATTTTATAGAACATTGCACCCTCTAGATTACCCATCTAAATATCAGTAGAGTAAAGAAATGAAGTTGAGAAAGATAGTGCTTCATAATTTAACTATGTATTTATTGTTATATTGATGTAAGAAATTTGTGGTTAAATCTAGAACTACTATATTTCACTATGGCTATAGAAATATCATGTCTCTTGTACATGAAGTTGCCTCAAAATTTAAGGTAAGTGCAATACAATTTATTTATGTCCTAAAATTCAAGGCATGTTTGATTAACCACTTTCCACACAAGTGATATGTTATTGGTATGATTATTAGATGGAAGTAATGAACATGACTAAATTCATCTTGGTCAAATTTTCTTTACCTAAAGACCAATTCAATTTCAATGGTGACTAAAACCCTTGTGACCTATTTTCATGTTCATTTGCAAACTTTCATAATGATTTGATTGGACACCTTCAAACCATTCTACTTTGTAATGCTTTGACCTTGCATTACAATATGTTATTTTGACACCAACTACATTTCAGACTAGGTGTTCTTTAATTTCATTTCAATTTCTTTTTTTAAATAAATTAAGAAAAACTAAGAAAAACTGTTCTCTTTGTTAAAAATTTATGTTTAATTTATATATTATGATAAGTTTTCATTTGTATAAATAGCAAATGTAAAAAGTCATTATAAAAAATATCCTTTTCAAAACATAGAAAATGCAATGGCATCCTTAGATAATACACTTAGCACAACACTTCATAACCTATTATAAACAACCTAAAAATCATCAAATAGTTTATGCACCATATAATTAACCATACTTAACCACATGATCCATGTGTCAACTAGACCATATAACAATTCTACGTGTCATTAACTACTAACATAAGATATCACATCCATCATAGAATAATCACATTCAATTCGTACAATAATCATTCACCGTCATATAAACATTGACCTAGTTCCTATTAAATTATCATTCTTAAGTTAAATTACACTTGCAATCTTGTTTTAAATTGCACTTACAATCGTGTCCTCTAGATTGTAGGTATGAAATGAAATAATCCTTTAATTTCCAAATAAAAAATAAAAAAAATATTAATATATAACCAATAGGTATCCATTAACAAATATATTTAAATGTTTCAAATTATATACTTAAAGTTGCAAAGACCAAGAGCTGCGTAAATTTCCTTGTCAGAAATAGTGTACGGGAAGGTGTACTTTAAAGAGTTGCTTACAGTTGAAGAGACCAGATCTGATAGTATTCCTTCCTTCCTTGTTATATTAAGAGTTGGAAAGACTTATATGTCCGTTGATAATTGCTTTATAAGAGAGGACTGAGAATTCCCAAAGGCATCTATGAAATAATTATAAATATGTTATAATAATTTATATTACAAAAAAAGAGAATAATGTTTTTCTTTATTGTTTTTTAAATAAAAGAGATTACTTATATCTTAATTAATGATTCTTTTTATGTGAGTAGATATTGTGTAAATGTAAATTATAATACAGAAAATAAAAAATCTTGCTTGTATCATGATTCTTGTTTGATTTGACAAAACTTTAAAAAATCTTACTTCCCCGATAATTAATGATTGACTTCATGTGGAAAGCACATCTTTAAATCCAAGTAAATAGACTAAGAACATAAAATTAAAAATCTAGTTTTTAAGCTTCCATTCTATTATTGATTTTGTATCCAAAGATAGAACTTTAGACTAAGTAAAGGAATGGAGAATAAGTAAGAATAATTTCATGTAGGTGAAAAATGTTAATTCCATGTTAAAATTAATATTTTATTTCATTCTAAAGAGTATAATGTGTGTATATGTATATAAATATATGTAATAATGTATGCTTTCGAAGATTCAATATTAAAAATGTCACTATCATAGTCATGTAACCTGTATTTCATATTTATATGTATATGTATATGTGTATCCATATATATGTATATGTATATGTGTATATGTATATGTGTATGTATATATATGTATATGTATATGTATATGTGTATGTATGTATATGTATATGTGTATGTATGTATATGTATATGTATATGTATATGTATATGTATATATATGTATATGTATATGTATATGCATATGTATATATATACATATATGTGTATGTATATATATGTATATGTATATGTATATGTATATGTATATATGTATATATGTGTATATATGGTAGGATGTTTAAACTTGTGTAATTTTCTATCTATAAATATTAATATGGAAAAATATGCATGTACTTTGAGTTCAATGGAATGAACTCCAAGCTCTTTGGATTAAACTTGTACCTTTCACTTTTAGAAACATGTATAGCTTTTGTAAGAACCTTATATGGTTATTTCTAATGTGAAATATGAATGTATTTTACAGTATATGGAACTGTATACAACATCATTTATTTTAGGCATTATATTCCTAAATGATAATGTACATATCACCCACCTACAATTTCATATAATAATAGACCAATCAAACATGAAAAGAAGCATATGACTTCTTACCTTTAGAAATGACTATCTACCATATTTTATTCTCCACATCACAATCAAAATCCAATTGCATTCACTATAGTAGCTTGATTATCTCTACATGGTAAAGTGTAAGGCCAAGATCACATATATCTTATCCCTATATAGACTAAATGAATAAAGAGGAAGATCATCTAAACAAGTTTATGCTATGTTTGAATAAAATAACCATCTTATCAACTAAAAGTAATTGGGTGAAAAAATTAATCAAGTAATAGAGGTAGTTGTCATCACAAAGGCTAAATATAAAAGGAATTTTGAAATGAGATGGAATATTACACATTCATCCATCCAGAAAGTACAAAAGGAAAAATCCAAAAACATTGTAACTAAGAAATAATTTAGGGAAATTTGTAAAGAATGGCAACTCAAAGAGGAACAAGACAGTAGAACTAGGGATCTTGGGATCTATTATGCTCTACATTTTTTTATGGTTCATTTAAGTTCCTAAAAACCTAAATATTAAATTATTTTTACATTTTATAATCTTCTAATTCGTTGGTGATTTGTTGAGCTTGTTAGGTTTCACATAAGTGGTTTTTTTCATGTCTTGACCTTCATCATGTTATCAGCCCATTTGTTCTTATTACCTATCAATCCATCCCTTTAAGAATTCAAATTATGCCTCTGTATGCTTATAGTTATTAAATCTATTGGTGGTTGGGCCTCTTGTGTCCACATGGCCACTTCTAATAACATCACTTTGGTACTTTATAGTGTAGCTTGCTTTCAGATATCATGTGTGAACTTGTGATTTCATGTTGTGATCACACATCTCCCACATCTCCCTTATTATCTTGTAAATAGAAGTAAACATCTAAGCTATTATTGAGGGGTTCGTAAGGTTCTTTAAATCCTTTGATCCCTTTACTTGGGTTCTTCCTATAAAATCCTTGCCGCCCATTGCATCTCTAGTCATTCCTTTTGCTACTTTCAAGGGCTAATCCTTATCCTTGGTGACCAACTCTAGTTCTGCTCACCCTCCTGATGTGCTCTAGCCCTTCATCCAAAACATCTTTGGTGGTGGTCTACAAGGTGGAATTGACTAAGAATGAAGTTTTTTATTATAGGTTTGGCTTGGTCTACCGCTTTGCAAATATTTGTCCCTCTCTCCTTGAATTGAATAAGTGGGTTTTGGAGCCTTGGAGGATGTTATTTTTGGGTAAGATCAAACTCTTCCCTTGTGCTAAAGGTTTTTTTGTTACTACTTTTGCCTCTATTGAGGATCATGGTGCAATTTTGGGCCATCTTTGGGCTTGGAGAGTTCACTCTCTCACACTCAAACCTTGTTCATCTTTGTTCGAACCCATTATCAAGCTACTCAATGTGTGTCTGCTATGGGTTAGAAGCCCAAATATCCCCCTTTAGTTTTGGGAGGAGACTTGCTTTGAATCCATTGGAAACTAAATTGGTCACTTTTTGAAAATTGATAATACCACTTCTTTTTATGGGCCATTCTACATGTGCTCAGTTTTTTATGGATATCAACATATCTTTACCTCTCCACAAAGAGGTGGTTTTGTTGTGTGGGGATTAACCCTAGTCACAACAGATCAATAATGAGGGCCTCACCTTTAGGTGTTGCCATTGATTTATGACTAGTTACCTAGCTTTGAATTACTCTATTAAACATTGGAAGGGTTCATAAAATTGGTCAAAGGATGAAAATGACGATCTCTTGACTTTTTAAGATTATGATTCTCTTATCGTAGCTTCACCCAAGCTTCTTTGGGGCCTTCTGCTTCTAGGTCGAATATGAGTTGCCCTCTTTTCCTTGGAAATACTGTTGAGTATGCTCCTTTTGTTCCTCTATTTTATTCTACCTTTCCCTAGGTTTTAGTTTGGGTTAGCATCTTTTTCTCTCTTTGCTTTCCTCATGATTCCCCCTCAGGTAATCTTAGTCTCCCTATAGGGGAGCCCCCTATTCTCCCTTGCAATGGGTTTCTAGATGATAACATCTTGGATTGTTGTTCATAGAAGTTCCATTTGTATTCCTTCATCTATATATTCCAATTCTCTTTCTCGTGACTTAGTGTTTAAGTCCATTTGTACAAGGTTGCAACCCTAGTATCTTGTTTCTTCACAATTCATAACTCTATTCAAAAGTTTTGTTAGTATTTGTTTATTTCATTTTTGTCTCACCTCTACTAAGATTAGTTTAATTCATACCTTAATGGTTATCTTGTATTGGGTATGGTCCCTTCATTTTTTTTATCTTAGTCAAAACATATGGACCCTTATGTAACATGTGGCATTGTCTCACTACAGTGCATTTAATTTTCATAGCATGGGATCTCTTCTAGAATTTGGTTGTAAACCTACACTAACACACTATTTTTCCATGTGTTTTATCTTCATGACCTTAGTCTAGTGATGAAAAACTTATGATTACATTTTTTGACAAGTGTATTCATGTTTTAAAGGGTATTGCACTCTTGTAGCACAAGTTTGAAGACATCCTCTTGGTTTAACTTTGAACTCATGCACTTTGTTTCCTTATGTCATCCACAAGGACTAGACCCAAATGGCTACATTTTCTTTCAGCATATGATTGATTAAAATAATATTAGTGGGCTCATGAAAGATTCCACAATTTAGTTTTAGTGTTGTGTTTACCTGGAACATGGTTTCTATAAATTGAGCCATATTCAAGTTATGCTCATGGGCTATTATGAGACCTATCCTATATTAAATTCATACATTATTTATGTGGGTTTTTCCTCAGTGTAGCCTCAATTTCCTATATGGGGTCTATTTCAATTGACTCAAAATTACTTTCATAGGTTTCAAAACAATATTGTAGCAGCTTTCTCCTTCATAGTGCTAATTTGAGGATTGGATTTTCAAATTATATTATGCTAGTGTTTCACAATATGTCACCCATTGATCAAGGTTCTTTCAAAAAATTATCAATGTCCCATATTCAAATGGGTAATGGTTCCCAAGAGACTTTGTGACTTTACTCATGTACAATAATTTAAGGCTAGAACTAATAGTTTTTAGTCATTTCTTCAAAACTCTAAGATTGCAACAATTTAAATTATCATTATCAAGCCTTTAGAGGAGAATTTTTGAAGTAAAAAAGAGTTGTAGAATTTCTAAAGATATAAATTAAATTTCTAGGGTATTCAAACACTATGAATGAATATATTTGGTTTCTTCTTGTTGTTTCAGGTGAAGCATTTAAATTGTTAAGGGTTTCAATTGCCTTGGGTTTTACAGGTAAGATAGATATTTTTGTATGTTCTTGAGAACCCTAGTTGTTGTTTATT
Organism: Sequoia sempervirens; assembly: GCA_007258455.2. NCBI lineage: Eukaryota > Viridiplantae > Streptophyta > Pinopsida > Cupressales > Cupressaceae > Sequoia > Sequoia sempervirens. The sequence goes on from VDFB02000017.1 coordinate 17,154,015, forward strand.
GTTAGAAAATCCTAAGATCAATCAAGGCACTTCTCAAAGTGGGAAAATGAAGTGAGGTCTAGAGAAATATTTTCTTCACTAGCTTATTGGTTCATCTAAAATGGATAGGAATTCCTAAGGTATAGAGATCATTATAGATAGAATCTATGATAGAGATGAATATGCTAGATATACTATAATCTATTCTTAGGGGTGGAATTTATTCAAATATTTCCACAAGTGTAGTACCTCAAATAGGCCTATCTCAAAAATATAACTTATAACCAAGGAAAACTTGTCATTCCTAAAATATATTTTAATGTGGATTTGGTTAGAGCCACCTATAATAAATATGAATCATTGACTAGAAATTTATACGTATTTGATGGTGATCCCCTAATGAATTTGAATAGATAATTAGTTTGTAAGGTGCTCAACCTTTATTTTATTTCAAATATTCAACTCAACTTTGATGAGATAAATATATAATTTAGGAGAGATAGGTTTAGCTATAGAGTCAAGAGGGTTGCCACACCAAAGAAAGAAAGGTCTTGAGAAGAAGATTGTGTCATTTGCTAGGAATGAAATAGATTTGTTAAATGTAGATATATTTGATGACTATTTTATAAAACATACTATGATTATGCCAATTATTGATAATTGACTTAAAACCCTAGGTGCCTACTCACTTGATGATGATGGCTATTGATATTGAACATAGGGACATGTGAAAGTAGATTTTGACTATGCAACCTATATTGCAGAGGGGATCCATAAGGAGTTGGTATCATTCAAATATGATCACAAGATATTTTATTTCAAGTGGTAATCTATGTTGTGTCATATTGGTAGAAATTCTAAAGGAAAGTACTACACTTACAATGGTTGACTCTTGAGGGAATGCCAAAGATCATTCAAAGGTATATCCATGTCTTGGATATGCACTATATGACTTCCGACTATATTTTATTTAAATAAAAATTTATGCAAATAATTCTAAGTTTTTTTTGTTGTCAAGGTACAACATTATTATCTAACAAGGTGATGAAATTCTTGATTCTAAGGCAAAAAATGCCACAGAAAGGTTAAAATCACCATGATTGAGGTGACTAGTTCCTATATTTGAGTGGAATAGTTATAATTAGAGTTTATGGTACAAATGTAGAACCCCACATACTACAATAATATGTCCAAGATAGAACTGCATTCATTCAAATCATGTGGAAATTAAATTATGTTGATAAGATCCATCTAATAACACACAATAAGGGTTCCTTTTTCCCACCCTTAGTTGTATTCTCTGATATTTTATTTAATTCATAAGAGGGGTTGGATCTATTGGCACAAAAATTGTAAGTATACAAGATAAAAGTGTACAAAATGAACAATTTTTCACCTAGAACACCTTATTGATAAAGTTAGGAGAGGGGTATTGAAGTATTCTTTATACCATGAGTTTAATGAGAAATAAGACCTTATTATATTTTTTTATTCTATGGATGAAGTCCAAGAAAGGAAGAAGAAATGACTTTTTTTTTTATATGGGAAATAAAAATAAAGAGAAGACACCCTAATTACAAGGGGGCATTCTTGGAAGTTAAAAACCCCATCATTAGAATGCAAAATATGTCATGTAATCTTGATACATGTGGTTTCTAACCACTTATAGTAGTTAGGGGATCAACTAGAGAAGGAATGCTCAATCAAGAATAGGAGGTTGAACAACCAATTCTAAAACCATAGGTGGTGAAGGCTAGAGATGTAGAAGTTTGTCTTCCTCAATTAGGACAAAGAAAACAAAGAAGAGTTCAACTTTTGGTTGATTAATCTATACATTATTCTATGATAAAGGAAGTCGGAAAGAACATCATTCACATTGAAGAAGTGACAAAAATCATTACTTCTCCCAAAAGATGAGGTGGCTACGAATAAGGATGCCACATAGATAGTTTCAGGTGAAAGGGTTTCCTTTCACTCAAAACCCATTTATTCAAAAACTTACATACAAATTGAGTTGCATTTTAAAGTGACAAATGGAAAAATCTTGTTTGGTTTTTTCAGGCGAAAGGGTTTCACCCAAGAATTTATGTGTCGTGTATAGGCTCAAAATTGTTTAGGGAAAAAATTTCACTCGAAAATATTTAGTTGGTAAAAAGTGTGACACAGGTTTGTGCTTTTACCCACATATAATTTAAAGTTGAAAATTGTTAGGATTAAGTTTTCAATAAAAAAGTGTCAATCCTATATATATTTAATGTGTCTTTGACACTCTTGGGATCTATGCATTAGTTCCTAGGATGTAATTAGATAAATTATTTGTAAATTATATTATCCTTAATCATTTCTAATAAAGAGTAATAAAGATTATATCTATAAGCATATACTAGATCCATCCATTAAATAAATATGACAATTGTGCACACATGATTAATTTTTCAATCATATAAGTTATCTAAGATAATAGAACATTCATTCATAGATTCAAAAATATTCATCTAAGCATCAATAATGTCCCTCCATATTTGGTGAATCAAAACCCAATGGCTACTAATTTTTTCAATTAAGTACTTTCACTATTTTATGTTGTTTTGAAACATATTTTTATTTTATCATTTCCAATTTCATTAACAGATGATTGGGTCGGCTATTTGTTGGTTAGGTCATTTTTCTAGTGTCTTTTGTTAGCTATTTTTATTTGTTTTTGATTTACTATTAAACCATTGTTATTGTGTTGTTATGGTCTTTGGACTTGGTTTCTGCCTCTAGTCTTTTTGTAATTGGGCCAACACCCTAGTTATGTTGCTTTATCTATCAAAAAAATCTATGAAATGCAATCATTTTGAAAAATTATATTATTTATTAACTAGTTGTATATTTATGTTAAATATATATTATTCTCCCTCTTAGGGTAATAGAGGGTTGTTTGTTATCCTTTTCAATATATCAAAAAAACATACATATACATTTTGGCTCATAAAAAAGTGTATTTCAAGAGAAATAGTGTAGGATAAGTTCTAGAAAACATTGTTAGATAAAGGTGGATTATCAAATTTTATTTTTGATTGAGTGTGAATAGTTAGATTTTACATAAGTGCATAGCTGAAAAAATTCAGTAATGACATGGAGAGGGATTTCTTGGTCAATTGAGTAATCTGAAAGCTTGTTATTTTTTAACACATGTGACTCTACTTTCCCCTAATAAATGGTGTATGATCTTTGTAAGTAACTCATTTTGGAATCCCTTTATGTCTCAAAATGCCACTAACATTGTAGCAATATTAATAGAATCTCAACCAATAAACCATTTTATAGAACATTGCACCCTCTAGATTACCCATCTAAATATCAATAGAGTAAAGAAATGGAGTTGAGAAATATAGTTCTCCATAATTTAACTATGTATTTATTGTTATACTGATGTAAGAAATATATAGTTGAATCTAGAACCACTATCTTTCACTATGACTATAGAAATATCATGTCTCTTGTTCATGAAGTTGTCCCCAAATTTAAGGTAAGTGAAATATAATTTTTGTATGTCCCAAAATTCAAGGCATGTTTGATTAACCACTTTCCACACAAGTGATATGTTATTGGCATGATTATTAGATGGGAGTAATGAAAATGACTAAAGTCATCTTAGTCAAATTGTCTCCACCTAAAGACCAATTCAATTGTTGGTGAATAAAACCCTTGTGACCTATTTTCATGTTCATTTGCAAACTTTCATAGTTATTTGGTTGGACACCTTCAAGCCATTCTACTTTGCAATGCTTTGACCTGGCACTACAAGATGTTATTTTGACACTAACTACATTTCAAACTAGGTGTTCTTCAATTTCATTTCAATTTCTTTTTTTAAAAATAAATTAAAAAAACTAAGAAACAGTGATCACTTTGTTTATAACTTATGTACAATTTATACATTATGATAATTTTTAACTTGTATAAATAGTAAATGTAAAAAATCATTACAAAAAATCATTTTCAAAACATATAAAATAGAATAACATGATTAGATAATGCGCTTAGCAACACACTTCATAACCTAATAGAAACAACCTAAAAATCATCAAATAGTTTATACACCATATAATTAAGCACACAATCCACGTGTCAACTAGAACATATAATGATTCTACTTGTCAATAGATATTAACATAAACTATCACATCCTTCATAGAAATAACCTAATAACCCATTATATGATTTATCACATTCATATTCCTTCCTTCCTCCTTTTTAGGAGAAAACTTCGATGTTCCATGAATTTTTAGCTTTATTTATATTGGAAGAAACTACCATGTTTGGGGAATGTTTAAAGGCAACCAAAGTAATAATGGTAGCATCTTTTACTTTTCATATTCATTCTTTCTTAGTTGGAAAGACTGATATGTCCGTTGATGAACAGGGACAATTGCTTTAAAAGAGAGGACTGAGAATTTCCAAATATTCTTTTCTTTATTTTTTTATAGAAATAAAAGAGATTTTTTATACATTAATTAATTTTATTTTTTTTATAATGTGAATGAATAGATATTATGAAAGAGTAAATTAGAATATGGAAAATAAAAAGTTCTTGCTTGCATCATAATATTTGTTAGGTTTGATATGGAAAAACAAAACTTTAAGAAAATCTCACTTCCATCTTAATTAGTATAAATCAAGTTTTTTAAGCCTCCATTCTAATTATTGACTTTGTATCAAGGATAGAAATTTAAGTTCAAATAAAAGAATGGACAATAAGTAAAAATAATTTCAAGCAAGTGAAAAAATGTTAATTTCATGATAATTAATATTTTATTTCATTCTAAAGAGCACAATGAAATATATCATAATAGTAAACTAAAATATTATGGAAAATATGTTAGTTACATCTTAATGAATTCCTAACAATAACATGAAATATATTGAACTTCATTTTCATTAATAGTTTTTTAATCAATTGAAGGTGTCCAATTATACCTTATTTATAAAGCTTTAAATTGTAATTTTATTATTGTTTAATTCAAAATCACATAACCATGACAATTCTCATTTGGATGTATCTATATGTATATAAATAAAAATATTAATGTATGCTTTCAAAGATTCATTATTTAAAATGTGGTTATCATAGCCATGTAACTTAAATTTCATATATGTGTATGTGTATGTGTATGTATGTATGTACATATATGTCTACATATATATGTACACATATATGTACATACATACATACATATACATATACATATAAATATAAATATAAATATATGGTCCTAGGAAACTGTCAAAATTTCACTATTAGAGAAACATGACAAATTCACTGTCAGAAAAACATGTTAAAAATTTATCTCATGCCAAATTCACTTCAAAGAAAATTCATCACCAGTCATGAGAAATTAAATTCATCGCATTAAAATTTTGCTATTAATTTTCATGGCGGTGAATTCCTGGTGGTAAATTTTCCTTAAGACGGTGAATTCTCCCATGTTGAATTTGACTAATGCCTACATATACATAAACATAAACATAAACATATTCATATTCATATTCATATTCATATATTCATATATATACATATACATACACATACACATAGTATAGAATATTTAAAGTTATGTAATTTTCTTGTTATAGATAAATATTAATAAGATAATTAAATTAAATGAAATCAGAAGTTACAAGAGAATACATCAGATGGCTGCAATCAAACTATAAGACAGCAGCATTATACCCCACTTTATGCAAAAGAAAGCACATCAGCAAACAGTATAAGAACAGTTATGAATCTAGAGGAGCTCTTTGAGATATAATCAGTATCCATTGATAAATATATTTAAAATTGCAAATACCCAGAGCTGCGTAAATTTCCTTGCAAGAAATATTGTACGAAAGGTGTACTTTAAAGAATTGCTTTGATCGAATGCTTGAAAAGAGGTGTACGAATTCATATTCCTTCCTTCCTCCTTTTAAGCTTTAATTATATTGGAAGAAACTTCGATGTTTCAGAATTTTTAAAGGCAACTGAAGTAATAATTACAGTCAATGGTAGCATTTTTTACTTTTTATATTCCTTCCTTCTTAGTTGGAAAGACTGATATGTATGTTGATGAAGAGGGACAATTGCTTTAAAAGAAATGACTCAGAATCTCAAAAGATATCGATGCAATCATTTATCTTATCATAAAGAAAAGAAGAATGCTTTCCTTTATTTTTGGTAGAAATAAAAGAAATTATTCATATTTTAACTAATCGTTCCTTTTATATGAGAAGATACTACTTTAAATTTATGTGAGTGCGTAGATATTATGTAAAAATAAACTAGAATATGAAAAATGAAAAAAAAATTATTGTATCATAATTCATGTTTGGTTTGATATAAAAGGACAAAACATTAACAAAATCTTTACCTCTATCTTAATTAATGATTGATTTCATGTGAAAAGACACAACTTTAAATCCAAATAAATAAACTAAGAATATAAAAGTATAAATTTAATTTTTGAAATTTCTATAACTTTAAATTCACATAAAAGAATGAATAATAAGTAACGATAATTTCATGAAGGTGAAAAAATATTAATTTCATGTTAATTAATATTCTCTTTCATTCTAAAGAGCATAATGTTAATGAGATTTGATTGAATGCTCGAAAAGAGGTGTACGTACGAGATTTTCTTTTTGACTTTATTTATATTGGAAAGACTGATATGTTCGTTGATGAACAGGCAAGGACAATTGCTTTAAAAGAAAGGATTGAGAATTTCAAAACATATCAATCGAATAATTATAAATATGTTATAATCATTTTTATTATGATAAAGAAAACAAGAATTTTTTAAATTTTTTTAAATAAAAGAGATTGTTTACATTTTAATTAATGTTTTTGGTATCTGGAAATTCATCAAATAGCATTCATTGATGGAAAAATTCACTGTCATTACTAAGGAAAATTAATTCTCACAGTTCACTGTGTGAAAAATTAATTGCATGACTCTTTGGTAAATTTTCCATTTAATGCAAATTGTCAGGTGGTGGTAGAATTTTTTCAGAATGAAATGATGGAAATTCTAGCAATTCTTCTGCAATCGCTTTTATTTGGAGAGGATATCAATAGAATAATTATAAACAGGGTTCATAATCATTTATATTATGATGTCATGTTCCACAAATGCCTCTTTATTTTTGGTGGTAGAAATAAAAGAATTGTTTTAGTCTTAATTTCAGTCGGTTTTTCTATCGTGAGTGATATCAATGTAGCCAATTATAAATAAGTTATAATCGCCGCCTTTATGATAAAGAAATATTTTTCATTTTTTCTTTTTATTTCATGGTAGAAAATGCAAAGATACCAGCCTCTTAACAGTTCTTATGTGAGGAGTGATGCACCTAAATTCATGTGAGTGAGTAGATATAATTTAAAAAATTTTAAACTGTGAATGCCGTTAAAAAGTCATGTTTGATTCTACCTGTGGAAGGATAAAACTTTTAAAAATTCTACCAAATCTTAATTACATCGATTACTTCATGTGAGAAGACAACTTCAAATCCATAAATAAATCCACATCATAAAAGCGAAACCGAAAGCCAAATCTGTTCTAATTATTTAATTTTTCTGAATAAACTCAAATTTAAATAAAGAATAGAGAATAAGTAAGTACTACCTATGCAAGTGAAATAAAACTCTCCATGTCAATTACTAATATCTTACTATTCTAAAGAGCTATAATGTTTTCAAATAAGTAGATGTAAAATATCATAATAATAGTAAAAATTAAAATATTATGAGAAAAAACATATTAATTACATCTTAATTAATATCTAATAGTAGCATAAAGTATATTGAATTTCATTTTTATTAATAATTTTCTAAGCAATCAAAAGTGTCCAATTATACTTTATTTATAAAGTTTTAAATTCTAATTTTATTTTCTATAATTCAAAATCACATAACCAAGAAAATTCCCATTTATATGTATATATATATTTCCAAAGATTCATTATTAAAAATGTCATTATTATATCCATGTAACTTACATTTCATATATATATATCAGTGTGAGTATCTCTATGGTAAAGTGTAAGGCCAAGTTCAAATGTCTCTTATCCCTATGTAGACTTCATGGAGGAGGGGGGAGATCATGCAAAGAGGTTTATACTATGTTTCAATAAAAGAACCATCTTCGCAACTAAAAATAATTGGATAAAAAAAAATCAATAGTTATCATCATTAAGAAAAAATATACAAGGAATTATGAAAGGAGATAGACGATTACACACTCACCCATATAGAAAGTACAAAAAGGAAATTTCAATAGAAAAAATTTAGAAAAAATTATAAAGAATGACAAGCTAAAGAGGAACAAGAAAATAGAACCAAGAACTTGGGATCTATTATGCTCTGCATTTGTTTTAAAGTTTGAGTGTGGAAATTATTGAGGGCTAAGGTTCCTAAAATACTAAACATTGGCTTATTTCTATTTCCCTAATCTTCTAATTTATTGGTGGCTTGCTGAGCTTGTTAGGTTTCACTTAAGTGGTGGTTTTCATTTCTCAAGCGTCATCATGTTATCAACCCATTTGTTCTTATTACCAGGTCTATTAAACCCACCTTTTTAAGCATTCAAAATATGTCTTTGTTTTCTTATAGTTATTAATTCCATTGGTGGTCCCCTCTTGTGTCCACGTGGCCACTTTTGATCACATCGTATTGGTACTCCATAGTGTAGGCAACTTTCAAGTGTAAAGGTGTAAACGTGTTCTTTCATGGTCCCCCTTATTATCTCTTGTAAATAGTGGTAAACCTACACTTTGTTTCCATATGTCATCCACGAGGACTAGCCCGAATGAACTTGCATTTTCTTTGAGCATATGATTGATTAAAATAATATTAGTGGCCTCATGATAGATTTCACCATTTGGTTGCAGTGTTGTGTTTCCTTACAATATGGTTTCTATAATGTAATATTTCTTCAAGCTATGCTCATGCACTATTGTAACACCAATGCTAAAATGAATTCTAAGCAATTCATTTGGCTTACTCCTCAATTTAGCTCAAGTTTCCCTTGGTTTTTTTTTAATTGACTCAATAGGTGACATTGTAGCGCATTTTTCCATCATAACACAAATTAGAGGGTTTTTTGTTCACATGTTCTTATACTAGTGTTCAATAATATGTTCATCATTGATCAAGGTCCTTTCAAAAAATATCAATGTTCCATATTCAAATGGGTCGTAGCTCATGAGAGACTCTATGACTTCACCCATATGAGAATTAATGGCTATAATTGACAGATTTCTATCATTTCTTCAAAAGTCTTAGATTATAGCAATTTTAATTATCATTATCAAGCCTTTAGTAGAGAATTTTCAAAGTTGAGAAGAGTTGTGACATTTCTAAAGTTTTAATTTGAGGTTATTGTATTTATATCTTATGAATGAGTATGGTTTCTTCTTTCTATTATGGTTTCTTCTCTCTATTATGGTTAAAGGTTTCTTCTTTCTTCTTTCTATTTATATTTATTATTGTATTTATTTCTATTATTGTTAAGGTTTCAAATTTTCTTGGGTGTTTTTGGGTAACATAGATATTTATATATGTGCTTGAGAACCCTATTTATTTGTTATTGTTAAAAAACCATAGGATTAGTCAAGGCACCTCTCAAAGGGGAAAAACAAAGGGAGGGCTTGAGCAAGTTTCTTAGCCAGCTTCTTGGCTCATCCAAAAGGGAAAAGAAAACCCAAGGTACCAATATCCTTGTAGAGAAAATCCATTATAGATATGGATAAGTTAGAGATACTGTAACCACTTCCTTGTGGTGGCATTTATTTAAATATTTCTAGAAGTGTAGTACCTAAAATGGGCCTATCTCAATTATGTAGACTTCTAACCTTGGGAGACTTTT